>OX393557.1:43147819-43572819 GCA_947650365.1 Chamaelirium japonicum | reverse complement strand
GACGAGGAAATGGGTGTCCCTATGAATGTCGGTGTTGTCATCGGAAATGTTTTGTTGCCGTAAGCGTTCAGGTGTGTTGCCACCGAAGGCGGTCCACTGCAGTGCTGACAGATGTGTTACCGCCGAAGGTGGCCCGCTGTAGCACCGACAGGCACGAGCATACACTAGTATATATATAGGGCAGGGATACTCTTACTTATGGAATGATTACTTATGCAATTATACGCCGTCTTTTACCTTCCCTAGAGGTTTCAGAATTTGACAAAACTTGGTGGGGATGCTATCTATTGCAAGTTGATCATCCTCACCAAAAATCTTCAAAATCTATAACCTTTAGGGGCATCAAATGTTAGAAGCTCTATCGACCATTCATTTTAACCGTTAATTTGAATTGCATATTTGATGCCCCTAGAGGTTATAGAATTTGATGATTTTTTGTGAGAATGATCAACTTTCCATATATATAGCATCCCCACCAAGTTTCATCAAATTATGAAACCTCTAGGGTAGGTAAAAGTTAGTGTGTAATTACCTAAGTAAGATTTCATAATATTGGATATTGATTAATGGATAAGGTGAAAGGTAAAATGGGAACTCATGCAAAATGATGCATAATAGCCTTTGGTTTTTTAAATGGATATATAAGGCTTAATTGATTAGTGGCAAAACGGTAGTATTCTTGGATGGTATTTGTGATTTGTGTAGGGATAGAATGGGAAGGGTAAAAATGGTATATTATAGTCCTGCCCTTATACTTGTTTTCATGACATATGATTCAAAATACCAATTGATTCAAAATATTCTTGAATAAAAATTACATATTACGGTCATAGCCCTTTTGTTTTTTTTATGACATGATTCAAAATACTAGGCATGGATTAATATATATGGTGAAGGATAAAATGGGAACAAAAAGTAGGATGGAAGTAAGAATGAGTTAGTGGGTTAGTGGGATTTATTCCCATAATAGCCCTTGGTTTTTTAAATGTATAAATAAAACTCAATTGATTAGTGGCAAAAGGGTAATATTCTTGGATAGCCCTTTTATTTGTTTTCATGACATTGGATTAAAAATACTTGGCATTTATTACTATGGTGAAGGGTAAAATGGAAACATATGTAAAAGGATGAAAGGTCTTGTGTAGGGATAGAACAGAAAGGGTAAAAATGACATATTACAATCCTAGGTCTTGTGTTTGTTTTCATGACATATGATTCATAATACCAATTGATTAGTGGCAAAAGGGTAATATTCTTGGATGATATTTGTGATTTGTGTAGGGATAGAACGGGAGTGCAAAAATAGCATATTACGGTCATAGCCCTTTTGTTTTTTTTCTTGACATATGATTTAAAATATTGGGCATGGATTAATATATATGGGGAAGGGTAAAATGGAAACAAAAAGTAGGATGGGAGGAAGAATGAGTTAGTGCGTTAGTTGGATTTATTCCCATAATAGCCCTTGATTTTTTAAATGGATAAATAAGACTCAATTGATTAGTGGCAAAAGGGTAATATTCTTGGATGATATTTGTGATTTGTGTAGGGATAGAATGGGAGTGCAAAAATAGCATATTACGGTCATAGCCCTTTTGTTTTTTTTCTTGACATAGGATTTAAAATATTGGGCATGGATTAATATATATGGGGAAGGGTAAAATGGGAACAAAAATTAGGATGGGAGGAAGAATGAGTTAGTGCGTTAGTGGGATTTATTCCCATAATAGCCCTTGATTTTTTAAATGGATAAATAAGACTCAATTGATTAGTGGCAAAAGGGTAATATTTTTGGATGGTATTTGTGATTTGTGTAGGGATAGAACGGAAAGGGCTAAAATGGCAGATTACGATCATAACCCTTTTGTTTGTTTTCATGACATATGATTCCAAATACTTGGCATTGATTAATATATATAATGAAGGGTAAAATGGAAACATATATAAAGGGTTGGAAGGAAGTAAGGATCCAATAGTGGTTTCTTAGAGGGGGTATGGATGGATACACCCTTTTGTCAACTACTTAATTTCCTCATTTGGTAAATTTTTATCGGATCAAAACTGAATTGAAGGATAGGTACACTGTACGTAGTTTTTTTAATTAAAGGGGGTAAGTGTTTCTGAGCTAAACTTCAGGGGGGTAATTATAATTTACCATTTTATATAGGGAAATTTTATTCATACCCCATAAATCTGTGATTAGCCCCATTTCCAACAAACTTGAACACACCCCATTTTTTTTTTCATACCACATTCCTGTCCCAAAAATACCCTTACCCCTTACACCCCACCATCAATACACCCCAGTTAAATGGCCCGCCCCAACTTGATTATACCCCAATCAAACACATACCCCCTTAAATATACCCCAATTATATGCACTCTTGAATACACTCCACTTTTAAATAAACCCCATGTCGTTGGCTGGTACTTTCGGACCCGACAGGACCTGACATGAAGTTAGCGGGTCTGGGTCAGGGCTAAACGGGTTCGGGTCGTAAACGGGTCGACACGATAGACCCGTTTAATAAATGGGTCGGGTCCAGGTTTAGGATTTGGACACGGTAGACCCGGGAAGACCCGTTTAGTATTCAACGGGTCGGGTCGGGTCGGGTCTACCAGCAATCCGATACTATAATATATAATACCAGCGGGTCTTTCGGGTCAGGTCGAATTGGGTCGGATCGGGTCAACTGAATAGATCCGGGTGGTAAACAAGTCTTATCGTGTCTACCCGTTTATTAGCGAGCCGGGTACGGGTTTAGGATCTAGACATGATTAGTTAAACGGGTCGGGACCGGGTCTAGGGGTTTTGAACACGACACGAAACTAGACCCGACACGAACCGACCCATTGCCACCCCTAGCTACAACTTGGGCGGGCCAACCCGAAACCAACCCGACTTTGGGCGGGTTAACCCGAACTCACCCCGCACAACCCGGCCAACCCGAAGGGTTGGGCTTGGGCTAAGTTTAAACAAACCTTGGGTTGGGTTGGGGGTACAAAAGACGCTGAGTAAGGGGTTTGGGGTAAAAAAAAAAAAAAAGGGCATTGTTGGTATTAAAGGATTGTTTAGTAAGTTATTGAGAAACGATAGGGAGACGGGGGCTAATTACAGATATTTGTGGTATGAATAAAATTTCCCTTTATATAAGGCTTTTGGGTTGGGCCCAACAGCCAAGTGGCGGCAGGTTAGAAAGCCATCCATATCTCCTCGCCCTCCACAGCACCGCCGGTCAAAAGGGTTGGAACGCCTCAAATGGGGTCAGATTCGTTTGCATGACCGGGAAACAACATCTCCATCCCTCGCTCCGTTCCCCCCTCCCCCTTTCTCGCTTTAGGGTTTCGTGATCGCCCCCAAGGTGGAACGTCATCATCGCCCGCTCCCAGAAATCCGAGCTCGATCTCGGAGTGGCGCTGCCGATTCATTGATCCGTCGTGGTATGATCACCGATTCGTCTCTCCGTTCGATTCCTGATCGATTTATTTCAGTTTGAGATCGATCTCATGTAATTCTGTAGTACTGGCGATGGCTTTGGATGCTTTCCTTTGATTCCTGATGAATTTGCCACGATTTAGGATGAAAGATTACCAATTACCCCTGGGTTTTAGCTCCATTTCGTTGATTTCCCTGTGTTTTTTCATAAAAAATTGATTTTTTTTATCGTCCAGGGTTCAAGGATGGACGAGAAGGAAAAGATGGAGAGCGGTCTCTCATCTGCTGCGGCCTTCGTGGAAGGGGGCATCCAAGACGCCTGCGATGATGCATGCAGCATATGCCTCGAGGACTTTTGCGACAGTGATCCGTCCACAGTATGTGATATCATGATTTGAATCCGTTTTTTCGTCGTCGAGATTTTTTTTTTTCAGCGTGTATTCATTTTTTGATGCTTCAGGTGACTGGCTGCAAGCACGAGTTCCATCTTCAGTGCATTCTTGAATGGTAGCATCTGCCTTCTTTCACTACCAGTTCACCTTTGTTTAATTTTTTTAAGTGGAGAGAAGCTGTGTATGTTGAGTTTAATTGTATGTTGATGCGTTTGATCGACAGGTCTAAGGGCATGCTCGGGGTGATGTAGGATGCTTATTCAATTTTTACATCTATTTTTGTTCACCTTGTTCCCATGGTTTTCTTACTTGTATTAGGTTTTTACCCTATAGTTTCATCATCATCACCATATGCCACCTTGTTGCTTGTGGTCTTTAAAGATTCATGGGGGAGTTGGTGAGCGGTCCCTGACAATAGACCCAGTTTAGCTACAGGACAAATATAGGTTGTGGACTGAAATGCCCTCCAAACCACTTCGAATTTTCACCGAAATTCCATTGAACCTAAACAAACCTCCTACCTCCTGCCGCCACCGCCAAAGCTGATCCTAACCAAACCTTCCTAAACTAAGATCTACATGCCATGGGATGAACCATATGCCTAGATCAAACCTAACCAGACATAAACCAAAGCTTTTCTTCTCGTCTCCGTTGCAACTTTGGAAGGGGCCTGCTAGAGGTGGGCGAGTGGGATTCACCATCGTAGGACCTCACAGAGATCTCCTCCGTTACCGTTGCTCGTGCCCGCCTCCACCACCGTTACACGCGCACGCCACCACCGGCATGCTACCACCGTTGCACGCGCACGCCACCGCCGGCTTCCACCCTGCTGCTGTTTCTTGGCAACACAATTCTTGGCACCAAGTCAGTTCTTCCAAATCTAGTCTCTACTGATAAGTTGAATCTTTCATACTTTGAGCCAGGAATTTTCGAAGGAAAACATATTGCTATTTGTCAATTTTGTCCAACTGCGGAGTTAGAAAAGACCAAGAAGTTGTGGGCTAATACCTTGGTAGGATATGTTATTGGGCGACGACCCTACTTCTAGTACCTCAATTCTTTTGTCCAGAGAACATGGCAGCTGAAATGGGGGGTTGAGGTATTTTGGTATTTTCTCGGAAGAATTGCATCTTCTTATTTAGATTTAACTTGGCAGAAGAGTGCAACAGAGTGCTAGAGCAGGGGATGTGGCATTTTCAAGGGACGCCCCTCGTTCTGAAGCATTGGGTTAGTGGAACTCAAATTGTTAGGGATTGTCTCACAAAAATCCCAATTTGGGTTCACTTCCATAATCTTAATGAGCAGCTTCGGACCTCAGAAATATTTGGCAGGATGGGAAGTCTGATTGGGACTCCTCTCTATATGGATGAGTATACACAGCTGCAATGGATGGCAATGGTCAGGGGCCCAGGGCCGATTCAAATATGTCAGTGTGCATGGAGATTAGTATTCTTAAGGGTCTTTGAGAGGAGGTCAATGCTCGGGATGACAAGTAAATTTTTATATACATAGGTCATTTATGATCGGAGGCCAGTAAGGTGTAGGGCATGCCAAACCTTTGGTCACAATAAAGGAGCTTATGGGAATTTGCATCGGAGGATCGGTCCTCAGCAGCAGAGGCAAGTATGGAGACCTACTGGGGGCACCCTGAGTCAGCCTGGGGTTCCTTAGAGTAAGGATCTCTCTATCGATCTTCCAACTCAATCCAATAGTTGGACATTGGCAGGAGAGTCCAGAACCAACTATAAGTAAGGGGGCTGGCAAGCCCTTCCTCAGAACCTTTAGGTGCTGCCTCTAAATATGTAGTTTTGGATGATGTTAGAGACCATATTGCTGACAATCCTATTGTGAAAGAAGTCTTTTGGGAGAATAGGATAGTAGAAACTGAAGATCCTGATGCGAGTCATATTCAGGAGACACCCTCTAAAGTATGTTTGGCTATTGACACAAAATTGGTTGTGGGAGAGGAAGTCTACACCCTTTCAAGGGTAGATGTGGTGATTGGAGGTGATGCAGTTGCTATTCCTATAGAAGGTTTAGGAGTAGAGGATGTCCATCTATCCTTGGGAGGAGATATAGAAGGTATTTCTGAAGAAGCTTTAGGAGGAAAGAACTCACTAACTTTGAAAGGTGCTGATGTTTCTGCAGTAGAAGTTGAGCATGTGCAAAACTCTGTTGTGTTGAAATATGTTGGAGAGTAATTTTGACGGAATCAGAGGTGATGTAGTAGCTCAAAGGGGGATGGGACTCAGCTTTATTTAGCAAGTATTGGCAAGCTCTATTTAGCAAGTATTGGCAAGTTGGTTGCAGTCTCTCTCTTGGTTGATGGGGGCTTCTATAGAGGGTGTTTCTTCAACTTTACCCGAGCCATCAGGTGAACTACTACCCCTTGCTCATCAAACATGCATTGCAGTCCTCGCTTTATAAATATTGGATCATAATTGATTGAAGCTAGGGCTTTGCTTCGAGCAAAATCTAGAGCTCTTGGATCAAGCGTGCACAACTGATCACCCCACCCAAGCCCCGCCTGTATAGGTGATCCGACCCTTCCAAACTACTCGACTTTAGTCGAGGCTCTTCAACAGTTGGGACGAGACAAATCGGATGCCCTCCTTTAGAATCTTCGAGATCAATTGTTAACCCTTGATGAAGAAGATCAGAATCTGTCTCTTAATATGCTAGAGGATAACAACATTCTCGATATATCTTCGTCTATCTGCTTCTTAAGTATAAAAGTTCGAAGTTTTTTCTAGCTCATATCCGTGAGTTGGAAAGATCGAGAACTTCGAAGTCCTGAGACTTAGGGGTCCTTTGTTTTTCTTGTTTAGAGCTTCTGGGCTACTTCAGATAGGGTGTTCTAGTTGGGATTCCTTGTTGGGTATTTGGTGCCTCTTAGGTGTAGTTTGTGCATTCTTCTTCCTTTAATAAACCGGTAGGGGTCAAGGCTGAACCCCCCTCATCCACTGAACATTCTTCTTCCTTTAGGCATGCATAGTTTGATGCAGGAGTATCATTAGTGCATTCTAAGCGTATTAAAGTTAGTCAAGTCAGTTAAATGGAGGTTCGTTTGGAGTATCATTTATCCGTTTCTTTTATTTTATTTATTATAAGTATAGAGTAACTTATATATAATTTATATATATAAATATATATATATTGAATTTTTCATTAAGTAGGGACCTTGTTTTGATGTTTTGGAACCATAGGGACTTAATTGCAAAATTAAAGGTCTTGTTTTACAAAAGGAAGAGATTAACGTTAATGATAAATCTAGCTAGCTCTTTCCCAATAAATAGGGACTTCATTCGTAAATTCAAGATAATAACTTCCCAACAAATTAGGGATGTATCCTTTAAAAAAGGAAGCAAGTATGGGGCCGAACTCTCTATTCCTAGTGAGGAGAGTGAACAAGGACTCCCTCCTCCCTATTAGCAGTATCTTGACTCCTTTCCCCAACTACTAAGGGTGTGGTTGGTTGCCCGAAGTCTTGAGAAAGTGGAGGAGATGGTGGAACTAGTACTTCCATGAATCGGGATATTCGGACAAAAGTCCATGTGCAATAGTTTCATCGGTAGTTTAATTGCCAGGAAGTGGGCAGACTCGAAAGTGTGGCTTCCAGGACTTCCATTAATTCCGTTGTTGGGTTGCCAGGAAGTGTTACACATGGAAGTGTGATTTCCATCAATTTTGTTGTTTGGTTGCCAGAAAGTTTAGGAGTCGTTTGACAGTTTGAAAGTGGCAGAAGTGTTGACTGGGACTTCCAGTCAGATCTCCCAGTTCTGTTTTAATTTTGATGAAAGTGGTAAGGCTAGAAACTATAGTTCTGTCACTTCCACTGTTTATTTTGGCAAAAGTGTTCTGCTGTGAAGTAGGACTTCCACCACTTATGTTGTTTGTTTTGATAGAAGTGTATGACTATAATAAAAAATCGGCCTCTTAGGGTTGACCGGAAGTCGGGGGGATGATGTGGCATAAAAAATGCACTTCCAAACAGGGGAAGTGTGACCTCGGACCAAATTGCTTTGAAGTCGAGCGGTTGAAAAACTGGCCTCTCAGGGTTGACCGGAAGTCACACTTCGGAGTTCCGCGGTACTCATGCCGAAACAAACGCCCGTAGTGCTCGAGTTCTGGTACTTCAATGACTTCCTCGGCCACTTACGTCGAAACAAACGGCCACTTATTAGAAAGTATGTACATATTGCTAACGTATATATTCGCCTTGGCCTTGACAAGAATATGCAGCCACTTCATTAAGGTTATGAACAAACTCTTTTAATCAATTTTCATCAAGAATCTATCTTGTTTAAATAATGGATCCTGCTTGATTATGCAATTTGATTATTGTCTTTTGAATAATTTCTAAAATGGATGGGCTAAATTTATATGGAGTCCCACTATACATTTGAGTTGTACTCTTAAACAAGTCTCAAATTCCTCCAGTCAATTCACACAAACAGTACATCCACATAGCAAACAAACTTGAGAAACCTACACAGTTGCACACTTGCACCTAAAAGCTAGTTCCAACAACCATACGACTTTCCCACAACAAGTGAACGATTCTATGCCACTTCGTAACAAGCTTAAAGAGTTTACGCAACATCGATTTGTTCAACGATAAACAACTTAGTTACTCATATTACACGACCAATAATGAAAATTAATATGGCCAATATGATAACTACTAATCTTACCAACAACTTTACACATAACTAAATTTCATCTAGATCAACTTGTGGAATGGCATCTCTATGGTGGTAATTGTGTTTTCATCCACCACCGATGATGAAGCAGAGCCATCAGAACCATCAACCCTTTGAAAATAACCGCATCCTTGCAATCATAGTTACCAATTGAAAGTCGAAAAAAATCGGCTAGGAGAGACGTAGGAAAATTGGGAAAAAGTCGGGGAAAGTTGGAAAATACGGAAAATAGTCGGGAAACAAATTATAGAATTTAAAAATATATTTATATATAAATGTTCCACTTGGTTTTTTTAGTAGTACACAATGAGATTAAAATGTGATTAATCAGGATTAAAAACTCGGAAGTTGGGATTAATGTGTGAAAATCGTGATTTTCTCACAAAGTCGTAACTTTTTAAAAAAATCGGAAAAGAGTCGTGTATCGAACGTTTATTGAATAAGTCGAGTTTTAATCACGACATTAAAAAAATCGGAGTTCTCAGTAACAGAGCTCTGTTACTGGCATACCACATAAATATATTAAATGCTTAAGTTCGATAGTAATTGCTACCAAGCCATGGTAAGCTTGAAACATAAAATCACATACGTGCATTTTCTTTTGGAACATGTTTTGTTTGGACAAGTTTCCTGCAGAGCTTTTGTGGTAAGTTTTTTTGTATGCAATTTGCAGCTTTTCGGAAAAGCTGCCATGGAAGCTTTTGCGATAAGCTGATTTCGGGCTTCCCGTTAAAGCAAAGCCAAAAAGTCCTTTCCGGTGTAGCTGTGCCAAACATGACCTTATAAAACATGCATCCTAGGGTTTTACTCGTCCTTGAAACTATAAGCATCCTCTCTCTCCTTCCATATCTTGGACAAGTTTTACGTGTTATTTTAGCCCTTTCAAGGAGTTTCTCACAATGAAACAAAAATCAACATGATAGCCTTGACAATGTTTATAAGTAGCTAAACATGCTTCTGATTTTGATCAAAGCAGGTTAATATAAAAAAAGATCGCAGTACAATCATAGAAGAGTG
The DNA here is from genome assembly GCA_947650365.1 of Chamaelirium japonicum. Lineage (NCBI taxonomy): Eukaryota > Viridiplantae > Streptophyta > Magnoliopsida > Liliales > Melanthiaceae > Chamaelirium > Chamaelirium japonicum. Next base: position 43,563,271 of record OX393557.1, on the reverse strand, counting down.
CATACCCAAAAGTTGTTGAAAACAAGATCTCCCTCATGTTCTGGGTTCAAATCAGCTCCATTCTTTGAAGTAAAAAACATGAGCATATCCCTGAGATCCATCAGGCTCTTGCTACTACATACTTGGAAGGTAGAGAAAAAGTAGATAAAAAACATCATAGGAGAACAAACAAAGTTTTGTGTTTTGAGAGGTAAGATCAAACAGTTGCTGATATGGTTGAAGGGTTGTGTGCACAAGCTGATAGCTCCTAATGATTGGCAGGACACATGCTGATATTCGGGAAGGGTTGTGTGCACAGATAATCTGATAGCTCTAACAGAATCAATACACAGGACAGGGCATGAATGGGGCCAAAAAACTTGATCTTGGAAAAATAAAACATAGACCATCTAAAGCTTGCATGTTAAAAGTTTCATTGAGAGCTCAAGATTCTAAATGGTTTCAAGCAATTGAAAATTAACAAACTCATAAGAAGCCGATAACCATGTCAAACATACTGAACAAAGTACAAATGATAGCTCAAAGCTGTGAGAATGGAAGGCTTAAAGAGGCCTAGAGTTGGTACAATAGGGGGAGAGAGGGAAAAGAAGTCACCTTCAGCAGAAGTTTAGATTTCTTTTCTGAAAGCATCAACAAAGGGTATGTCTTCTCCTTTTATACTTGGGTTCAGAAGCCTCTCTAGCCCGGTTATAAATGTTTCCCTTTCCTAAACCTGTCGCTGTTCAAATGGAGGCTGCCTCTTCTTCTTATATAATGCAGGTGTTTAAAAACTTTTTCTTTCTTTTTTGATCCGAAACACAAAGCAAACCAAGTCAAGCTAAATAGAACTTTAACAGCCCCCACCCACCATCATTATTCAATGAACAACTTTTCACCCTCATTTTAATTCTTCAGAAGCACCAAATTTCCAACCACATTCTCTCATCAGCATAATCACCACAAGCATAAAACTCCTAAATTCTTCACAAGACAAACCTGTTGTCTTTCAACAGCTAGCCTAAGATTTCAATGATTGGGCCATATGCTGTCATCAGACTTAATTAATAATATCTATGCTGTTAGGCCTTTCCTAACGAGCAATCAAGTAACAAGGTTTCAGCTTGGGTCCACTCTGGCTCTATACAACACATGACTGCTCTCTTCTTTTTTTTTAAAGCAATGCATGCTCTCATTAATACTTCTTTATCAAATGTTATTCCTAGTGTTTGACTTGTAGGTGCCAGAGAAGTGCTCAATGCCCTATGTGCTGGCAGCCCATCAGCTTGAAGGATCCCACCAGGTTCATTCTGGCTCATTTTACTCTGTCAAATGTATTTAACTTTTGTTCGTTATGTGCTTTTGATCAGTATAGTTTGTAACACTGATCATGGCAGTCAAGAACTTCTTGAGGCTGTAGAGCGGGAGAGGAGTATTAGGTCTAATCAAACACGAAATACCGCCATTTTTCATCATCCTACACTAGGGGATTTTGAATTGCAGCATGTGGGTATCTACTATCTACTGATTCATTAGGACTTGTTTCATGTGGTTTGATGGACATGACAGGGTAGATTTATGCGATTTTTTGAAGGCAATAATCTTTTTTATTAACATCTATTGCAGTTACCAGTTGGTGCAAATGATGCCGAACTTGAAGATCGTATAATCCAGCATTTGGCTGCCGCTGCTGCAATGGGAAGAGCACATCATGCTAGTAGGAGAGAAGGGCATCGAGGCAGATCAGGAGCTCAGGGACGCCCACAATTTCTGGTTTTTTCAACACATCCAAACACAGGTTCTGTTGGTTCTGCTGCTACTGCAAATTCTTCTGCAAGAGGAGAAGAAAATGAACCAGCTCCTGCTGTGGTTGCTGCTAGTCCGTCACCACCTCTTACCACAATGGGAGAGGAAACCCCACACCAATTCCCACACATAATCCCAGCTCGTGCTGATCAGGTTGCTGTTTTGCCATCTGGGCATAATGTTCCTACTACGAACAGGCCTGTTCTTTCTAATAATCGGTACTCCTTGGGACCAAATAGAGCTTAAAATCTTTTTATATTAATGTTCTTATTTCTGTGGGTTATAAAAAACTATTATGACCATTTTCTAACAGGATTTCTCCTGGACAATCTACACCTGTGAGCCAAGATAGAGCAGGACCATCGGATCTCCAATCCCTGTCTGAGTCTTTGAAGTCTCGTCTGAATTCTTTCTCTGTGAGGTATCCTCTGAAGTTTTGTTTGCCATTCCTTGTTGATATTCAATGAAAGTCGCATATAGATCCTGATAATCTCCATCTTCCTTCTGCTGCATATCAGGTACAAAGAATCTATTACAAAAAGCACTAGAGGATGGAAGGAGAAGTTGTTTTCACGTAGCACTTCTGTGGCAGATCTTGGTTCTGAAGTCAGGAGAGAGGTTAATGCTGGAATTGCTTCTGTCTCACGCATGATGGAGCGGCTAGACGCAAGAGAAAGAAGAACATCTGGTTCTTCTGCTACACACAACACCGAAGGCTCTTTAGTTACAGTGCCAAGTGGCGAGAGGGCTGCAGAGAATCCCACTAACACTCTTCCAAATGATGCTTCTTGTGCTGCAACTTCAGGTCCAAATTAAACTGCGTTATGGTTGCTACAGATCTCCATGTGCCCTCGATATATATCGATGAAGGTATATTCATTTTTAAAGTTACTGTTAAGTTTCCACCTATATTGGACTATAAAACAAACTATTAGATGGTAGGGACTTGGTTTTGTACTGCCAAGTACAAATCAGATAGTAGGACAAGGATGCTGGAAAATACATGCTTTTATAAGCATCATGTACACAATCTTAATGCAATTAATATTGTTGATTAACATGAAATGATATGCAACTATGCATTTTTGCATGTTCATGAATGTTTGTTTTTCAGTTTGCTTGCACCTGCTATTGTTTTAAATCCTTGTTTGAATATATATTTTTTTAGTAGGAGCCTTTTGAGGTAAGGCGTGTGCACAGACAGCATAAGTAACCTAATAGAGGATATTGAGAATCAAAAGGAGTGACATACTTTTTGTGGAGGAAGTGCTTTGCAAACATTTATCCATTGACGAGGAGATTTTATCGAGTATGTGGGTCTGGGTCTTGTGCTGGAAGCAATGGAATGTTGGGAGAATGAGATTTACCAGAGAGAGTACTTGGCGAGAATATCATCACATGTAGGTTTGTGGACTTCTTAGAATGAAAGAATTTTTTCGAGAAGAGGAAGAATGCAAAGAATACGAAGAGAGATTGCTATAATCCTTTAGATGTGCCATGTTGATAGAAGCGACAGATTATTTGAATACAATTGAAAGTTTAAAGAACTTGCATGTTTGATCTGAAACCTAGTAAAAAAGGGTTTGGGTTGTAGAGAACTAAACATGGGAGGGCTAAATGATGATGTGGAATGTAATTAGGCCCAACATGATGAGGTATAGATACAGAGCGCTGACGGACTGTTGAGATCTCAAGGAGGAGCCGGACTCGATAAGATATGATGTAAAATCATTGAGGGGTGAAATTGAGCCCTAGAAGTAGGGGAGAAAGTTGGAAGGAGGTGCAGGATAGTATCATATAAGATTGGAGGAACTGAAGTGAGTGAGAGGTTGAGGGGAGCATGAAAGGGGCAAGCCAATGGATGAGATGAAAGTTGTAAGATATTATATAAGATATGACTTTGGTTAGCACAGTTCATAAAGTTGTAATGAATCGTTTTTATTAATAACCATAGGATCACATGGGCAAGCCAATGGATGAGATGAAAGGGGCCAAAAGAGGTTCTTTCCCTAACCTTCATCGCATGTGAATATGGCACGTGGCACGTAGCTTGAGGAGGCCATATGGCTCCCTAGGAGGTTGTACGGTATTATTTCGACCGAAGTCAAGTAGTCAACCACGGTCCCCCCTATCCTCCCATTCTCTCTTTTTCCTTTTTTGCCTTTGTCGATTTTTGGGCCAATCTTGTGCCATCTTCTCTTCAATCCGACGGCCTTCAGACATTCTTTTGAAACCCTATTACTATGAAAAAGAATTAAAATTATTTCTAATGTAAGTCGATGGTTTAGTGTTGTAGTTAGCATAGAAATACACGGACTGATATATTATCGTTCCCAAGTCCTTCATTCCACATGATCAAATACTATCCGTTAGGTTTAAAATATGGAACTGGGAATAGAAACGAGCTGTTCCGGAACGATGCCACAAGCCCCCTTAGTTTCCAGTGTATGTTTCTATTCAAGCTTGTGCAATCATGCTGGTAGTAAATGAATTAGGACCCCAAGTTAGTTTCATCAACTGTGTATCTTGGGGTTGGCCAATTAGGTTCGCAGGTTGGTGAAGAGTTGCTGTAGCTTGAACAATTAACCACAGATGACAACAATAGCTTTTTTTTTTTAATTATTTAAAGCCAGTCTTTAAAATTTTAGGGTTTCTTTTTTTTAATATGGTGCTGTTTTTCATGATTAGGTGCATGTTGGGTTCATCTAACAATGGCAACGGCGGTTCTTCAGGTTCATCAGTTTGCTGCGCCATCAGGTTGTTGGTAGATCGTAAGTAGTACGGCGGGCGGGTTCATCGATGGTCGGAGCGACGGAGGGACAGAAGGGGAGAGGAATCAGCGTGAAGAGCTTCTGTTTGGAGTAAAACATATGTGATGAATTACGTCCGGCCGTGTAAAATCTGTTGATAAAGAAGCTATTGACATAAGATAATAAACACAATAACTCTCCTATTACGAGCATTGCGGTTGATTGTCACTCGTGCAGCTGTTGAACATCTCCAGTTCCTGAAACTGTTTGAAGCTCTCGAGATGTTATCGATCATGGCCTCTGTCAAGCTAGTATGTGGAGGAAAGCTACCACCTCGCTGGTTCCACATTGCAAGTGCCTGGGCGCTACTGGCAACTTACTAGCCGTTTTTGTTACAGGAGCTGAGTCGAGCTCGTTACTAGTAGGGGTTGGTCATCCATCGAGGCGCCAGAGACGTCGCCCACGACTTCGCCGCCCTCGCCGTAGGCAGACCTCACCCTCACCGCTGCCCTGATCCCGCAGGTGGGGGCATGAGTGGTAATCGATTTTTTAGGAGGAAACAGAGTTTACAAAATTGTTTTAGGTTACGAATGCCATTGGACATTTGAAGGAACCGTCGGGGAAAAACCTATTGCGATCTCTGTGCCGATTGTGACGGTCTGTTCTTTCTTCCCCGTGCTCTGATCCTCCTCCTGCAGTGAGATTTGTCATTGGCGAGTCCTCCGACGCCCTGAGAAAGTGCTCTAGCGAGTGGGGCAAGCCCCTTGCCTCTTCCTCCTTGCATAAAGGTATTTCCTTCCCCATTTTGTAGATTATCATCCTCATCCTGTCTCCTTCCCTCCGACAACAATGGCGTGCACGAGCACCGATGACAACCAAGGATAAAATGGTCATAAAGTTGTCCATATGGATCTTTTTTTGCAAAGATCGAGAAATATGAGGAGGTTATTAATAAAACTTACAAAATGAGAGGTGTATTTATAATATCAATATTTGTTAAGGGGGTTATATACAAAACCCCCTTACAAAAAACATGTAAATACTAACTTAATTTACCAATCATCAGTTTCACATTTGGAATCAAGCAATTATCTGATATCGATTGCAGTTTTAGTGATGCAAGGGGGAGAAAAGGGCAGAACAGCGAACATGTCAACAGCTTGAAGGGGTTAAGATTAAACTCTCGGGTTAAACACTTTAATTCAACTGTTAAGAACACCGGAATACTCTTACCAAAAACTCTGATTTTTTGAATAAGTCTTGATTAAAACATAACTTATTCATTAAATGTTCTGTATGCAACTCGTTCCAGATTTTTTTAAAAGATCATGATTTTTTATTTTAATCCCAATTTACGTGTTTTATTTTCAATTTATTACATTTTAATCCGGTCATGTTTTGCTCAAAAAACCTATTATAACATCTATATATAAATGTACTTTAAAATTCTACCGTTTGTTTTCCAACTCTTTTCTGATCTTTCTGACTTTATTCTGACTTCTCCCCTAGCCGATTTTTTCTGGCACCGAAGTGACCTAGCTGCTGCGCATACTAAAGGTCATTCTCATCAATCCAACCCACAAAACAACAATCCTCTTCATACATCTACAACAATAAACAAACAGCTTTTCATTTGAATCTTTCAAGAAGTTCCTACTATATTTTTTTGCAGGGAGCAAGTCAGCATACAGGCAGATCAAAGAAACATATATGAAAGATATAAAGCATTACATACTGAACAGCATCCAGCAAAAAAGATAAGCCCTATCTACCTTGTGAACAACAAATTATAATTTCTCTAGATAGCATACACCCTACCTACCTATTCACAAATGTTCACAATACCCAGAAACTGGAAGACTGCGGCTCGGTCCTTCAACCGAGTACTTCATAAGGAGCAGGATCTAGAACTTGAGTAGGAGCAATTGAGGGACCAGAAGGGTCGATAATTGTTGCATTTGGGTTCTCCAGAGAATCGATCTCAACAGTAGCACTCATCTCAGGAGTCGAGTTCTCAATCGGTTTGCCACCGTCAACCACCTCTGCTTTCTCGATTTTCTGCTTTGGGTTCGAAGCTTTAGGCTTCGAGCTGATGCCGGGTTTCGCTTCAGGCTTAGCAGCTACCGGTTTCTGAGATGATAGCTTCGAAAGCGATCTCTGAGGTAGTTTCTTCGTAGGTAGGGCTTCCACTTTACCGTCTGCTGCAGCACCGTTCAACTTGCATGGATCCAGGCGGGGACGGGGGCTCCAACATGAGGCGTTATTTTCTGGAGGATTTTCTGCTGCTGCAGCAGCAGCAACGGAGGGCTTGTGACGTCCAAGCTTTGGCGATCTAGGACGTGTTGGCGGTATCTGTTAGATTAGCAAACGATTAGTAGCATAAAATATGCCACACATGTGTTCTTTTTATCAATTATACTGGAAAAAAATGATCCAGAATCCAATATTTTTTTTAAGGAACTGGAAGCTGGTCTCTTCCGACAACGGTAGGCGATCCATTTTTTATCAAGGGGAAAAGCTCCGGATTCTTGACAGCTTATTCCTCGCACCTTGTCCATTAACCTAATGGAAGAAGCACTGTACTCTTCCAACAACGGTAGGCTATACCTATTGATGGATCAGATCGAAAGTGAGCACCGGACGGCGATCAAAAACTGTGTTTTCTCGACGGATCGGCCTTCTACTTTAGGGTATGGAACTGGAAGCTGGTCTCTTCCAACAACAGAAGGCGATCCATTTTTTACCAAGGGGAAAAGCTCATAATTCTTGACAGCTCACCTCACACCTTATCCATTAACCTAATGGAAAAAGCACCTGACTCCTCTACTTAACATGCTATCCATCAGTTACTGCTACAGCTTCAACCTTTCTCTAATGCAAATATTTGAGCATGTAGTTAACATTCAAGACACAACAATCAAGTAATCCAAACAACGAAAAGAATGATTGCCATCTCCTACTGATTACTGATGAACATCCACTTAACATCTTCATCAGTTAATTTAAAGGGGTAATCAGGTTTATTAATCTAATTTATTCTCAAATTTGGTGAATTTCAAAAGGTTTGTTAATCTAATGATCTAAATTTAATATCTTCTTTTTTACAAATTGTTGCAGCTTCACACCAAAAAGAGAAATAGGCTACATCTCAATGATTTGGCTTTTGTTAAGTATAATAGAGCACAGGGTTTTAAATCTCGGCCGATACCAGTACGTACCGGTTTTGGCCGGTTCGAGACCGATAATGCATCCGATCCCAATACCTGGCCTGTACCGACCGGTATCGGTCGGTTCAGTCCGGTACGGATCGGTACCGACCGGTTTTTTTTTTTCCCCTCAACCGGTATCGGCCCGAATCGGCAGGTATCGGTACGTACCGGCCGGTACATACCGGTTCGGAGCCGACCGATACCACGACCGATATCGGGATTTTAAACCTTGATAAAGCATTGAGACAAATATATAATTTGTGTGGCACAATTGATCCCATCTCTTTGAAAGATATTAATCATAGCAATGAGTGGTTGCTTGGAAAGATGGATGGTGAATCAGATGAAGATGATGAACTTGTGTTTGATGATGACTCTTTGGCATGGGGTGATGCTGCTAGAGCTAGTGGAGTTCAAGAAAGTACCCAGAGAACTAGGCCAACATCAACTGCAAAGGCAACACCAAGGGTTTCAAGATCATCGATTCTACTTGAAGATGAGCAAAAGACCCATTCAGATGAGAAAGAGGAGGAAGATGTAGGATTCAAATCCAATGATGAAGATGATTTTCTTGGTGATGAGGATGATGTTTAGATTATTAAGATGCTTTGACAATTAGACTTATGTTTCAAAATGCTAATGTATCGGTGTCTATTAGATGTTTTATGCTTTGGATGAATATTTTCTATTGAATGTTGAATCATGAATGCTTTATGATATTTACAACTCTTGAAATATTTACCGATGTTATGTTTTTATAATATCCTTAGCCTTCTTTTGTTGAAACTTGTACTCTTATGGCTTTGCCTGTGTTGAAATATTTACATTTATTGAAAATTTTGCTTGTTTTTGGACAATGTGTGCTTCGCTTCGACAAAGCCCACACTTCACCTCGCACCTAGGCCCCAAGAGACCTTTGCGCTTCAGTGCGCTTTTGACCTTAAATAACACTGTTTTGAACTATTTCAATAACGCCAAGGAGAAAATGGTGAAGGATGAAGTAATAAACTTCCAATCCTGCTTCATACCCTCCTAACCACTATTAGGTCCACTACTAAATCCATGATCACTCACTAAATCCATATTACACACTGCCACCACCTTCACTAACATAGGAAGCGTGAAAACAATTGTGGGCAGTGGTGAGTGAAAGGTGTAGGACGAAATAGCTACCATTGGGTGCTGGCAAAAGGTGGTGGCCCAACTACGAGAGTAGGTACTGGAAATGGGTGGAGAGTAATGGTGATGGTAGAGGGTGGCATGGGGGTGCAGGGTGGTTATAGAGGTAGACATGCCGGATTCAAGAGGCAATGGTGGTGAGCAGTGTTTTCAGACTCGTTCTGACTCGGACGAGTCGACTCGTTTTGACTCGACTCGGACTCGATTTCGACCCGACTCGGACCAGTGACTCGCAGGCCACCTGACTCGTCCGAGTCATGGTCTGACTCGTGTCTGACTCGGACGAGTCATGGTCTGACTCGTCCCATGACTCGTCCGAGTCAAGGTCAGACTCATTCCTGACTCGATCGGTCGTTTTTATCCATTATATTTTGATAGTTGCATGACATTGATGCATTTTGTGATATTATTTGGCATATGAATGCAATATATATCTCTAAGTTTTTCCAAATTTTTACTATTTTATCTAATATTATATATATTAATCAAACGAGTCACTATGTTTATGACTCTTACGCGCCACGAGTCGACTCTTCCGAGTCGCGTCGCTAAGGGCTGTAACGAGTCGCTTTCCGAGTCCGAGTCTAAAAACATTGGTGGTGAGGGAAGGCAAGGTGCCCACCGATGCAGGTAAATTGATGTACACCCTATAGGCAGTAACAAAATTAAACACAACATCATGGATGCTGAATTGACATTTACTTGACCAACCACGCCCGCAGTCCCCGCACACAACAGGAAGGACAAAATGAAACTAAGCCGCTAATAACTTCCTAGTTATAGATCCAACCACGCAGAATGTTTTGACTTATAGGCATCAAGTTCGCAATGAAGAAAAAGAAATTGACTACCCATCAACTCCTACAGCCAAGGTGACAAAGAGAACTTGGAAAAAAAATCAGGAGAAATTTTTCCAGATTGAGTTAACAAGCATGCCCCATAAAGAAAGAGCTAGGTAACACTGTAACATAGTGAGATATTGGCATGGAGCCAAATGAAAGAGGTCAAAAATAAACTGTCCAGTATATCACCTAACATATGGGATTAATTATGAACATGTAACTTGTGCTTGGAAATCCTATCGTCCAATAAATCTCCAGACGCAAGTTTTTAACTAAGTAGTCTTTCATTATTACAATTTTTAAGTGAAATAGATGAGAACTGGGTACATATTTATTGCTTATCTCCAAATACCTATAAATCTTCAATAATCTATATTGAGTATTATACTGAAGTACAAATGAAATCATAAATAAACTGGTAGATGTATATGTTTCACCAAAAGGTTTTCACCCCTTTAATTGATACCTGTCAAAATAACATTTAAGTTCAATATTTGTTTATCTAACTCCTAGCAGTATGTTCTTTCTACTGTGGGCACAATTCAGGATTTTATAATAGTTCTTAAAGGTCAAACTGGTCAGACGTATTCGGCGAATCTAATATGTAAGCTATATAATAAAACTGAAGCCTCCCATTTCTATCCATCTATCTATCCCCCTCCCCATTCTCTTGCTGGCAGCGGTGGACAACAGGTGAGATTCGAGATAGGTGGTGGCGGCCGGCCCAGGCCTCGCCAGGGTTTCTCTCTAAGTCACTAGTTGAGAATGTGATGAAAACTCAATAGCAATGATATATTAATGAACTCATCACATCACAGTGTCGAACCATCAAGAAACAAAGGGAGTCATGTGCTGCAGGTATACCTGATGCCTATGCAAACTTCTTTAGCATAACATAAGAGAGGATCATATGTCACAAACACATAAAAAAGAAATTAAATATCTTTCCAAAAATAGGAAGCAATGGGAGTTGATATGTGTCGCCACTATTGACAAGAGAAGCTATCCACTGAAATATATAACACCACCAATTGATTCAAAACATAATGAATAGAAAATGAGAAGTTGATTAACACCCACATCTAATTACAAAGAAAATAATACTAGCAGATAAACAGCTAAACGAAAGCAACTTTGCAAATAAATTGGGAAAGTTTTCTTTCTACAACGACAAGTAGCAGTTATCAATATTAACTTACTAGACTATGCTGTTCCAACCTTTTTCAAACCAATAGTGCAACAGTACGTTCTAGAAAGGGAACAGCTGCATGTACATTCTCAACATTATAGAAAAACATCAAAAGAAAGAATGCATTACCTTCTTCAATTCAGCTTGGGGAGGACCAGGTTCTTGATAGAAACTCGGCATTGGTGTGGCTTTAAACGTCAAACTCTTCCTTAGCTGTCTGATTTCTGCCTCTTGGTTTTCCTATATTATTTTGTTTACTCAAGATTAGAAAGCTCTCTAGAAAGACAAGAAGTCTGAAATACATTAACTTCTTAGTAACCTTAGATTTTTCCTGCAAGCTAGTCTTTTCCACTTCCTTTGCATGAATCTTCTCTTCTATCTTCATGAAAAACTGAAAACACAGACAATACATCATTAAGGAGGTAAATCAGAAATTCTCAGAAAGATTAGGAAAAGTGCCATCTGTTTTAAACTACCTCCTTCCGTTTCTCAGCACGCTCATCCAATCTGAAGGCAAAACCAGAACCACTGCTTTTTTGTTGAGCCATCAAACTGGGAGTTGTACTTCTGGATAAAGAATATTGTAAACCTCTGACCACAAGACACAAGTATGGAATAAACAAAGTACAGAAGAAACATTACGACGTAGTGGAGTGGGAATCATCGTCATTTTTTGCTGGCAATGTGTGTCTCAGTGGCTTTTTATTACCATCATTTGACCTGTCATGACACGTTAATCCTTGCAGGCCAAATGTAATAAGGTATCCAACATGTCAAAGTAAATATGAAGATACGCAATGATACCATGAGTTGGTACTATGAGTCTATAATGGTTACATAATGCTTGTGCACATCCAGAAAGATAATGAGTCAGCATTGCATAAACATTGCTACTCATTGATTAAGAATGCAAGAAATCCAAGTACTATATATGCATTTGATGATCCAAATCAGAAGGAAAAAAGCTACAGTAAAGCCTGATTAACAACGTGGACTTACTGCAATGCTTTAGAAAAAGTACCATTGACAGTTCCATCCACTGAGCCGGACTTCACGGGCTGATTTCAAAGCAAAGAGTTGAAAAGGATTAGTATAAGAGAGCATGCTTTGGTAGTATTTATGAGAGCATCTCCAGATTTTACTCAAAACCTTACTCAGGTTTGAATCTAGAGTAAAAAAGCCCCTAAATCAGCACCAGCCCTTTACTCAAACTTATACCAAATCGAGTTTTACTCAGATTTTTCACCAAATCAAGGGTGACTCAAACCTTATACCAAATTTCCAACAGTCATCTCCTTGGACTTCCCTATTTACAACAGTGCCATCCAATTGTCAGATCCACCCCCGTGCCTCCTCCGGCAACCCTCTTCGTCAGTTGCAACCGGCTGGTCAAGATCTCGGCAGCCCCATGCCTCTATCATACACCCTTGTGCCTCCTCCGGCGACCCTCTCCGTCAGTGGCAGCCGGCCGGTGGAGATCTCAGCTGCCCCTGCCTCTCTCCTCCACTCCCTTGCCTCCCCCAGTGACCCTCTCGGTCAGTAACAGTCGGCCTTACTGGCCGGCGGAGATCTCGGCAGCCCCGTGCCTCTCTCGTCCACTCCCTTCCTCCTCCGGTGACCCTCTTCGTCAGTCACAGCCAGCTGGTGGAGATCTCAGCAGCCCCGTGCCTCTCTCCTCCACCCCCTTGTCTCATTTGGCGACACTCTCCGTCAGTGGCAGTTGACCAGTGGAGATCTCGGACGCCCCGTGCCCCTCTCCTCACGCCCACGTGGTTTGAAAGCAAAAAATTGAGTAAGGGTTCAAGTGTTCTGTATCCGATTGAGTTTTTACTCGATTTGAGTAACATTTTGAGTAAGGGCTGGAGATGCTTTGACAACTTTAGGCTGTCATATGAGCTTGCGTTTTTGGACATACCAATGACAGCCGAGCACTTGACCGAGCAGCCAAACCAGTCTGCTTAGCAGGAAGTCCACCTGCATTTTGCATCCACAAAATTCACTCCATGAGAATTGGACAGTCAAAACTAAAACAAGGGCAGAAACAGAAGGAGCAAACCACTGATAACTGAGGATGCAACTTCAGACCCACGGGAATTTTTAGCTTCTGATTTCTCCTGCTTCACAAATGTGGTACTCTTCCTCAAACTGCTGGTTGGGACAACTTTGGAAGCAAAGGAGAGACTTTTCGAAAGTTCCACCCTCTGGTTCCGAGGGATCACTGCCTCGCCATTCCGACCGCCTTGATCCTTCATTGCCTTTTTGTTCTGCAAACGATCACCTCGCTCAGACCCAGATTCTCACACAGGAATGATTTATATTGTCCTGTAATCAGGGGTGGAAACCCCGGCCCGTACCTTCGAAGGGCTTGAGACTTTGCCTCCAGGAACAGCTGCCGACCCTTCCTCCCCCACTGCAATGGGGTTGAGACCTTCAACTTCTGATGGGTTTTCCAAGACATCATTGGACTTCAGGGTATCAGATCCACTGCCAATGATCTCATTCTCCTTGTTCCTATCCAAACCCAATCCACTTGCTCCATTTACAAGCTCCGGTTCAACCCCATTAGCCGCTTCCATCTCTAAAACGGAAATCTACACCAAACTAGAAACTGAATTCTGCAACAAATTATTTCACAGACTAAACTCTCCACTCTCCAGTGTCCTATTTCTCCAAAAAAAAAAAATTCTACAATGTCTCAAGTTAACAAAAGGAAAACACCAAAGAAACAAAGAAAAATCGAATTTTTTGGTATTTATCCCTTCAAGAATAGAGATCAAGAGCAGAAAACATACAGCTTCAAAAAAAAAAATCAAGACCGCATTTCGAAATTCACCGGACACTCCTTAATCAGATCAAGAACTGAAAGGAAGCGGCTGAAATGTACCTGTCGGTGCTCAAGATGCGCTGTCAGAGTACCGGAGTGAGGCGCTTCGAGCGATCTGCAAAGACGGCGAGAGACGCCATCATTCGAACGGGTCGTTGGGGGATCGCAGTGAAGGAAGTCGGATCGGGAGCTCTGAAGCCGCCTAGCTCTGAGATCGAGTAAGCTAGATCGCCGGAACCCTTACCTACCCTCGCCGGAGCCCTAGTTTCCTCGCCGGTGGTCACGGATTCGCTCTCAGTCGCTTCCGTCTTGCCGATAGAAAGTGGTTTCCGGGACTGGCGAGTTTTCAAAAAAAAGAGAGAGAGACGACACGGATTTATCCCTGAAATACCCCTCATAATGACAAAAACACCGCGATTTCATGCTCAGAGTACTGGAACCGTTCTCGGTGACAGCGATAGTTGGTAAGGGCATTTCGGTCTAATAGGCGATTAAAGGGTGGATTGGAGTTATTGCCATGCTTTGAGAACGTGCGCGGGTCTCACGGCCTCCGGTCATTCTCGCTGACGTGGGGGAACGGCGTTGGCGTGCACAGTAACGGCGTTGGTGTGCGCTTAACGGCGTGAGCTGGCAGGAACGTGAGGGCCGTAACATCCGACATTCCGACGGGCGAGCGGACGGAGGACCACCGCCGGAGGATCGGCCTCAATAATTCCTGGCGGGTGGTCCGTTGCAGTCAGGCCAGGGTCGGGTGGAGGCCAATGACGGGAGGACACGTGGCGGAGGCTCGTCGTTTTCGTACAGCTGTGAACGGTCTCTTACGGTGTTGGATTTATGCGGTGAGGAAGTGCTATCCGTCCGATGGAGATTTGGCGGATCAGATCGCTCCAAGAGTAAGCGATGAACAAACGGGGAGTTGAGGGCGGGCTCGACGTGACCCACCCCGACATGACGGAACAGACCATGTTTGATCTGGGCCCCCCTTGTGGGATAGTAAGACGATAGGGTGGGGCATACAGACCACGAAAGATACTGCCCACGAAGTACCTAGGGCAGCCCCCTCTTTGGCCAAAGGCAGCATCCTCTAAAGGCCGTGTCCTCTTTTGCGCCCGATGTCCGCGTACAAACCACCGCGCGGCCCGCACACCACCTTCGGCTGCCTCCGCCGTCGGTAATCCATCACCGTCAACCTGTCTCCTTCCTCCTCCTCCTTTTTCTCATTCTCTATTTCTTTCTGTAAGAAATTCCTACATGAAATAAGTGATTATCTCTATTATCGAGAACCATTGGCTTTGAAAACGATGAGTATGAAGACCATATATGGAAGCGGGGATTGAGATTTGTACCTCTGACTATAACGTATTGGGGTGAAGACGATCCACAAATGATTTGTCAAAAAATATTGATGCGTACTATTTCTGCTGCAAACGGAGAAGAGGACACGAGCGATGAACGATGAGATCCAAGATCTGTGGAATTGGCCTTTAACCACGGCCCTTCGTGACGCCCAAATCACCGCGACCGTTGCTTCAGGTGTCTAATCCGACGGGCCACCGAATTAGTTCATCAGGGGTCGACAACTGGTTAGGTGGGCTCGATCCTAGCACCCCTTTTTATAGGTGGGGTGCCTATTTGAGGCCACTGTGTTCGATGGTCAAGCAGTCAATTTTGTATATTTTTGGCTAATTTAGGCCGCTGAATTAGCCCCTTTGTGTTGTAGTGACCTTTCTCGGGAAGAGCAACCATGGAAGATTGGACATAACGCTAAGTTCCAAAAGAAGCAAGGAGGATGCGAGTGAGGATAAGGAGGTGCAAGGGAACATAAAGAGACGTTGAAGACTATCATTCCCCTAAGTGAAAATGATCTGTTCGTTTTTTACTAAAAAAGACTCCATGTGATGCACGAATGGCTACGATACTGCTTTTGAGAGGTGGCTCCATATGGCGCCAACTGATTGAAAGGACCGGCCGTCGCTGCCACCGCCTCACCACCATCACTGACTTGCACCGCCACCAGCCCTACCGACTATCGCCATTGCCATCTTGCCCGCTTATTTCCCCACCAATAATATTTCCACAGCCACATATTGCAGTGGCTACCACCATCATCATTGCCCATCATCGCTTCAATCTTTGGCCAACGTAGGCACATTGAGAGAGAGAGAGAGAGAGAGAGAGAGAGAGAGAGAGAGAGAGAAGAACCTATGCTTCGCTACGGATTTCACTCCGGCACCTAGAGAGAGAGAGTTTAGGTAGAGAAGGGGAAAAGGTAGAGGACAAATTGGGATGTACATATTTAATGTGTCCGGCTTCTGTAATGCTCTAGAAGGAATATGAGACTCATACCCTACTCATATCCTCACATCCTGTTGTATACTTGTGCATGCTCGTGCATGTCGGCACTGCAGCGGACCGCCTTCGGTGGCAACACACCTGAACACCTTCGGCTAAAAAACACTTTTGGCGACAACATCGGCATTCGTAGGGGCACCCATTTCCTCGCCCGTGCTGATTCGCACGAAGCGGGTGCCTTTGGCGCGACCAACTCCCCCCCTATAATCGATCAATCACAGCTATCTCTGTTTGAACGGATTCCTCGAAATCGACCCGTTGGTTTGGGGTGGCCGAAATTTCAGCAGGTTGGTTTATAGTTGTTGATGCGAACAACGATCATGGGATGAACGGTCAGGTTTAGTATAGTTAAGATGGGTCAGGATTTTAGGGGTTTAGTGCAGTTTAAATGGGTTGGGATTTAAAACCAAGGGGAGGGAGTTGGTTAACGGGGAAATAGAGATTGTGTGTTGATTTTTGAACGAATAGTTAGATCTATTCGGTTCATTTTTGTCCAATCAGCTTGTCCTAGTCAGTTTTTTTGTTTCATTTTGTCTAGTCAGCACAAAACCACCGTGCCATGTTATATAGATATATTGGACACTTGCTCTAATGAGAAAACAAGCCATATTCAATCTCTCCCAAAACCCTAGCGTCCATCTCTCTCTCTCTCTCTCTCTCTCTCTCTCTCTCTCTCTCTCTCTCTCTCTCTCTCTCTCTCTCTCTCTCTCTCTCTCCCCCCCCCCCTACATTGATGTAGTTATTGTGCTAATTATCTAGATGATATATTGGACAGTTGCTCTAATGAGAGAACAACCATATTCAATCTCTCCCAAAACCTTAGCATCCATCTCTCTCTCTCTCTCTCTCTCTCTCTCTCTCTCTCTCTCTGTGTGTGTGTGTGTGTGTAGATTACATCGATGTAGTTATTGTCCTAATTATCTGGATGATGCTTGCACTTTTTTTTTTTTGAGCAATTCCTCTCCGAGGTGGAGAGGATGGGGTTGAGTATACCCCAAGCTTTAAAGAAGTTACAAGTTACTAAGGAAAGGGCTAATCCTCCCAGAGAGCATAACAGAGAAACCTGGAGACCATCTAATAACCATGGCTACAAAGTTGGACCAGATGATCCCGATAGGTAACTCCTTATTTGAGAAGACTCTGGAGTTGCGTTCACGCAAAATGCTCCAGCAAAGGCCAATCACCAACAGATCCCATACAGGCTGGAACACCTTCTTCTCCCTCCTAGATCGCCACAATGTCCAAAGAGAACGCATGGAACCAGGGTGGCCCCGGGTACTGAAGCGGTGTTTGAGCATGAACCAGAGGTTCTGGGCGAACGGACAGCGAAGAAAAAGATGGTTCATATCTTCCCTGTGAGAGTGGCATAGGGGACACGATGTGTCAGTAACATTGGGATTGTTCCTCTTGCGAAGATTCACTTTAGTAAATAACTTCTCCTTGATGGCTAGCCACATGAAGATCCTGATCTTAAAAAGAGCCGACGACTTCCAAAGGTGACTCGCAATTGGGCTAATCAAGCCGTCGTTGTTAAAGAATCTATAGAAGGATTTAACCGAGAAGACCCCTGAAGTCTCCTGTTTCCATCTAGAAAAGTCTCTACCGTTCCCAATAGAGAAACTCTCTGAAATCTGGTAAAGGTCTGAAAGTTGACTCTGCAGAGATTCTGGAATCGACCTCCTGAATCGAACTGTCCAGGATCACCCATCAGATGACTCTGAAGTCTGGGAATGGACTGCAGCCTGGGTATCCCAAGCCAAATCAAAAAGGTCATAGAACAGGGATACGAGGCTAATGTCATCTCCCAATGATCGGTCCAAAATTTGATGCTCTTGCCATTGCCTGGGATCAACCTAATGCAGGTGCGGAAAGGGACTCCTACTTTGCGAATGCCTTTCCAAAACGGAGAAAGTTTTCCTGATGCTCTACTTCTGGCCTGTAAAGGAGAAAACTATTTAAAGTATCAGTCCCTGATGATTGACGACCAGTGGTCCCCCTGGTCGTTCTGGAGTCTCCACCACCATTTGCCTAGAAGCGCTCGATTAAAGTCTCTCAGATTAGTGACTCATAGGCCTCCCTGATCTCGCGACTTGCACGAGAGTCCCCAATTAGCCAGGTGGTAGGAGCCCATCGTACCATCGGCTCCCTTCCAAAGAAAAGTGCTGTGAATCCCATCTATTCTGTTGATGACCCAGGACAGAATGAAGTAGAACGCTAGATAATAGGACGGAATAGCGGAGAGCACATAATTAACTAGGGTAAGATGGCCCCCTAGCGAGAGGAACTTCCCTTTCCAAATGGAAAGACGACCTTCCACCTTCTCAACCACCTTGAGCCAATCCGCTCTACCCAGGTGTTTGTTGCTGATAAGAATCCCCAGGTATGTCATAGGAAAAGAGTCTAGCTTGCAGTTCAGTAAAGTGGAGGCCAAAACTCCCTTCTCCTAAAACGGCCCTACGTAGAACATCGAGCTCTTAGAGAAGTTGATAAGAAAACCCGAACAGAACTCGAGAGTGTAAAGAATAATCTTCAAGACTGCTACCTGCTCTAGCTCCGCTTCACAGAATAAGATAGTATCGTCAACAAAATGCAGATTAGATATGCACCATGAGTTACCTCGGATCCCGCGGATGAGGTTTTGGGAGTTGGCTCTATGGAGGATAGCATCAAAGGCATTAATAGCCAGAATAAAGAGAAACGGGAAGAGTGGGCATCCTTGCTTAAGGCCTTTGAACATGCGAAAATGGCCTCCCGTCATACTATTAATAGAGCAGGAGAGTTTGGAGGAACTAAGGCAGCAAGAAACCCAATGAATCCAACTTTGGGAGAAACCCTTAGCCCGCAAGGTCGAAAGCGCAAAATCCCAATGAAGCCGATCAAACGCCTTCTCAAAATCTAATTTAAGAACCAAGTCTTCTAACTTATTCTCCTTCAAGTGGTAAAGGATCTCTTGGACTGAGGCAACACTATCTAGAATCAGTCTGCCTTTGATAAACGCCGATTGGGATTTGCTGATCATCTCATCCATAATCGGAGATAATCTGTTCGCGAGAAGCTTGGTAATGATCTTGTAGATACAATTGGAGAGACTGATAGGTCTGAAATCCATCACTGTTGTTGATCCTGCCCTCTTCGGAATGAGAATCAGAAGATAATAATTCAGACTTTCCAAGAAAGCAGAGCCGTCGAAGAAGTCTAAAATGAATCTGGTGACATCTGGAGCGATACAGTCCCAAAATAATTGAAAGAACTGCATTGAGAACCATCTGGGCCTAGAGCTCCATCCCCGTTCATATCAAAAACTGTTTTCCGGATCTCCTCTAAAGAGAACTCCCTATCCATATCTGCTGACGATGGGATCCGTCGAACGGACAAATCTTCCCAGGAAAGAGAGGTAGATGATGCCGACAGGTCTTGAAAGTAGTCATTGAAATGGTTAGTAACGCTAGTAAGAACCGCTTCTATCCCCTCCAGCTGATGACTCCCTACCTTGAGATGCTGTATGTTGTCCCTTATCCTCCTCCCGTTAGCTACCTTGTGGAAATAGGACGCGTTCAGATCGCCCATCTTGATCCATTTACCTCTGGAGCGTTGCTTCCACATAATTTCTTCTGTTCGGAGGATAGCAAGGAGCTCTGACTGCACAGTAGATAGAGTAGCCCTCTCTTCCTCTGCTAGTGGGGCAGTTTCTTCCTTCATTTCTAGATCCTCTATCGCCTTCAAGATTAGATGTTTACGTCGAAGCACTGATCCAAAGCGTGAGCGCTCCCAGCCCTTGATTTTTTGACGAAGGCCTCTGAGCTTGCGAACCAGGTTCCTGGCTGAGTTGAAGTCGGACGGCAATTGCAACCACCATTGTGACGACCAAGATCCAATAGGCCAATAGCCAAGAGCCAAGACTCCTGAGGCTGGGATGCCAAGATGGATGAGGTGAGGTAAGGTGAGGTGAGGTGAGATGTACAAGGCCATGAGTTAGCCCCACATCGCCTGGAGAGAAGGAGATCCTGAGCTACTTATATAATTTCCCCTCCCAAACATAGAAGACGCGTTTTAAAACCGTGCGCCGCTACGGAATTCGTAAGAACTCCGTAGTTAAGCGTGCTCGGATGAGAGTAGTACCAGGATGGGTGACCCCCTGGGAAGTTCTCGTGTGGGCACGGGCAAAGTGGACAATACTCTTGTGTGTTTGGGGCGGATGTTACAAAATGGTATTAGAGCCGGTTCTCCTCGGGATGGGGGGATCTACCCTACACGAGGACGTATAGCGCTAAGGGGGGTGGATTGTGACGACCAAGATCCAATAGGCCAATAGCCAAGAGCCAAGACTCCTGAGACTGGGATGCCAAGATGGATGAGGTGAGGTGAGGTGTACAAGGCCATGAGTTAACCCCACATCGCCTGAAGAGAAGGAGATCCTGAGCTACTTATATAATTTCTCCTCCCAAACATAAAAGACGCGTTTTAAAACCGTGCGCCGCTACAGAATTCGTAAGAACTCCGTAGTTAAGCGTGCTCGGGTGAGAGTAAGACCAGGATGGGTGACCCCCTAGGAAGTTCTCGTGCGGGCACGGGCAAAGCGGACAATATCTTGTGTGTTTGGGGTGGATGTTACTACCATTTCCTAATAAGTGGCCCAAAGGAGGGGTCTTCTAGCCACATCCTCTCAAATCGGAAGCGACGAGGTGAGCGGGTCCAAGTGGGACAAGTATCCAACAAGAACGGAACATGGTCCGAGACCAGGGATTGTAAACTTCTCTGAGTAACGCTGCGTCCCACTCGTTAGAGGTGAGGAACCTGTCTAGCCTGGCCATGGAGGGGACCTCACGCTTATTGGACCACGTAAAAAGCCGTCCGAGGAGAGGGAGGTCATTCAATTCTAATTGGCGGAAGAAGTTGGAGAAGTCTTCCATAGCACCTAGATGCCCTAGACCACCTTTTCTCTCATGACTAAACCTGGTTACGTTAAAATCCCCGCACAGAACCCAGGGAACTGTCATGTTACCTCTAAAGTCAGAGAGTTCTAGCAAAAAATCATTATGGATGCTCATGTCATTCGGCCCATAGACTGAGGTAACCTCCCAAACCGCTCTGTCAGACCTGCACGTGAGGACCACCGAAAGGGAGAAGGCGCCTGCATGCTTCCTGGTCAACTCGTAAAAGTCATCTTTCCACCCGATGAGTATACCACCTGAAGCACATGTTGCATCAAGAGCTTCCCAAGAGAACCTGGTCCCGCCCGTCAAGCTCCTCAAGAAAGTTGCACTGGGGTTGCTCGTCTTCGTCTCCTGTAGACAAACCATGTCTAAGCCATGCAAACTACATAAAAGGGTGACAGCCCGTCTCTTATCTACAGCCCCAAGACCTCGTATATTCCATGATAGTATTTTCATTAATACAATTAGAGACCGTTAGCCAAAACCCTATTCTTCTCCAAGACTTGGGAAGAAGACAAAAACTCCTTAGCCGCCGAAGCATCGCTACCAAAAGCAAACCCACACTCCAAGGCTATCTGCAGGATGGAGTCTCTGTCTAGCAGGTTCAGAAAGAGAGCGAGGTCCTCCTCTGCTCTCGAAGCCAAAAAACTCCTTAGGTTCTGCATGAGGTGATGCTGCGGCCTGGGATTCCTGCGCGCATAGGTCTGGAGTTGGGGCAGGGTGGCAAGGATCTCATCTGCCAAAACCTCCTTGTCTGCTTCCTCGTGGGGGGCCTCTTGACATGGCTATGTTCCTTCTAAAACCTGACTAGGCAAATCCAATGCCACGTCAGAAAAAACAGCCCGTGGTTGAGGATCTACCTCAGTAGAATCCCCATGATCACGGGAGAGAAAAACTAGATCTTTCTCCAAAGGATCCATAGAATTATGGGGATTACGAATTTCAAAAAAGGACCCAATCAGGCTAGCGCAGTTATGGGTATCCTTGTGAGCTGGAGAGGGAGATTCCCTACCAAAGACGTTACCTTCCCCTCTTATCAGAGTGGTCGAGGTTGAATCCTCTTCATAAACCGGGTCGAGCTGGGCCGGCGGGGCTGGTGGTTCAGCGGCAAGACCTAGCTGGTCGGAGGAGCTTCCAGGTTGGTGAACTGAAGCGGACGAGGAGCCCGGGGAAGACGAGTCTGAAACTCGGATGGTAAGCTCGAAAAAGTAATCTCCGAAACGAACTCATAAGGCAACAGAAATCGCCAATGGATTAATAGATCTGAATGAAACTATCATCACTTGAAGGTTGTTGGACGACTCCATGGCGTTCTCTATTGCGACCAGTTCTCCGTAGGGTGCCAGAGCTGACTGCATCACTGAGGCATTCCAGCAAGGGAGGGGAACACCTGAAATAAAAAGGCGGACCAGTGAGAAAGAGCATGAACCTCTGGCTCTGTGAGAGGGGGACCAAGTCTTGAACTCCAGAGAAAGAGGACCAACCGAGGCTGTCACCCTGCTGATTTGAGAATGTCTAGCGTAGGGTGTGGGGAATTCAACAAGGAACTCCGAGAAACCCAGTTGCCAGGTAGGGAAAGACCAGTTAGACTGCCAGTGGGATTTCAAGGCAGAAGAAAGCTTTGTGGCGGATGTAGATCCCTACGTCACGCGGACTATCGCACAGGATTCCATCTTGGACACCGTCTCTCCGGATTCGACGGAAGGGGGGACGGTCACAAAAGGACGAGGGAAGGATCTGGGTGGGGAAGGAGGGCGGAACGCCGGCTGGTTGTAGGCAAACGAGGTCAGAATGATCCTCAAGGGGCATCAGGAAGAAGAGTGCCCTATCCCTCTGCAGATCCAGGACACCATGGCGTTATAGCAGGAAGAAATGAGATGCCCTCTCTCTCCGCAGCGGAAGCAGCACCCTTTCTGGAAGGGGCAATGCACTTTGGACGTGGGGGGCGGCTGTGAAAGAGGAAGCTCAAGCGGCGGGTGAAGTGGTAGGGGGAGGAGAGGAAGCGGCGAGGGGGGGGGGGGGGGGGGGGGGGGTGAAGAGTCATCGAGTGGGGCTGTGGAGGAGGTGGTATTGGTTGGCCCGTCTTGCCAAAAAGGTGGTCAGCCCAAGATCTGTCTCTCGTGACCTCCTGCCCCGAGGACCGCCGGAGATCCTCATGAAAGGACTTGGCCGGAAGGGAAGAGCCACCGGCCTGTCTGAGATCTGATTGATGGGAGACGGGTGCAGGAGCCTCTTCCTGAGGAGGAAAGGCAACTTTCCAAACTCCCTCGGCCTCCCGATCTCTCCACCGTCCATTCTGAACCCTAGGGTTTAGGACCGGCTGACGTAGAGAGACGTCTGTTCCCGAGGGGACAGCCACCATATCTCTCCGTCAGTAGCTATTGAGGACACGCGGGTTGATGACCGGGTTCTGGTGCCGGCGTTTAGTACGAGGATGCCATACATCTGGAGGCGGAGAGCCGCCCGATCGCCCTCGAAATCACTCTCCGTACCCTCTCATTTTCCACTTCTTTTAATGTGGGTTGATGCTTGCACATTTAAATTGATGTTCTCATGGATTCACTGGATTGGAAATGTAAGAAAATGAAATGCCCACGCCGGTGTGGGCAAAAATCTGTCCCCTTGCTATATTCCCAAGAAATTGAACGATAATTTATAATTATACGCTGAATCAGAGAAATAGCTCTTTATCTTCAATTCTTTTGCATAATCATAGTGCTCAAGGAAAGGCAAAAGATGCTTTGAGGAAATTAGGGGTGCAACTCAGGTCAGGCTGGTTCGGGTTTGAGCCAACCTGGAATCGAATCGAACTAGTTCGGTTCTACCATATTGAAATCAAAACCGTACTGACCCACACTAAGGTCAAATCGGTTCTCGGATCTGTAGTCGGACTAAAAAAATAATATTGACTATTTACTAGCAAGCCAAGGGCCCACATTAGGCTTTAGCCACATATTGGGTTTTGTCACTATAGGGCTATTGGTGACAAACATACAATCTCAATAAGTAGATAGAATCTACATCAAAGTGTATAACCATCCTCCACATTTCGATCTCATTATTCATATCCCAAAGAACAAAAGAAATTCCACCAGCAAGCATTGGAATAAGTTGAGCTTTTGATATCTAAAGGCACATCAAACCTTTACAACTCATACAATTTCAAATAACATATCTACAAAGAATTACAAAAAAAAAACTTTATTGCTAACTGGTCAACCAAGCCCTAGTGCATCCCTAAATCCAATGCTGAAGTTATTTTGTAAGCCTCTCTTGCCAAAACCGGCATTTCCCTCTTTCATCATTGCAACAAACTCATTGTAATCGATGCGCCCATCCTGCGGAAGATCAAGACAATACACGATCACGAAAAGGTCGATCTTTTGATGGCCATCGAAGGATTTTGTGGCACCACTACATAAGGTAGACAATAAATAATAAGGGCTTACATTGTCCTGATCGACTTCCCTCATTACATCTTCGATCCGGATATCGTCTATACCAAACTCATCACAAGCCTGTTGAAGCTCGTCCTGAGTAATGTACCCGCTGCCATCCTTGTCAAAGTACGTGAAGGCTGCGAATAAATAGTCCTCTCTCTCTGTTTTGTTTAGATGCAAAGTTGCAGCTATGAACTCCCCGTAGTCTATAGTACCACTGTTATCAATATCTGCCTGCAGAACATGACATGAATCAACCAAGGAAAAGACTTTAGAGTGCAAAATTAGTAATAAATAATAATAGTGTTCCTTATTCAAATTCCACATCGATAAATGAGCAATGACTTTAGAGTTAAAAATTAGTGTATGCCATGTATAGCATCCATTTTTTGTTGATTTGTGGCAACCTGATCACCATGATGTATATGTTCATTGTGTGTATGTATATATATATATATATATATATATATATATATATATATATAGAGAGAGAGAGAGAGAGAGAGAGAGAGAGAGAAAGAGGGTTGTTAGGATGCGGTCTGCGGTTCGTGCGGTGCGAACCCGCAACCGTCTGATGCATACACTAGATCGGCGTGTTCATCACTGCGTGCATCGCACGCACGCAACGGTGCATCAGACGGCTACGTGACCGCATTTTATCATCCGTCTATATATATATGGGACCCGGGAAGTTGAACTCGAGTTCACCATTCAAATAGTGAACTTGAATGGAGAAGCTACCACGTGTCCTGAGAAAGCGTTCAACCCTCTTTTCTTTTTGCTTTATGTCTTTTCAGTATTCAACCCTCTTAAATGCATATCCCCTCTTACTTGCTTTATGTTTTTTAAATGAACACATGGCACAATATAAACCATGTTTCATCATTCATTTGTGAACTCAAGTTAATTGTGCGTGTGTGTGTATAGGAATGTTACAGTGAGCTGTGAGCTGCCGGTTTAGAAAGTGAGCTGCGGATATTTTGACCCCTCTAGGAGTTTTGGAATTGATGAAATTTGGTGAGGGTGTTGTCTAGGGTAAGATGATCATCCTCACCAATTTTCATCAAATTCCAAAACTTCTAGGGGGTCAAATGGTCGAAGCAAAATCTGCAGATTCTAACGGTGACTGTGGACGACAGATTTTGCTTCGACTATTTGACCCCCCCTAGAAGTTTTGGAATTTAATGAAAATTGGTGAGGATGATCATCTTACCCTAGACAACACCCTCACCAAATTTCATCAAATTCCAAAACTCCTAGGGGGGTCAAAATACCTACAGCTCACTTTCTAAGCCGGCAGCTCATAGCTCACTGTAACATTCCTCTCTCTCTCTCTCTCTCTCTCTCTCTCTCTCTATATATATATATATATATATATATATATATATATATATATATATATATATATATATATATATATATATATATATATATATATATATAGGGGCATGCTATAATGCGGCATGCGGTAAGTGCGGCACCACACCGCAGCCGTCTGATGCACTCGCTGTGTGTATCGCATGCACGCAGCGGTGCATCAGACGGTTGTAGTACGGTGCCGCACTTACCGCATGCCGCATTATAGCATGCCCCCTATATATATATATATATATATATACTATATATAATATATATATATATATATATATATATATATATATATATAGAGAGAGAGAGAGAGAGAGAAAGAGGAATGTTATAGTGAGCTGTCGGAGGAGAAAGAAGTTTTGGAATTTGATAAAAATTAGTGAGGATGATCATCTTACCCTAGACAACACCCTCACCAAATTTCATCAAATTCTAAAACTTTTAGGGGGATTAAAGTGAGCACAACTCACTTTCGCCTCCGGCAACTAACAGCTCACTGTAACATTCCTCTCTCTCTCTCTCTCTCTCTCTCTCTCTCTCTCTCTCTCTCTATATATATATATATATATATATATATATATATATATATATATATATATATATATATATATATATATATCACAAGCGCGTTCGATTTATTTACAACCGTGCCACTATGCCATAGTTATTTCAGACCGTCCGATTATATAAAGAAAGCTAAGATAAAAAAGAGCATGCTGATGTAAAGGATGATTGATATTCATTTGGGTAGGGGGAACGAATGAGATTGGATGGAGTTAAGATGGAGGGGTGAGATTGAGAAGAATAATAATTAAATGAACAAAGAACCAAATTGTGAACAAATTATATTTATAATATAATTGAGAGTTTTTATGTAAAAAATTAAGGGCGCAGTAGGTATTAATTTTATTGTTCACGCGCTGTTCCCATCATGATTAATTATCTAGAACTGCCACCTATGCGTGTGGTCCCCCTCTCCTTAATTGTAGAGCCCCGATTTCTCTCTCTCTCTTCCCCCCATGATCTCTCTCTCTTTTCCCGACTACCCCTAATACCCCTGACCTCATAAGAACTGATCTCATGCGATATCTTATTGGATGCGTTATGTGATAATCGTTTCCAGCCGTCCGATCGGTGTGAATCGGACGGCACAAATCCTTTCCGTCCGGTTAAAGGTTTTAACCGTTTCCGGCCGTCTGATCAGTATGAATCGGACGGCACAAATCCTTTCCACCCCGGTTAAAAGCTTTAACCGTTCATCGAATGATCGAACGGATGAGATCCGTGAGATCTCATTCGAATAGGACAAAACGTAATCATACTTTTTTGTCCTATTTGAATGAGATCTCACGGATCTCATCCGTTCGATCATTCGATTGAACGGTTTAAAGCTTTTAACCGGGGCGGAAAGTATTTGTGCCGTCCGATTCATGCCGATCGGACGCCGGAAACGGTTAAAACTTTTAATCCGTGAGATCTCATTCCAATAGGACAAAACGTAATCATACTTTTTTGCCCTATTCGAATGAGATCTCACGGATCTCATCCGTTCGATCATTCGATCGAACGGTTAAAGCTTTCAATCGGGGCGGAAAGGTTTTGGTGCCGTCCGATTCATGCCGATCGGACGGCCGGAAACGGTTTTAAACTTTTAACCAGACGAAAGAAACGTAATCATACTTTTTTGTCATATTCGAATGAGATCTCACGGATCTCATCGTTCGATCATTCGATCGAACGGTTAAAGCTTTAACCGGGGCGGGAAAGGTTTTGTGCCGTCCGATTCATATCGATCGGACGGCCGGGAACGGTTAAAGCTTTTAACCGGACGGAAAGTCATCACAGCCGTTCACTCTCTCTCTCTCTCTCTCTATATATATATATATGCACGATATTAACTTCTTCCCTCATATATATGCACAACAATTAGCTCCGTTACACCATATGTATTGTCTATATAACAAGGAAGAAGGTTTTGTGCTGACTAGGACAATATGGAACCAAATACTGACTAAACAAAAAGAAACAGTCATACAGCTGTTCATTCTCTCTCTTCTTCCGATCTCTCTCGCTTCGTGCCAATCGGGGGGTGTCTTGCCGCCGAAGACGGCCGACAGGTGCATTGTTGCCGAAGGCGGCCCGCTGCAGTGCCGGCGGCCAAGTGTGTTGTCGTCGCACCGAAGGCTCCCGCTTCGTGCCAAACGGCACGGGCATGCCGAAGGCGGTCAAGTGTGTTGTCGTCGCATACGACGGTGGGGGTGAGGGTGGTGATGCTCTGGGGGTGGTTTTGCCGCCGAAGGCGGCCCGCTGCAGTGCCGACAGGCACGGGCATGCACTAGTATATATATATAGAGAGAGAGAGAGAGGAATGGGATGCTGCCTATCAAAGCAGCATTTTTGCTGCTTTGAGACATTGTTTGACCATCCTAAAACTTTTGGAATTTGATGAAATTTGGTGAGGGTGTTGTCTAGGGTAAGATGATCATCCTCACAAATTTTCATCAAATTCCAAAACTTCTAAGAAGGTCAAATGGTCGAAGCAAAATGCTGCAGATTTTAACGGTGACTGCAGACGACTGATTTTGCTTCGACCATTTGAACCCCCTAGAAGTTTTGGAATTTGATGAAAATTTGTGAGGATGATCATCTTACCCTAGAAAACACCCTCACCAAATTTCATCAAATTCCAAACTTCTAGGATGGTCAAACAATGTCTCAAAGCAGCAAAAAATGCTGCTTTGATAGGCAGTCATCCCATTCCTCATATATATATATATATATATATATATATATATATATATATATATATATATATATATATATATATAATATATATATATATATATATATATATATATATACTATATATATATATATAGGGTCAGGATCGGATGACCCGTGAAATTTTGACCCATCATCGTAATCGTTGGATTCGTCTTTCAGAATGTGCTGGTTTTTTGTAGAGGTGCTATCTATGGTATGTTGATCATCCTCACAAAAAATCAGCACATTCTAAAACCTCTAGGGCCATCAAATGTTATAAGCTTTTTCGACCATCAATTTCACCGTTGATTTAAATAGCACATTTGATGCATCTAGAGGTTTCAGAATGCGTTGATTTTTTTAGGATGATCAACATACCATAGATAGCACCTCTACAAAAAAAAAGGGTTATTTTGACTTTGCCCCCCAAATTTTTCCTTGAATTAGACTTTACCCCCCCATATTTTCATTAATTAGACTTTACCCCCCAAAACAAACTGTTCCGTCAGCTCACCCCCAAAACTTTATTTCTTTTCCGTCAACTCACCCTTTCTCTTAGATGGTGAGCTGACGGACAGTTAGTTTTGGGGTGTAAAGTCTAATTAATGAAAAATGGGGGTAAAATCTAATTCAAGGCAAAATTTGGGGGGCAAAGTCAAAATAATCCAAAAAAAAAAAGCACATTCTGAAAACCCAAATCCAACGATTAGGATGACGGGTCAAAAAAAATATGGATCAATGGATCCTGACCCGTATATATATATATATATATATATATATATATATATATATATATATATATATATATATATATATATATATATATATATATATATATATATATATATATATATATATATATATAGAGAGAGAGAGAGAGAGAGGGGTGTTAGGATGCGGCGTGCGGTGCGTGCGGCGCACCGCAGTAGCCGTCTGATGCACTGCTGCGTGCATCGCACGTACCGCAGCAGTGCATCAGACGGCTGCGGTGCGGTGCCGCACGCACCGCACGCCGCATCCTAACATTCCTCATATATATATATATATATATATATATATATATATATATATATATATATATATATATATATATATATATATATGAAAAATCTACAGTGCGACGTATTTCTCAGTGCAGCGGTGGGGCAGAGCGATCACAGTTGTCCGACTAGAAAGTGCTACCAATCGCAGACACTACTGACTACAGAATTAACACTCAGCCCAGAACGGCAGCCACACCCGAGACTGTAATCGCTCCGCCGCACTGAGAAATCCTCTACATAACTCTATGTCCTCTCTCTCTCTCTCTCTATATATATATATATATATATATATATATATATATATATATATATATATATAAATATATAAGGGAATGCTTAGGTGCGGTCTGCGATTCGTACGGTCCACGGTCCGCAGTTGTCCGATGCACCGGCCGCGTGCATCCAATACACGGAGTGGTGCATCGGACGACTGCGGACCGCACCTAAGCATTCCCATATATATATTATATATATATATATATATATATATATATATATATATATATATATATATATATATATATATATATATATATATAGAGAGAGAGAGAGAGAGAGAGGAATGTTACAGTGAGTTGTGAGCTACGGGTGGAGAAAATGAGTTGCCCTCATTTTGATCCCCCTAGGAGTTTTGGAATTTGATGAAATTTGGTGAGGGTGTTATCTAGGATAAGATGATCATCCTCACCAATTTTCATCAAATTCCATGACTTCTAGGGTCATCAAATGGTAGAAGCATTATCTACCGTCCGCAGTCACCGTTAATTTTGCTTCTACCATTTGATGACCCTAGAAGTTTTGGAATTTGATGAAAATTGGTGAGGATGATCATCTTATCCTAGATAACACCCTCACCAAATTTCATCAAATTCCAAAACTCCTAGGGGGATCAAAATGAGGGCAGCTCATTTTCTCCACCCGTAGCTCACAGCTCACTGTAACGTTCCTCTCTCTCTCTCTCTATCTATCTATATATATATATATATATATATATATATATATATATATATATATATATATATATATATATATATATATATATATATATATATATATATATATATATATGTATATGGTGGGATCCAGGGACACGCTACTTTGCCACAGAGTTAGACACACATCATCCAAATCGTTAGATAAAGGTTTCAAAATTTATTGATTTTTTGTAAGGATGATCATCTTCCCTTAGATAGCACATCCATAAAGAAATCAGCACATTCTAACCCTTTAAGTGCATCAAATATAAAAAGCATTTTTGACCGTTCATTTTAATCGTTAAATTGAAGATAACATTTGATCAGTCTATAGGTTTTAGAATGTGTTATCTAAGGCAAGTTATCAGCCTCACAAAAAATCAACAAATTTTGAAACCTCTATTTAGGGTTTTGGGGAAGTGTGTAACTTATGGCAAAGTAGCATGTCCCTAGATCCCGACGCTATATATATATATATATATATATATATATATATATATATATATATATATATATATATATATATATATATATATATATATATAGAGAGAGAGAGAGAGAGATGATAAAAAGTGGTGTGTGGTGCATGCGGTGTCACCGCACTACCGCAGTCATCTGATGCACCCGCTGCGTGCATCCAATGCACATAGCGGTGCATCAGACGGATGCATGCAGCGGGCGCATCGGACGCGGACGGATGACATGCGACATCGCGCGCCGCAGCTTAATAGCCATATATATATATATATATATATATATATATATATATATATATATATATATATATATATATATATAGTCTATACTATATATATATATATATATATATATATATATAGGCCCAAGAAGCTAAGCTCGTGTTCACTATTCAAATGGTGAACTCGAATGGAGAAGCTGCCACGTGCTCCTGAGAAAGTGTTCAACCCTCTTTTACTTTTTGCTTTATGCCTTTTCAGTGTTCAACCCTCTTAAATGCACATCCCCTTTTACTTGTTTTATGCCTTTTCAATGGATACATGGCGCAATATAAACCATGTTTCACCATTCATTTGTGAACCAAGCTCACCAAACCCTTTCTCATATATTATATATATATATATTATATATATATATATATATATATATATATATATTAGAGAGAGAGAGAGAGAGAGAGAGGATACGGGGTATGAGCTGACAGCCTAATTCAAAATTAGGCTGTCAGCTGCTAGCCATCCGATTCCAACGATCCTTTCCGTCCGATTAAAAAAAAAAACAGATCACACCCATCCTCTTTCTCTCTCTCGATCGGTAGCCCCTTTCCCGACCACCCTCCACCTCAACCCCTCCCCAACTAGCCTCCACCTCCGGCAATCCCTTTCCCTTCCATCGAGCTGCCCCACCGGCGAATCGCACACGCCCCCTCCGGCAGGCAGCCCCGACATGTGCGATCGGTGGAGGGGGTATGTGCGATTCACCGACGAGGTGGTCCGTCGGAGGGCTGTGTGCGATTCGCCGGAGGGGGGTGTGCGATTCATCTGCAGGTTGACCCGTCGAAGGGAGCTGGAGGTCGGGGGGCTACCGGAGGGGAACGAGGGATGTCGGAGGGGATCGCGGGGCTATCGAAGGGGGATGGGGTTGGCGGAGGGGGTCAAGGGGGTTGCCAGAGGGGGTCGAGGGGCGATCACCGGTCAGGGATGAGTGTGATCGGCGCCGAAGGAGGAGGCTGCCGGAGGGGGTCGGGAGGCTGTGGAGGGGGACGGGGTTGCCGGAGGGGTATCAGCGATCGGGCGCCAGTCGGGGTTTCAGCGAACGAGAGAGAGAAAAAGAGGGGGGGAGGCATGGGTGATATACAGGTGTCTCTTTTTAATTTTTTTTGTTTTTTATTTGAGATATTAAATGGCTTACAATAGGACATGTGGCTGGCAGCTCAAATTGCAATGAGCTGCCAGCCCATACGGGCCACACCACGTTTTATATATATATATATATACTATATATATATATATATATATATATATATATATATATATATATATATGTGTGTGTGTGTGTGTGTGTGTGTGTGTGTGTGTGTGTGTGTCCGGGGGAGGGATACGTTACTTATGTTACAGCTACTCATAAAATTACTTATGGCCCTTCACCTACATAGAGGTTTCAAAAGTTGCTGATTTTTGTTGGATGTGCTATTGATGGTAAAGCTATGAAGCACAAGTACGGATAAGTATGGGTACGCTGATACGGTAAAATCTTAAAAAGTAGGGTACAGGTACGGCGGGTACCTATATAAAAAAAATATTTTTTTATAATTTTAGTATAATATCAATGATTTTTTTTATAATTTTGTATAATTAAAAAGTAACCAAAAATTAAAAATTATTTGTATCTTATTTTTATTTATTTATTTCTTTTTTTTGGGAAAAATTTATAAAATTTTTGTATTTTTTTTTATTTTATCTAATTATTTGTACCTGTACCTGTACCGATGTCGTACTGTGTCTGGGTACCCGTACCAGTGTCGTACTAGCGTCGTATCGGTGCCGGCACCGTACCCAAATCTGGATACCTATACTGGATTCAAAATGTCATACCGGGTACGGGATTTGCAGTACCCGTACCCAGTACCCATACGGCAACCCTAACGAAGTATCCGTGCTTCACAGTGGTAAAGTGATCATCCTCACCAAATATCAACAAATTCTAAAACTTCTATATGTAACAAAATTATATTCAAATTATCAGTTTAAATTGATGGTCGATAAAACTTTTAACATTGAATCCCCCTGATGTTTCAGAATTTGCTGATTTTTTGTGAGGATGATCACCTTACCATGAATAGCACATCCATCTAAAATCAACAAATTTTGAAGCCTCTATGTAGGTGAAGGGCCATAAGTAATTGTATGAGTAACCGTATCATCAGTAAATGTATCCCCCCCCCCATATATACACTGTGATGCCCATGCCTATTGGCATAGATGAAGGGGCAGAGAGCAGGGGAAGGCTGATGCAGTGGGAGAGAGAGATATATAGAGAGAATTGGAATGTTGACGGTTATGAGGGGCGGGGGAATTAAAGAAAGAGAAAGTGTGGACGATTGTGATGAGGGGGATTAGAGAGAGAGAATCGGGGGAGGGGGAGGGGGAGGGGGAGGGGGAGGGGGAGGTTGACACGGAGAGAGCGAGGGAGTCGGGTGGGGGAAGGTAAGCGTGGATGTCTATGATGGTGATGGGAGGGGGGTTAGAGAGAGAAAATCGGGGGAGGGGAGAGGCTGACGCAGAGAGAGAAAGAGAGAAGGGAGGAGGTTGATGCGGAGAGAGAGAGGGTAAGCGTCAACGACTATGATGGGAGGGGGTTAGAGAGAATTGGAGGGAGTGGGGATTCTGACACGGAGAGAGAGAGAAAGAGAGAATCAAGGGGAGGAGAAAGACTGACACGGAGCAAGCGAGAGAAAGAGAGAGAGAGAGAGAGAGAGATGTGGTGAGAGAGACAGGGAGAGCGATCGTGAGATGAGAGAAAAGAACGTACCTGGGAGTGTGCAAGCAATCTGTTCAGGGATTGAGAAAATTGGGAGAGGTTTATGAAAAGATAGAGCAGTTATTATAATTGCCTGATGGCATGAATCAATGTTTGCAGACTCAGACTCAGAAAGCGACTTGTTACGACCCTTAGCGACGCAACTCGGAAGAGTCGACTCGTGGTGTGTAAGAGTCACAAACATAGTGACTCATTGAATTAACATATATAATATTAGATAAAACAATAGAAATTTGGGAAAAATTAGAGATATAAATTGCATTCATTAGCCAAATAGTATCACAATATGCATCAAAGTCATGCAACTACCAAAATATAATGGATAAAAACGACCGGTCGAGTCAGAAACAAGTCTGACCATGACTCGGACGAGTCCAAGACGAGCCTGACCATGACTCAAACGAGTCATGCGGCCTGTGAGTCACAAACCCGAGTTGAGTCATAACCGGGACCGAGTCGACTCGTCCAAGTCACAATGAGTCTGTAAAAACTGGCATGAATCGCACCCCTCCGTTATTCCGATGAATCGCACTCACCTAATGATCGAAAGGCTTGAAATATATCTTCATCTGTCTCCCAAGGTCCCTTATTATATGGGATATATGGGTCATCCCTTATTATATGGGATATATGGGTCAAGATCGGATGACCCATGAAATTTTGACCCATCATCCTAATCGTTGGATTCTAGTTTCGAAATGTGCTGCTTTTTTGTAGAGGTGCTATCTATGGTATGTTGATCATCCTCACAAAAAATCAGCACATTCTAAAACCTCTAGGGCCATCAAATGTTATAAGCTTTTTCGACCATCAATTTCAACCGTTGATTTGAAAAGCCCATTTGATGCATCTAGAGGTTTTAGAATGCGTTGGTTTTTTATGAGGATGATCAGCATATCTTAGATAGTACCTCTTCAAAAAATCAGCACATTCTGAAACCCAAATCCAACGTTTAGGATGATGGGTCAAATATGGGTCAGCGGATCCTAACCCTATATATTATATATATATATATATATATATATATATATATATATATATATATATAGAGAGAGAGAGAGAGAGAGAGAGACAGAGAGAGAGAGAGAAAGAGAGGAATGTTACAGTGAGCTGTGAGCTGCCGGTTTAGAAAGTGAGCTGCAGGTATTTTGACCCCCCTAGGAGTTTTGGAATTTGATGAAATTTTGTGAGGGTGTTGTCTAAGATAAGGTGATCATCCTCACCAATTTTCATCAAATTTCAAAACTTCTAGGGGGGTCAAATAGTCAAAGCAAAATCTGTTGTTTGCAGTCCCCGTTAAATCTGCAAATTTTGCTTCGACCATTTAACCCACCTAGAAGTTTTGGAATTTGATGAAAATTGGTGAGGATGATCATCTTACCCTAGACAACACCCTCACCAAATTTCATCAAATTCAAAAACTTTTAAGGGGGTCAAAAAAAACCCGCAGCTCATTTTCTCCTACCGCAGCTCACAGCTCAACGTAACAGCCTATATATATATATATATATATATATATATATATATATATATATATATATATATATATGGGAAAGGGGTTGGTGAACTTGAGTTCACAAATGAATGGTGAAGCAGTGTTTATATTGCGCCATGTGTCCACTGAAATGACATAAAGCACGTAAGAGGGGTCAAGCATTTAAGAAGGATAAACACTGAAAAGGCATAACGCAAAAAGCAAAAGAAAACACGTACACGTGTCGCCTAGAAAACTCAAGTTCACCAACCTAATTGTGAACTCGAGTTCAGCTTCCCGGCCCTATATATATATATATATATATATATATATATATATATATATATATATATATATATATATATATATATATATATATATATATATATATATATATATATATATATATATATTCCCGACCACCCAACACGCTAGTCCTCCCTTCAATTTGGGTGCCACATGGCACTTTTTAACCATATTTCTTTTTATGGATGGTCAATCCACTCTACTTAGATCAAGATTTAAAAAAAAAATTCTAAAAAAAAAACTTAAAACAACCCGATCAACGGTCGACAAATTTAACGGTAAACTGTAGCGTGCAAATAACCCTTGCTATGGTTAATTTAAAAATGTCACTTGGCATATTTTTTTTCCAAATTTTTTTTCATGATCATTGTTAAGAGGGATGTACCCACCTTGACCAACCCCTAACCCCGGTTAAAAAGTGCCATGTGGCATCTAAATTGAAGGGAGGACTAGCGTGTTGGGTGGTCGGGGAGGACCATGTTCCCTATTCCCATATATATATATATATATATATATATGGGAAAAGGGATGCTGGACCTAAGGTGCAGCGTCATTGCTGCACCTCAGGCATTGTTTGACCATCCTAGAAGGTTTGGAATTTGATGAAATTTGGTGAGGGTGTTGTCTAGGGTAAAGATGATCATACCCACCAATTTTCATCAAATTCCAAAACTTCTAGGGTGTTCAAATGGTCGAAGCAAAATCATCCGTCCGCAGTCACCGTTAAAATCTGCAGATTTTGCTTCGACCATTTGACCCCCCTAGAAGTTTTGGAATTTGATGAAAATTGGTGAGGATGATCATCTTACCCTAGACAACACCCTCACCAAATTTTATCAAATTCCAAAACTTCTAGGGGGATAAACAAGAGAGAGGTGCAGCAACGATGCTGCACCTCGGGTGCAGGCTCCCCGCCCCCTATATATATATATATATATATATATATATATATATATATATAGAGAGAGAGAGAGAGAGAGAGAAAGGGATGCTAGGGTGCGGCGTGCGGTGCGACGCCGCACGCACCACACGCCGCATTTTAGCATTTCTCTCTCTCTATCTCTCTCTCTCTCTCTCTCTCTCTCTATATATATATATATATATATATATATATATATATATATATAGAGAGAGAGAGAGAGAGAGAGAAATGCTATAATGCGGCATGCGGTAAGTGTGGCATCGCACCGTTGCCGTCTGATGCACCGCTGCGTGCATGCGATGCACGCAGCACGTGCATCAGATGGCTGCGGTGTGGTGCCGCACTTACCGCATGTCGCAGCATAGCATGCCCCTATATATATATATATATATATATATATATATATATATATATATATATATATATATATATATATATATATATATATATATATATATATATGGTCGGGATCCAGAAACACGCTACTATGCCACAAAGTTAGACACGCATCATCCAAAACCCTAGATAGAGGTTTTAGAATTTGTTAATTTTTTGTAAGGATGATCAACTACCCTTAGATAGCCCATCCATAAAAAATCAGCACATTCTAAACCCTTTAGGTGCATCAAATCTAAAGAGCTTTATCGACCGTTCATTTTAACCGTTAAATTGAAGGGAATATTTGATTAGCCTATAGGTTTTAGAATGTGCTGATTTTTTGCTGATGTGCTATTTAAGGCAAGGTTATAATCCTCACAAAAAATCAATAAATTTTGAAACCTCTATCTAGGGTTTTGGAGATGCGTGTCTAACTCTGTGGCAAAATAGCGTGTTTCTAGATCCCGACCCATATATATATATATATATATATATATATATATATATATAGGGGTATGCTAAAATGCGGCATGCGGTGCGTGCGGCATCGCACCGCAGCCGTCTGATGCACGCGCTGCGTGCATGCGATGCACGCAGCAGTGCATCAGACGGCTGCGGTGCGATGCCGCACGCACCGCATGCCGCATTCTAGCACTTCCCTATATATATATATATATATATATATATATATATATATATATATATATATATATATATATATATATATATATATATATATATATCTGTGTGTGTGTGTGTGTGTGTGAATTGAGATGAGAGTGAGGATTAAGCTCTCATTCTCTTGCCCATCTCTCTTCTTTGTTTCACCCTTCTCTCCTCTCTTTCTCCTCCTTTAATAAGATACCAACACTATTCACTTTTGACAGTTTGGAATCTTTCTTGGTGCAAATTTAATAATAAGCTGTCTACAAGTACCACATTCTAGCATTTTATTTATACCCAACAGTAATCAAACCCGTGAATTGCCCAAGGTCAAAGGTAGTTATCAGTAATATATACCCTACTTGGTCAAAGAAAAAAAAAATCCCAACATAGTAGAAAACTAACTCCAAGAGCACCAGATCAAAACCACATTTTCTCCTTTGCTTCCCCAACTTCAGTAAGATTGGTTTAAAGAATGATATTTAAGTTAACACTTAATAGAATCTATGATGACATGGTGTAGATGACACTTCGATTGATGACAAGTCAACAGTCAATCAGGTAAGATATCTAAAGCGAATGAATTTGTAAGAAGACAACTTACTGCCTGCATCAGTGCATAAATTTCTGACTCCTTGAGATTAGCACCCACTCTCTCCATTCCAGCCTTCAGTTCCTCAAAAGTGATCTGTCCACTATTGTCTGTGTCTAACATCTTGAACATTTCCTTAAGACCAGCAATTTCTTCTTCAGAGAGGCTCTCAGCAATTACCTATACAATAAATTCTATTGTGCTAAAAATCAGGGTGGACTACAATTTGATCAGATTGCAATGCCTAAAAGTTCAAATCTACATGACAACTAAACAATAAAAAAAAATCATGCTACATGCTTATCAAAACCGAGTTCGATGTGACACATCAGCATATCGAGTCAAAAAGGGTATACACACTAGAAAAAGGACCCCTGTATACATGTCTTCATTATAATTTATTCACACAGTTTATAGGGAAAAGGAAATATACAAACTTCAGAAAAAATCCATTCATGTTTGTGCACAAAGTATTACGGAGTTGGCATTGTTGCCTAATTCTGGACGACCACGGTATGAAATATGGGTGTGGATAAAACACCACAGGAATGCTATATTTCTCTGGAAACTTGCAGTGCTAGATATAGACGATGGGTGCATTATCTCCTAGTGGCAAATGTTGAACAGAAGTGCCTAAATTCAGAAAACAGAAGCAAAAACTATAATCAAATCATTTCTTGTCCATATGTTAAAAGCATTAATTTAATATTGCCACCATTGTTAGTGACTATAATTAGGTTTCAAAAATTTCATCATCTATTCGCTCGTCGAAGTTGCAAGCACTAGAACTTTTAAGAACTTACTCTGAGCGCCATCTTTTTGAGTTTGTTCATTGCAGAAAATTGCTTCAAACGAGACAGAACTGCAGAATCAAGAGGCTTGTCAGGAGCCATACCACCAAGAAGCCAGGGATGACCTGTAAAAAAGTATATGACATTTTAAATCAAACACGAACCTGGTATCCTGGGACAAATGACAACCAGTTTCTACAATAAAAAGCTCCGTAAGTCAAAATAACCAGTTAATTAAAGGAAAGGATAGAAAAGAAGCACTCACACAGTACTTCATGCGCAGTCAACCGCTTCTTGGTGTCTCTCACAAGCATTCTCCTAAGTAAATCTTTGGCACTCTCTGATATACTAGGCCATGGATCTGAATCAAAGTCAAGTGTGCCATCCAATACCTGTTCGAATATCCCTTGCTCTGTTTCTGAGATAATGCAAATTCAGATAGCATAGATGTCAGTTGAAGTGGTCAAAAACACGAGAAGAAAATTCACGCACAAGAGTAACAAAAGAGCAGGAAATCTGAATTTCGAACCTGCCCAGAATGGAGGAACTCCACTCAATAGGATGTAAATAATTACACCGGCACTCCAAACATCTGCCTCTGGACCATACCGCTTTCTTAGAACTTCTGGTGCGACGTAATAAGGGCTACCAACAACATCGGTGAATATTTCACCTGAAATAGAAGTGCTGTCAATTAACAACCAGACGGAGAGATACTTTTACAAAATTTTGAATTATACCCGAAGAAAGCTTCTATTGAATAGTGAGGAAGTGGATATAGATTGGTAGAATGAGGAAGGGGACCTAAGAGGGTCAGAACAGGCTCGACTATAGGGTCGGGATCCAGAAACACGCATCATCCAAAACCCTAGATAGAGGTTTTAGAATTTGTTGATTTTTTGTAAGGATGATCAACTACCCTTAGATAGCCCATCCATAAAAAATCAGCACATTCTAAACCCTTTAGGTGCATCAAATCTAAAGAGCTTTATCGACCGTTCATTTTAACCGTTAAATTGAAGGGAATATTTGATTAGTCTATAGGTTTTAGAATGTGCTGATTTTTTGCTGATGTGCTATGACTGCTATCTAAGGCAAGGTTATAATCCTCACAAAAAATCAATAAATTTTGAAACCTCTATCTAAGGTTTTGGAGATGCGTGTCTAACTCTGTGGCAATATAGCGTGTTTCTGGATCCCGACCCATATATATATATATATATATATATATATATATATATATATATATATATATATATATATATATATATATATATATATATATATATATGGGTCAGGATCGGATGACCCAGCAAATTTTTGACCCAGCAATAACCCAGCACCCTTTGATGAACCTAGAAGTTTTAGAATTTGATGAAAATTGGTAGGCATGCTCTCTATGGTATGTTGATCATCCTCACAAAAAATCAGCCCATTCTAAAACCTCTAGGTGCATCAAATGCGCTCTTCAAATCAACGGTTTCTGACTGTCAATTTTAACCGTTGATTTGAAGAGCGCATTTGATGCACCTAGAGGTTTTAGAATGGGCTGATTTTTTGTGAGGATGATCAACATACCATAGAGAGCATGCCTACCAATTTTCATCAAATTCTAAAACCTCTAGGTTCATCAAAAGGTGCTGGGTTATTGCTGGGTCAAAATTTGCTGGGTCAGCCGATCCCGACCCTATATATATATATATATATATATATATATATATATATATATATATATATATATATATATATATATATATATATATATATATATATATATATATATATATATATATATATATATATATATATATATATATAGGAATGATTCGGTGCGGTGATGTGGTGCGTGCGGTGTTGCACCGTAGCATCCCGATGCACTCTTCCGTGTGTGCGACGCACCGGGCGAGTGCATCGGACGGCTGTGGTGCAACACCGCACCGGATCACTCCTCTCTCTCTCTCTCTCTCTCTCTCTCTCTCTATATATATATATATATATATATATATATATATATGGGGGCGGGGAGCCTGCACCCGAGGTGCAGCAACGACGCTGCACCTCTCACTTGTTTACCTCCCTAGAAGTTTTGGAATTTGATGAAATTTGGTGAGGGTGTTGTCTAGGGTAAGATGATCACCCTCACCAATTTTCATCAAATTCCAAAACTTCTAGGAGGGTCAAATGGTTGAAGCAAAATCTGCAGATTTTAACGGTGACTGCGGACGACTGATTTTGCTTCGACCATTTGACCCCCCCTAGATGTTTTGGAATTTGATGAAAATTGGTGAGGATGATCATCTTACCCTAGACAACACCCTCATCAAATTTCATCAAATTCCAAAACTTTTAAGATGGTAAAACAATGCCTGAGGTGCAGCAACGACGCTGCACCTCAGGTCTAGCCATAGTTACCAAGTCGGAAAACGGGAAAAAAACGGCAAAGGAAAAAATCGGAAAGATACGATGAAAACGGAAAAAACGGGAAAAAAACGTGAAAACATCGGATAAAACAAAAAAAATCTTAAAAATTATGCCAAGTATGTATATATGTCATTTTCCAACATTAAGTAATCAAAAGTTCAAAACATATAGCATATGCGTTTATTAAGCATGAATAAAATAAAACCCGAACCCAATTTAAACCCGGACCAAATCCGATATGTTTTATACGTGTTTTATACGCGTTTTTTCCGTTTTAAACGCGTATAAAACGCGTACGGAAGTTTTTTTCAAAAAAACGAGTTTTTTTCCTGTTTACGTCTTCGGATCGATATTCGTTCTATACGCGTTTTTTTCAAAAAAACGCCCGATTTGGTAACTATTTTTTTCCGTCTAGCGTCCCTTTTCCCTATATATATATATATATATATATATATATATATATATATATATATATATATATATATATATATATATATATATATATATATATATATATATATATATATATATATATATGAGGGCAGGGAGCCTGCACCCGAGGTGTAGCATCGTTGTTGTACCTCTAGCTTGTTTACCCCCCTAGAAGTTTTGGAATTTGATGAAATTTGGTGAGGGTGTTGTCTAGGGTAAGATGATCATCCTCACCAATTTTTATCAAATTTCAAAACTTCTAGCGGGGTCAAATGATCGAAGCAAAATCTGCAGATTTAAACGGTGACTGCGGACGGCTGATTTTGCTTCGATCATTTGACCCCTCTAGAAGTTTTAGAATTTGGTGATTTTTGGTGAAGATGATCACCTTACCCTAGAGAACACCCTCACCAAATTTCATCAAACTCCAAAACTTCTAGGGATGGTAAACAACGCCTGAGGTGCAGCAACGATGCTGCACATCAGGTCCAGGCTCCCTTTTCCATATATATATATATATATATATATATATATATATATATATATATATATATATATATATATATATATATATATATATATATATATATATAAAGTCGGGATCCAAGGACACTACTTTGCCACTGAGCTAGACATGCATCATCCAAATTATTAGATAGGGTTTCAGAATTTGTTGAATTTTTGTGAGAATGATCACCTTCCCTTAGATAGCACATCAATAAAAAGTTAGCATGTTCTAAACCATCTAGGTGCATCAAATCTAAAAGGTTTTAGCAGCTGCCCAATTTAACTGTTAATTTGAAGAGAATATTTCGAAAAAAGAGTTAGATCCTTATAAATACAAGATCAAAGCACTAGCGCTTCATATACATAAATAATAACAAGACAATGAAAATATAAATGTCAAAGGAAAAGGTAAGCATATTCAATATACATGCAAAAGATTCTCTAGTGAAGACATTATTGATTGGGCAAATTCAATTTTCTCAAGAAGAGACTCCTCTTCTTAGTTGACCAAACGAACTTGGGCTTGAGATCTAATGCATGATTCAAAAGAATGACCAAACATCCCTAACACACAGTTTTATGACAACCTGAACAGCAATTGTGTCCATAAGATTCCCTGATGAAGATGATATTTGGTCGACCAGATAAATGGTGCATTATCTGAATCTCTCTCTTCATTTCTCCATTTTCCTCGTCCATCCCTAACTTCCTCATTGCTCTGAGTTTGCAAGCATATTCAGCCACTATTACCCCTCCCCATTCTATCCATGGAAAGAGCCAAATACTATCCCAATCATAGTTCAATTGGAAACAACCTGATACTATCCCCATAACCCTCATAAGATTTAGACTTTGATGTATCCTAATCATAACCCAAACAACACCA
The DNA here is from genome assembly GCA_947650365.1 of Chamaelirium japonicum. Classification (NCBI taxonomy): domain Eukaryota; kingdom Viridiplantae; phylum Streptophyta; class Magnoliopsida; order Liliales; family Melanthiaceae; genus Chamaelirium; species Chamaelirium japonicum. The sequence goes on along the minus strand of OX393557.1, from coordinate 43,519,734 downwards.
AAAGTCAAAACCACATACTAATCATAAATAGAACCAAAACACAACCACTGAGCAAATTGTTACACAATTTGATTAGCATTGAAAACAATAAACCTACAAAATTTCATGCCTCTGATGCTTTTACAGTAAGGATTACCTCTCGAGATTTCGTAGGCTCAAAATACTCAAACACAAACTTAAACCAAAAAGAAAATTAAACTTAGCAATTTATAAGAACACCAAATTTCCTAATTGAAAGGCATTTCCTTCCCTTGAACAAATGAAAATCATCTATCATATCACTTTCCACAACATTTCGCTGTCTATCATGCTCTCCAAAAAGGCTGAAGATGAGTCCGCCACATGTTTCATCACATTCTTAGTCCAGCGTCCAACAATATTTTTCTTAAGAGAAATGTGGACATATAATGTAATATACTAATATCCATCAATGATGATGGTATGGAAGGTTGATGTACCATGATGAAGAATTTATGTACCATGCACTTTTCCATAAACTCTCGCTGTCTGCTATATGCCTCGAATTAGGCTGAAGATGAGCTAGTAACGTTTAATCAAATTCTCAGTCCAATGTGCCTCTGGGCATGCCAATAACGTGCTTGACAGAAAAGTGAAAATATAATGTAACACCCACGATGATGGAACCATGGAAAGTTTGACCATTTCCAATTGACATGAAGAACCTTTTGCTGGTTATTTTCATAGTAAAACTATTTCAAAAAGCAACGGACGACTAAAATCTTCATCGTCTATAGAACCTTCTTTTGACAATTACCTTTCTAAACACGTCTCTTGTAGGATCTCAACCAAATGAGAAACAACTTAGGATGGAAGAGATTGGCTGAAAATGTAAATGACCAAGCCATTGAAGCAAGATGACAAACTACACATTCCATCATAGCACTCATCGACCTGAGCATTCCATCATCGTTGACATTGGCATGGTAGTTTTAACTTCTTAATTCATGAGTGCTCTATGCATACGCCATCACTCCCAGTTATTAAGATGAGTTGGATCACATTTCTCTAATATCAAATGATACTTGGAATGCATGACACTCGTTGACATTGGCATGGTAGTGTCAACCATGCATGACACTTGGAATTTTCTTGTCGGGGGTGTAGCTTAGAGTCTACCATGCATGACACTTGGAATGCATGGCAAAATAACTGAATAAATCATCATTCCTTCACTCTATTCATAAGTATGGCTTTTTTTTCTGAATATATAGGCTATAGTCCTAAGATGGAGAAAATTAGACACAAACCCTTTTATTTAGATGAAGCCATCCTTGAATTTTCTCCGCTCAAATGCAAAATAAGATTGTCCTAATATGAATTAGGCATGCGGTTATCCCATATCCGACATCCAAGAATTGAATCTAGAGCAAACTAGATTTGGGATGGGAAAAATAAGCCTGAAATTAGCACCTCATCAACTTCGATCGGTTTCCCATTAATTGATATCAATAGAGAAAAAATAGTATGCGAAAAAGAGGAAGGAGAGGGGGTTGGTCTCCATGAGTTGATGATGGCTTCACGCTTCATATTGCTGATCAAAGTTCCCTAAACATCACATCAAAATTATTGTATGTCATCTTCAATTATGATTCCCCAGCGTGTATAGCACTCCATGAGTTTATTTCACCATATTGCACCGTTTATGTCCATGAGTTTATTTCACCATATTGCACCGTTTTCCGACTGAAGCAACTACTACTGTCCACAAGTTAGTTGTGGATTCCTATTAAAATGGGCATAAGAGTCGAATAATCCAAAATGACATAAAATGATCCATTACGATATGCATGACAGAATGACATAGCTGTTGCATATGGAGAAGGATACCAAAAAAGGCTCCCAATGGTATGAAACAGTGCATGCTGTTAGATACCCTCCGCCCCAAAAACCCGGGTCGGGAGGTCCACAGAGAGCATATAAAGCGGGTGTTAGCTGCCCCCTTTACCAATGTGGGACTAACCGGTGGACTTTTTCAACACGTGCAATTAACATGAATGCAAAGACAGGAGTGAAACAACAACATATCCAAACCAGAGAAGAAAATTAAAAATTTTACCTGGTTGAAAGAACATTGACAATCCAAAGTCGATTGTCTTAAGAGGCGCATCCTCTTCCTGGTTGACGAAAAGAAAATTCTCGGGCTTGAGATCCCGGTGCATGACCCCCAAAGAATGGCATGCTTCCACCACCCCCACGATCACCCTGGCAAGCTCTGCCGCCTTTCTTTCCGTGTAATGTCCCCTCTGAATGATCCTATCGAACAACTCACCCCCTGCGCACAGCTCCATGATGACATGAACAGCTACCGCATCTTCATAAGCTCCCGTGATCGAGATGACATTCGGGTGACCGGACAAATGGTGCATTATCTGAATCTCCCTCCTCACATCCTCGACATCCTCATCCGTGATTAGCTTCCTCTTTGCAATGGATTTACAGGCATACTCCTTTCCCGTCGCCTTCTCCACGGAAAGATACGTAGTTCCGAACTGCCCCTGCCCGAGCTTACGCCCTAAACTATAGATATCCTTCAAATTCTCCGTTCTACGCCTTAACACGGAATCCACGATGAGTCCTGCGCTCGAGACCCTCCTAACATGATGGGGTTTCTTGGGTAGCCGTGGAGGGGGAGGGTGGTCGGGCACCGGTATCACCTCTATCGGAGGATTATTAACTGGTTTCGCCTCTGACTCGGGGATCACGACGGGCAACGGAGGCTGGGTCTGGGGAGGTAGGGGAGCCTCGTCCGGTGGGTTGGGAGGGGCCGTCGAGGGATCTTTGCTGGAAGATCCACCATTCGAGGGCGCAAGGGTGTTGTCATTCGTCGATCGAGCGCGCCATATCGACGCCGAAACGGATTGGAAGAAACCGCTCCTTGAGAGGCGGCTCGGACCGAGACACATGTTCCCCATATGATGAAGTTCTCAAATTCCTCTGCAGCTCTTGCCGGCTCTCGGCATTGGACCCGAGCGGCCCTCTCAAGACGCATTAACAAATCAAAACCCCTCCTGCAGATGAACCAGAACTACGAGGCCAGAAACATGGCAGTGCACAGAATCACGCGGGAGATGGGGAAAATTGGGGAAAAGGGGTCCTTTTTAGAGGGCATTGATCGAGCATTGACAATGGGAACCGTAATAGAAACCCAAGAAAAGCTGACGACTTTCGTATCACGGCATCCAGCCCTCGAACGGATTGATCTCAAAACGAGGAGAAATCCAGCGAGAAGCGCGGCCCACGAGGCGGAAGAGCCCTAGTCGCTTGACGGCATCGACACCGACCGGTCCCTGCACAGAATTCTCAGAATCGAAGGCGTGAGAGCGGCCGATTCAGGAGAGGATCGACATGCGAGAGAGATCGGAGAAGCGGGAAAGATCGAAGCAGGAGAAGAAAGCGGAGGAATGGGGGAGGGGAAGGGGAATCGATCTTGGGGGCATTTGGAGCTCGCGGAAAAAAGGATAGCGGTGGCGCGAACTCGGGGAGGGTATTTCGGTCACTCCAACGGTCACGATTCACGAACCGGCTGTCCCATGGGGTTCGGCTATTTACGGCACACATTTTACGAGGGACAGCACAATTTTCATGAGCAACTGCATAAGTTAAACCAATTCTGATAGCAGCCCACTCCTTCCTCTACCCCGCCCCCCCTGCCGGACCTGCAGGTCGTCGCTCGTCGGCTGGCATCCCCTCACCGCTGCAGTCCCATCCAACCCACCACCGCCGCCACCACTGCTTCCTTTCTGTTCCACTCGGTCTTTGCAGGGCGGGCCCTCATACTGTACATTCGGCCTTACGAGATCGAGTGCATCCACAGCACATTTGGCCACCATTAATCCCAAGGCCTCCTATGATCGAATGGGTTGTGGATGCACTCGGCTTCTCAAGGCCGAATGCACGGTAGAAGGGCAGAACACTGAGTGTAAGAGGAAGGAGGAGAAAGATTGGACTGAAGCGATGGCAGGGTGATGGTCAACGGGTGATGGCCTACACTGGTCCGGAAAGTGGAGAAAGAGGAAAAATGAAGAAGGATGAGCAAGGAGGAAGAGGCAGCGGTGGTGATAGTGGGTTGGACGGGACTACAACGTCCATCAATGGGCGGTGACTTGCCTAGGTCTGACAAGTGCGGCAGAGGGGGGATGAAAGGAGTGGGCTGCCCCCATAATAGGGTTGCACTTAGAATGGGGGCAACTTAGGCAATTGCCCTATAAATTGTGATGCCTCTAATAGTCATTCCTTGCTTGTCTAAAGCAAAACTAACACGTTTGGGAGTTTCGACCGGATGGGCTGATGGTAAACACGGGCTTCATTTAGTACGAGCTTATGTTTGTTGTTCCAAGATGCAGAGTGGTTTGGGGCCTCCAATAACTTCACCCTCTTCGAAAAGCTTTAATGAGGAAGAAGGTCTTCCAAGTTCTTTCCAAATTTGCTAGTCCTTGGAAGTCGTTTGTTAAGCATAAATATATGGTGCCCGATGATCCGTGAAAGTGGCTGTGGATGGTCAAATGCTCTTGGGCCTGGTGCGCAGTCTCTGAGGGTTTGTTAGTCGTCAGAGATCACCTCAAATAGGTTGTGTGTGTGTGTGTGTGTGGGGGGGGGGGGGGGGGGGGGGGGGGGGCAGGGACGGAACCGGGATTTTATATTGGGAGGGGCCAAAGCAGAATAATTTTATATAAGGGGGGCCAAAGCATGAACAAAGAAAACTTATATACTAAAATTCAAACCTTTTACTATATAACTTTTAAAAAAATATAACTGAGGGGGGGGCCATGGCCCCCCTTGGTCCATACATAGTTCCGTCCTTGGGGGGGGGGGGATGGTCCACTTCATGGTGCTACTCAATCCCTTTTAATCGGACGGTTTTCCCTTATGACTCGAGTCCGCCTGCTACCCCTCGCTCTATTTCAAACCTGTTCTATCCTCGGGGCTAGGATGAGGCCAAATTGATGGCCCTTTTCTCTTCAAACTGGGCTTCCATTATTCGTAGCCTCCCTATTTTTCGACACCCTTTCCAGTCACCTATTCTCTGGGGGCCATAGCTCTCGGCTGCCTACACTGTAGCTATTGCACACCATCTCATTTGGTATCAGGCACCCTCGGTGGAGGGCCCATTGCCTAGCGTCTAGGCCCCCCTCTAGAAAACTCCGGTTGGCCCACGAGTTCGCCTATTTCTATAAAAGTTTTTTCACTTGTGTCTTCATGTCTGCTCATATGTTCGGCACGTCGGGTTGTTCGTGACGCCACTCTGTCTTCGATGTCTGGCGGTTGAGGAATCTTTGGACCATGCTTTTTATCTAGTTGACTAGTTGTAGATGATGATAAGCGCTCATGCTTCTCTGACACTAATCCCCACCTCTATCATCGAGTTTGGCTCTATGCTTAGCCATACTTCTGCTAATGGTGCTGGGTATAGCAAACATGTCAAAGCATTGCTCGATTATACGCTTTGGCACATTTGGAAAGCACGGAATCATGCTCTGTTTGACCTGATGAATTCTTCCATCGGGGGGCTACTTTTTAATTGATGTGTAGAATTTTCTCAGTTTTGCTCTGCTAACAATCTCTCTGTAGATCTGGGATGTCACTCTATCTCGCATTCGATGAAACAATTCCCATTAGATGGCCACCTCTAGCTATACAGGGATACAGATTGATTTTTGATGATTCGGTGGACCATGCCACAAATATGACTGGGGCCACTTTTGCCGTCGTGATCATATTGGGACCCTACTTATCGCAAGTGTTGTTTCACTAATGACATCTTCCGTGCAGGTGGCAAAGGCGAGTGGTCTATGTGAATGTCTCATATATTGTACCTTCTACACTGCTCCCTGACCACTCACTTTGGATTGAAGGCGACTCCCAATATGATGCAGGCGCGTGTCGTCGAAGAGCAATAGATGAAGGCGGTGTAATCTTTTTGTTATTTTTTCTTTGTAAAAGGATAACTAGTGATTCGGAATCACCGAGAGGGAAGTGACGGAGGAGGGTAAGAACTGTGACAGAGAAGAAATGATTAGAAGCTTAGATGAGAGGGTGGCCTGAAATCCATCATGATACAAGGTAAGGGACTCAAATCCATGAGCCAACGAAGGCATCCGCCATCAATTTTCATTCATCATAATCTCCCTCCAATGGTTACAATGGGGGCCTTTAAATAGGCTAAAAGAAAAGATAAAGATGGCAACAAATTTAAAAGCCAATAATGATCCTAACAACTTGCCTAAAATAAAGATCTTAAATCTAAAAAGATATTAAAAGATATCATAAGAGATATCATGCCTTATTCATCCATGGCAGGCTAGGATGGACCTTCGGGTGGGCCAACGGGCTTGGGCCCAAGTCGGATCACATCATTCGCTTCCACTGCGAAGAACTCGCCCTCGAGTTCATACGGTAAAGCGCAATCATCATTGAGATTTTCGTCGATGTGGTATCTGTCGTCAGAAGCTGATGGTGGAAGCCTAACAAATGATGTCTCACTACACCGAAGTCATCACCGGGGTCCCATGAGAAGGTATCACTGCCGTCGATCGGGAAACATACGTCAAAGTGGTGCTGGGGTAGACGACAGAGTCGGATAGTAATATTAGACTGTTACGGTAGCTCGAACATCGGCTCGCCTGAATGGAGGTAAAACTGGACAAACACTGTAGGCACCAATAGTCAGTCTAGCCCAAGAAAATCAATCTGCTGAGGCTCGGCTATGGAGACCACTTCGAAAGAATCCGCAGTAGGTGGTAGCATGGCAGGCGGCAGAAAATCCTCTGGAAGGGGAAGCTCGTCTGCTGGTGGTGATACTGGAGGTGATGGATCCACCAAAGATACAACTGGAGGAAGCTCTGTCGGTGGTGGAGGCTCTACTGAAAGTGATGGAGGTGGAGACTCATCTGTGGAGGCCGCTAGAGGTGAGGCCATTTGTTGTAACTCTCATTCAATCTCACAAGCTATCTCATAGGCTTCGTCCAGATCCCTCCAAGATCTAGGTGAAAACTGGCCCTTTATGTCGGAGCGGAGTCCTCTAGCGTACAGTACCACTGCCAAAAAATCTTTCTCTGAAAAACCATAGCGGATCATGCACCGATAGAATGCGAAAGTATACTCATAGACGGAGTTGTTCCCTTGATGACAACGAATCAACCCTTGCATCTTGGCATCCATGTCACAATGGTGGAAATGTGGTCCAGGGATAAATCTGTAATTACTGGTTCACCAACAATTTCTGCTGATGGTATGAATGCGTAGAGCTCGAAAAACCCTTCGATTTGGTAGGTCGCACGTCAAAAACGGACTAGAATTGAAAGAGATATGCCCAATTGAAGTTGGCGGGTCTGTTTTGTCTATTCGGGTCGGATCCGAATTCAACTCGGGTTCAGCACTTAAGTGCAAAATAGCAACTATAAAGGTTGGGGATTTGAGGACTGTAGGATGGGGATCTAAGAGTTGTGGTGGAGTGAATTGAAAAAATAGAAAGGGACAAAAGGGGGTTTCGGATTAGGGTTTTTTTGTTTTTGCTTGTTTTGTTGGCAGGTAGGGAGGAAGAAAAGAGGCAGCGGCTGCAGTTGGGAGCAAAAGGAGCAGCTGCAGCTGCAGCAAGTAGCACAACAGGTACGTTTCATCTTTCCTTTCTCTCATCTTTCCTTCTTCTTTTCTTCCCTTTTCTTCTCTTTCTTTCCTTTTTCTTTTTCTTCCCTTTTCTTCTCTTTCTTTTCTTTTTTGTCTTCACAGATCTGCGGCAGATCCTTTTTTTTTTTTTTTTTGCTGCGGGGTGCGCGGGAGAACGGAACACGGTGGCGGTTCAGCGGGTGGAGCGAGAGGAAGGGGGCGGCCTGTAGTGGAAGGGCGGGCGGTAAAGGAGAAGGGTTCGCGGGTGGCTTGCGGTGGTTGCGTGGGCGAGCAAAGGGGTGGGTAGAGGTTGAAGGAGGTATCCTTCCCCTCTCTTTTCTTTTTTTTTTTCTCAACAGATCTGATTTCTCTTCTTCTTCTTCTTCTTCTTTTTTTCAACAGATCTGATCTCTCTTTTTTTTTCTTTTTTTGTTGGGGTTGTAGGGCGACGTACCCGAAGAAGATGACGACAAATCAGTGATGATGGAACGGCGACGATGACGATGGACGACGACGATCGAAGCAAAGATCGTTCGTGGTGCGGAAACGCCACGAAGCCCGAAGCTCTGATACCAACTTAATGCAGACACGCGTCGTCAAAGAGCGATAGATGAAGGCAGTGTAATCTTTTTGTTATTTTTTCTTTGTAAAGGGATAACTAGTGATTCGGAATCACCGAGAGGGAAGTGGCGGAGGAGGGTAAGAACTGTGACAGAGAAGAAATGATTAGAAGCTTAGATGAGAGGGTGGCCTGAAATCCATCAGGATACAAGGTAGGGGACTCAAATCCATGAGCCAACGAAGGCATCCGCCATCAATTTTTATTCATCATAATCTCCCTCCAATGGTTACAATGGGGGCCTTTAAATATGCTAAAAGAAAAGATAAAGATGGCAACAAATTTAAAAGCCAATAATGATCCTAACAACTTGCCTAAAACAAAGATCTTAAATCTAAAAAGATATTAAAAGATATCATAAGAGGTATCCTGCCTTATTCATCCATGGCATGCGAGGATGGGCCTTCGGGTGGGCCAACGGGCTTGGGCCCAAGTCGGATCACATCACAATGTGTTCTCACTCAATTGCCCACAAACTCCCTCTAATCCTCTCATTCATGACTGCATGCAAATGCTCTAGTCTTTTACACACATGTGGGTCTCTCATATATACCAGGAAGGAAACTCTGTGGCAGATTGGCTAGCGAACTTTACAAGGGCAACTGACTCCACCAGACACTGGCGATCCAACTTTCTAGCACGTGTTGGGTATCCAGACACTAATGTAAACTTTTGGCTATCTGCACAAATTGGTTACCAAAAAAAAAGTATTGTAGAGAGAGAATATTGTAAAGATAATATCATAGAGAATGTTGCTGTAAAAGGATTTTGTAGAGAGAACATTACGAAGAAAGATGTTAGAGAGAGAATGCTATATAGAGTATTTTCGAGAGAATATTGTGAAAAAGAAAATATTATAGATGAAAAATATGGTGAAATTTGTCAAGAGAATATTACAAAGAGTTGCAAAGAATATACTGTAGATAGTACTGTATAGTATTTTAGAGAGCGTATATTGCTCTATAATATTCTCTCTAAAATATCCTCTCAGAGGTGAGCATAGTTCACACACATGATCTGTAGAATGCTGTGAGTCTTGCACATGGACCTGGATCAATGTATATTAATCTGAAACACATTGTATTTTTATTAGTAATGCTTTTTTTTAGAAACACTAATCATTATATTATTATTTGCTATGCATAAAAAATTACAGTCTCTTTGGTTTCCCATTGGCAACCTCATATATTGGGAAACAAGAGCTTTACAACTCAGTTTGCATCTATTATTATCTGTGCTCTCAGCCTCTGGTCAAGCCCAGGCTTAAGCAGCAGATCCTCTGCTTCTTCTTTCTCTTTGGATTGTTATTTCCAGTGTAAGGGCCTTCATTATGAAATCCATTGGCCTGGAGGCTTTGTTCATCACACACCCTCACCATGTCCAAGTGTGGGGGCTGTGTCACTAGGGCAGCCGCTTTGATCGGCTTGCGATGCGAATAGCCATTCAGATTGGCCTCTGGTGTGTTACCCGGAGTAGAAGGCCTCTCTTTCGGTGTTGACGAGTTGCGGTTAGTTTCTTCACGTGTGGTAGGAGTAATAGGACCCACTGTGCTGCATCTGCAACATTCAAGAGAGAGAAACTCAGATGCATAATTCCAGAGTGAAACAGATTTGAAACTCAAAACATAGTAGAGTCGTTTTATTCTTCATCATCCAAAGTCTTTAACCATCAAGATGGGGTCGACTACAACGAAGATTGACAAGAATTTTCCGACCAGTTGACAACCTGACATTAACCCTTTGGTGTCAAAAACCTATAAAAATCTAGTTGTCATGTAGGGAGGCCTATCTTGTTGGTTACCCAGATTAAACTCAAACAACTTCGAAGCAACCTTCAAGGTTTCCCAAGATAGGGAAAGAGTCTAGACGAAGAGGGTGCACGATTTGATATGGGGAATTTCATTCATTTTCATGACACAAATTATACGCTAAAGAGCTGAGATGAAACAATCCATATAGAGATGTTCCGTTGAGTATGCTAAAAAACAAAATAAAAGTTAACTGAGTCGAGTTTTCTGATCTACTCGGCGGCCTGTTTAGCATCAGTTCTGCATTCAAATCTGACCTGAAAACTTCAGCAGGAGACCGGTCTTCAGGCCCATTGGATGGATTATCCGTGTTGGGGTTCTTGGGTGCATCTCTATCGCTGATAGAGTCAGCCTTCGCAACTGCTCCTAAAATTGGAAACCCCTGGTCAACGGACGGGAAGTCATTCTGGGTACTAGAAAAACCACCACCTTGAACCATTGCAATGGCTCGGTCTAATATATTCAGAGCACGCTCCACTTCGGGGCTGATAAAAGCTCTTTCTTTGATGACATGTTGTTGATCGGTGATCCCATTGGCTGGATTGTCGTTGACTGGTTGATTCTCCTTCAACTGTGGGCTCACTGGGCTGTGTTCAGTCTCCTCTTCGACAATCTCGGTGACGAAAGTGTGATGCGTAGCTGGTTGATTATCAAATTTAGTTTCAACTGTGTTCTCTTCAGTAAGGAGACCTTCATGGTTTTTCTCTTTCAAGCCTACCAATGCTGTCTTCCCACTGTTGTGCAAATCAAGGCCTTCACGAATCCGGACATACATCGGCCCTTCCAAAGCCTTGCGGTAATCTTCATCTCTGGTGGCCACAGAACCAACTGCCTGCAAGTACATCCATCCTGTTTTAATTGCACATATTATCTGGATGAATCCTAAGCTACGAATAATTGTCTAAATATATGTGTAATGATTCTATAAGAGAAACTGGCTAGACAGTATTTTCTCAATCTTAGAGATAACACCACTCTTTATGGGAATCAATTAGCCTCTCACGCACCCAACCACACATGCGGGCGCACACCCAATATTGGTTGTTTTGAATTACAAAGTAGAATGGAAAAACTAACCTTTTGATAAAGCTTGTGCCCATTGCCAATAAGTTGTCTTGACACGAAGTTGATAAGTGATGGAGGCACAAAATCCAGCTTGATATCCATATTTACTATTGCTCTGGACGATGAAAGAAGGATCTCCCAATCAAAAAAAATAAAAAAGAAGCTAATAGACTTGATTGTTGCTTTTACTATAACAGTTCAGCATTATTTTCCACCTGTTTTTCATGCTGTCTATGAATGAAATATGGATTAGCATATATACTTGAAAAGAAATGAGATGTCAAGGCTGCCATATCAAGGAATATCATGTTTTTGCAATGGTAATAGGTTTTAATTGAAGGTTACGCTTAATGGACCAAGAAAAGAAAAGGATCCACAAATGGTGAAAAAGGCAGCTCTGTATCCTTAAATCATGAGTGGATGGAGCAGAATAACAGGCTCACATGACTAAATAAGTGGGATCATCTCTCTTTTTCATTTAAATAGAAGCTAGAGGACCTTCTGAAAAGTCTTAAAAGCCATAAGCCTTATACTGATACTTCTTTACAGTACTTCCCTGCCACCCCCGGGTGCAGGTACTGGGTGATGTGGCAATCATGGATTGGCTTAGTGGTGTAGGGTCCACAAGTTTAAATGTATGGTGAACATAGAAAAACTTCACTTTATAGGGGAAATGTGGGACCCCGGACCCGGCACCGGGTGATGTGGCAATCATGGATTGGCTTAGAGGTGTAGGGTCCACAAGTTTAAATGTATGGTGCACATAGAAAAACTTCACTTTAAAGAGGAAATGTGGGATCCACTAAATAAGCATTCACTATGCATTTAAACATGTGGGCCCCACACCGCTAGCCAAGCCAATCCAGAATTGCCAAATCACTGGGGGCAGGCCTCTCCTACACCCAGGCCCCGGGGTAGCAGGCAAGTATTGTTCATATACTTATTTGATGTGAAACTTATGGAGAATTGTTTGAACTTAGGTGCCCAAGTATTCTAAGACCATGATATATATATATATATATATATATATATATATATATATATATATATATATATATATATATATATATATATATATATATATATATGCTTAGGTGCGGTCTGCGGTCCGTGCGGTTCGCAGCCGTCCGATGCACCACTCCGTGCATCTGATGCACGTGGCCGGTGCATCGGACGGCTGCGGACCGCGAACCGCAAACCGCACCTAAGCATTCCCCTATATATATATATATATATATATATATATATATGGAATTTTACTTTTGCAATTACACACCACCTTTTACATATCCTAGAGGGTTCAGAATTTGATGAAATTTGGTGGGGATGCTATCTATGGCAAGTTGATCATCCTCACCAAAAATAATCAAATTCTATAACCTCTAGAGGCATCAAATATGTAATTCAAATTAATGGTTAAAATGAACGGTCGATAAAGCTTCTAACATTTGATGCCCCTAGAGGTTATAGAATTTGATGATTTTTGGTGAGGATGATCAAATTGCCATAGATAGCATCCCCAAAAAATCATCAAATATGTTTTAGAGTGCACATCCCCAAAAAATCAGCACATTCTAAAGCCTCTAAGTATATCAAATCTAAAAGGCTTCATGGACCGTCCGTTTTAATCGTTAATTTAAAAAGCAAATTTGACAAATCTAGAGGCTTTAAAATGTGCTGATTTTTTGTAGATGTACTATCTAAGACAAGGCAATTATGCTCACAAAAAATCAACAATTTTTGAAACCTCTATCTAATGATTTAAAAAATGGTGTAAAAATTTGAGTGCAAAAACAGTGTCCCTCGATCCTTACCCTATATATATATATATATATATATGGGGTGGGATCCGTTGACAACCCAAAATGGGAGGTAAATTTACCTCCCATTTACAACTCGCCATAATCGTTGGTTAGAGGTTTTCGAATTTGCTGATTTTTTGTGAGGATGATCAACATGGCAAGTTGATCATCCTCACAAAAAATCAGCAAATTCTGAAACTTATACGGGCGCCAAATGTGTTATTCAAATTAACGGTTCAAATAGACGGTTCAGAAACATTTGGTTCAATCGGCGCCCTTAGAAGTGTCAGATTTTGTTGATTTTTTGTGAGGATGATCATTATGGCAAGTTGATCATCCTCACAAAAAATTAACAAAATCTGAAACTTCTAAGGGCGCCGATTGAATCAAACGTTTCTGAACCGTCTATTTGAACCGTTAATTTAAATAACACATTTGACGCCCTTATAAGATTCCGAATTTGCTGATTTTTTGTGAGGATGATCAACTTGCCATGTTGATTATCCTCACAAAAAATCAGCAAATTCGGAAACCTCTATCCACCGATTGAATCAAGTTAAAAATGGGAGGTAAATTTACCCCCCATTTTGGGTTGTCAACGGATCCCAGCCCTATATATATATATATATATATATATATATATATATATATATATATATATATATATATATATATATATATATATATATATATATATATATAGGGTCAGGATCGGATGACCCCTGAAATTTTGACCCATATTGTGGACCATCATCTTAATTGTTGGATTTGGGTTGCAGAATGTGCTGATTTTTTTTTAGGATGATCAATATACCATAGATAGCATACCCTCAAAATTTTAGTAGATTCTAAAACCTTTAGAGCCATCAAATGTTATAAGCTTTTTCGACCGTCAATTTCAACTGTTGATTTGAAGAGCACACTTGATGCACCTAGATGTTTTAGAATGTTTGATTTTTGTGAGGATGATAAACATACCATAGATAGCACCTCTTCAAAAAATCAACACATTCTGAACCTAAATCCCACGATTAGGATGATGGGTCAAATAAGGGCCAACCAATCCTGACCCATATATATATATATATATATATATATATATATATATATATATATATATATATATATATATATATATATATATATATATATATATAGGGAAATGGGTTCCTGATACATTGTACCAGGGTATTGCCTGAGACAGTGCTCCATATGCTGCCAAGTGGAATAGGGGACCAGCTGTACTCCATACGGGTGCGAAACCTGCGAAAATTCTTTATTTGCGAAACCCAGCCGTAGCCGTCCGATCAACCGATCGAACGATCGGTGTTCACCCCGCCCACCGACCGCAGCTGTTACTGTGCCGGGCACAGTAACAGCGATTTCGGTGGGTAGGGTGAACCCTGGCCGTCCGATCGGTGTGAATCGAACGGCCAAATATCTCTCCCGCCGGTTAAAATTGTTAACCGTTCGATCGAATGATCGAACGGGTGAGATCCCGTGGGACACCATCAAATAGGACAAAAGGTAATGATTGTAATCATTACCTTTTGTCCTATTTGATTGTTTCCCACGGGATCTCACCCGTTCGATCATTCGATCGAACGGTTAAAAATTTTAACCGGCCGGAGAGAAATTTGACCGCTCGATTCACGCCGATCGGACGGCCAGGGTTCACCCCACCCACTACCTTTTGTCCTATTTGATGGTGTCCCACGGGATCTCACCCGTTCGATCGTTCGATCGAACGGTTAACAATTTTAACCGGCGGGAGAGATATTTGGCCGTTCGATTCATGCCGATCGGACGGCCAGGGTTCACCCCACCCACCGAAATCGCTGTTACTGTGCCCGGCACAGTAACAGCTGCGGTCGGTGAGCGGGGTGAACACCGATCGTTCGATCGGTTGATCGGACGGCTACGGCTAAGTTTCGCAAATAAAGAATTTTCGCAGGTTTCGCACCCGTATGGAGTACAGCTGGTCCCCTATTCCACTTGGCAGCATACGGAGCACTGTCTCAGGCAATACCCTGGTACAATGTACCAGGAACCCATTTCCCATATATATATATATATATATATATATATATATATATATATATATATATATATATATATATATATATAGGAGCATGCTATAATGCGGCATGCGGTAAGTGTGGCACCACACCGCAGCCGTCTGATGCACCCGATGTGTGCATCGCATGCACGCAGCGGTGCATCAGGCGGTTGTAGTGAGGTGCCGCACTTACCGCATGTCGCATTATAGCATGCCCCTATATATATATATATATATATATATATATATATATATATATATATATATATATATATATATATATATATATATATATATATATATATATATATATATAGGGGCATGCTATGCTGCGGCATGCGGTACGTGCGGCACCGCACTGCAGCAATCTGATGCACGCGCTGCGTGCATGCGATGCACGCAGCGGTGCATCAGACGGCATGCGGTAGGTGCCGCACTTACCGCATGCCGCATTATAGCATTTCTCTCTCTCTCTCTCTTCTCTCTCTCTCTCTCTCTCTCTCTCTCTCTCTCTCTCTCTCTCTCTATATATATATATATATATATATATATATATATATATATATATATATATATATATATATATATATATATATATATACGTGCGGCACTGTACCGCAGTCGTTTGATGCACGTGTTGCATGCATGCGATGCACGCAGCGGTGCATCAGACGGCTACTATGCGGTGCCGCACTTACCGCATGCCGCATTATAGCATGCCCATATATATATATATATATATATATATATATATATATATATATATATATATATATATATATATAGGGGCATGCTATGCTGCGGCATGCGGTACGTGCGGCACCGTACCGCAGCCGTCTGATGCACGCGCTGCGTGCATCGCATGCACGCAGCGGTGCATCAGACGGCATGCGGTAGGTGCCGCACTTACCGCATGCCGCATTCAAGCATTTCTCTCTCTCTCTCTCTCTTTCTCTCTCTCTCTCTCTCTCTCTCTCTCTCTCTTATATATATATATATATATATATATATATATATATATATATATATAGGGTGCTGATATTGTGCGGCGGCTTAACCTGTGACCATTGTTGTCAAGGCGCGGGCCTAAGGTGCACGGAAACAGCTAGGCCCCAATGAGCCCAGGCGCACCTAGGCTAGGCGCACGCCTAGTTTTAACTTTTAGGATGATTTTTGTTTTTTTTTTAAGTAAAACCCAACCCGCCCCCATCTTCTTTGTTCATGTTGTTGTATACTTGTTTATACTATGTGTTCATTGTGTTGCATGCATTTGATTAGAATATGCTCAATTTTATGTTAGCAAGTGTTTATATTCTATTTGTTCATTTTGTTGTTTACTTGTTTATACTATGTAGGTGTCATTGTGTTGCATGTTCAATTTTATGTTAGTAAGGTGTAATATTGCTTCCTATTACATATATACCTGCAAGTATAGACTATACATATATACCCGTGCCTGGAGAATGCCTATGCACATAAGGTCACACCTATGCACGTAAGGCCACGCCTAGGCGCGCCTAGGCTCCTAGGCTCCCTCCAGGCGCCTAGTCTCGCCTTGACAATTATGCGTGACACCCCCTTAGGGGTTTTTCTTTAAACAAAAAAAATTTCAGCTCATTCCAAGATCTATAGGTCATTCAAATGTGTTTATCAAATTGATGGTAAAAATGAACGATCAATAAAAGTCGAGCATATTTGAATGGTTTATAGGTCTTGGAATGAGCTGATTTTTTTTGTGTGCTATCAAAGGGTAGGTGATCAACCTCCAAAAAAATTTTCAATAAAAAGCCCGGAGGGGGGTGGCTGCACATTAAGCCGCACAATAAGCGGCCACAATGTATCGCCATATATATATATATATTGAAGCGTGCGACCTAGTCAACGTCGACAAGCCCTTAGTTCCTTGGTCTGATACATGCCTACTAAGTGTCCAAGAATTGGTTTTTGTAGCCCATCCATAATGCCCCCCTTGGGTAAGCCTTCCACTAATGCATAACCATGTGTAACAAATTGATCTTCTAATGCAATTGTCCGCGAAGAGGGGTTTATTAGATTGTCATAGGAGGCTGTTAAGGAAAGGATTAGGATGGGAGATTTTTTATTTAAACATTCAACCTTAATGAGTAGTCAATGGGCAATTATGGAAACAATAGAGAGGCGCTACTAGTCCAGAGGTCAAGAGGATCATTGACATCTTCTCCCCGTGGTCAACATCTGCACTTAAGAAGAGGACACGGGATCTCTTCCCCCGGTGGCAAGTGCTCCTTCCCCCTTTTTCCATTTGTAAGCTCTTCTCCAAGCCTTGTTTTAAAGCCACATGGGACCCAATAACAAGAGAAAACAAAGGGGATCGATGATGAACCGTTTTTCTATAGTATTCTTTCTCTTTTCTTCGTTGATTGTTGAATACTATCCTATATATGCGCAGAAATTGATAATAAAAAAAAACCTGTAAAATAGCTTGGAAGAAAGTTTGCAGATCTTATTCCTCTTAAGTGTAGAATTGGTCCTAGTTTTTAGCCTTTTAGGATTAATCTTGTTATTTTATCTATAAAAGGATGAGTCCTCTCCTATTGTAAACACATCATAATTTAATATGAATTATGTCACCTTTTGCTAATTTTTCCTTAAGAAAAGCTTGTTGATTCCTTCTTCTCTCCTGTATGCACTTTATTATTAAATTATGATTTTCCTTCAAAAAGAGCTTGTTGAAGCCTTCTCTCTCTTGTCAACACATATAATTTAATAAGAATTAGTTCAGGTTTTGCTAATTTTTCTTTTAAGAAGAGCATGTTGAGGCCTTCTTCTCTCTCTTGTTGTTAATGTATTTTACTCAATAGGTTGATGTCTTGCATTGTCAACATCCATCCGTGAATTTGAATGAGGGAGTGGGTGGGGTGTGGGCACTTTAAATGTTATCGCAAGTAGTTTCTGGTAGAGTTTTTTTTATGGTATCTACATGCATAGTTTTCTTCCGGTATAAGACTCACGAGTCACGACACATCTCTGATGTATATAAAAGAGTGAGATGTTTCACACATTTTGTTCTTTTGTTCTGATAAATTTCATACTATTATTGTGTATTGTTGACAAAGTAAGATTTTTTTAATTATTGCTTAAGCTTCTATAATTGAACTTTGACTGATAAATAACAAGAGAACAATGGTACTTTCCCTCCAATATTAGATATTCACAGTAGTTGAGATCACTCGACAGTTTTTTTTTTTTTGAGGAGTGGTCACTCGACATTTTCTCTAACTCATGGTCGGTGCACACAACAGGGGGGGCCTAATTTATTTTTTCTCCATTCTAACATGAGTATTTAGATTAATCGAAAGATATAATGGAACTCCCGTAAATTGTATGCTATCTGGAAAGATATTGATGACAAAAAAAAAAACATTATTCTCGCAATCCTGAGCTACAAGAAGTCATGAAAGCTGGAGTCAGAGTAGCCCTTGTCAAGCTCTGTGGCAGCACCTAAGCATGTCCAAAATACCGATAAAAATTACACAATGTAGTTTGATACTGAACCAATTAACTGCCGTAACTCACCGAAAATAGCTTCTGTTTTCACTAACTTTTTGCAAAACAAAACCTCCAACCAAATCTACGCGAACTGTATCTTCTGCATCAGGAATGCCAGCACTACTGAACCCATGAGTGCTTACATCTATGTGTTTCATGTTCGAAATCTATGAGGTTCAGAAAACTCATTAGCACAATAATTTCAAGTCCAGACAGCTAAGCTTCAAAAGAAAAGAATCAACAAGGCCATAAATAACAACCAGGAAACAGTTTGGAATTTACCGTATTGGTAAGTACAAGGACGACATCTTCTTGGAAATATTCAACTTCAAAGTAATGCAGAAGGGCTTCTCTATCTGAAACTGGCCAGGGAACCTTCATCCTTTCTTCCGAATATTGAAACAAGAAAAAAAATCAACACTGTAAAAAGAACCAAAAGACTACAACACTACTCTGCTAATAATATTCAACCAACCTTACTAATGATATTTCTTCACCAACTTGAACCTTTTGTAAACAAGTGGACTTGGTAATTTTAAAAGTCGGAATGTTGTATTGCGGCCACCTAGAGACAAGATGTTTGTTCAGTATATGAGACAGAAACAACTGCTCTGAATGCTAACTTAATGCCACACTCCTTGTCCCAACTACAATAGAAGTGAACACAAAGAAGCCATATTCCTTCCTAGCACTACTTGCATCATACAGAGATGAGGTTGATGTCAAATTTCACAAAACTAGGGTATTTTGATGAAATACTTGCATCAAGTTTTACTTCAAAAAGAGAATATATCTATCTTAGTCCAGTATATATATTCTGTAAGTAAAGATCCTACCTAACATTTTACTTGCATTAGTTTTACTTCAAAACAAACAGAGCCTAACCTTTCCTAAAAATAAGTAAAAGTGACAAGTTTTAAAGAAAGGCATACTACTCTCAAGTGGATTGTTTGATTTTAAGCTTAATATCCCACCATTGTTTCCCCCAAACTAGAAGAACCTTATTTATGAAGAAACTCTCTCTCTCTCTCTCTCTCTCTCTCTCTCTCTCTCTCTCTCTCTCTCTCTCTCTCTCTCTCTCTCTCTCTCTCTCTCTCTCTCACACACACACACACACACACACACGCACGCGCGCAAAATCACCTGTGCACCACCTCAGCACAAGGTATGCATTTATGTAAGCACACACCAATCAAACTTTCAGTGAGTTTCTTGTATTTAAGTAATGTACATAAAGGGGCACGTAAGTGCCATGGTTCTCAGGTTTGTGTCGTTGATGGTGTTCGTGTGGACTGGAGAGCTTAATGGTGCTCTACTAAGTGGGTACCAAAATTCGTTTACATAGGCCCATATAAGTCTTTCCATGTCTTCACATCCAATCGAAGTGTCACATAATGAGGAAGTGGCTATTCAGGGCCAATAACATGTTGAGGTGTAACGTGTAAGCCTTTCAAATGGCTTGGGCGATTATGTGAAGCATCTATACCAAGAGCAATCAACCAATTACATTAAAGGTTACTATTGATCAGGTTGGATTGACTAGTTCTGTCTTGATCCATAGTTCCATACCATGTAATGTTGTTAATCAGATCCTAAAGGTATCAATGTGTCAGGAAAGCCTTTGATATCAGGAAAAATAAGCAGATTGTTATATCAACTCTTTCTTTTGGGATTACGTTCAACATTAGGACAAGATGTCATACTTAATTTGGATAGATAGGTCATTTATAACTACTATCACTTGCTTACATCAGGGTTTGAGTATGAATCAAGTGTCCTTGATTCAACTAAGGTGATGAAGCATGAAATAAAAGATTGCAGAAAAACCACAGAGATGCCTGTCTAGAGAGGTGACAGCAACCTGTTGTCTCATGTCTGGTTAAAAGAAATAATTAAAGGTTCTTGTTGGCTGGGCAGTTTTACAGCATTTCTCTATCGTCAGGTTCTTTCCGGGTCTTATATAGCTATAATGCTTCCACTATTGTTATACATGCAGCACCTCTAGCAATATTATCTGGACCTTCAAATTTTTGGAAAAGAGCAGTCAGTTATGGACAACTGGACATGACGTGGACATGGCACGACACTTCAACATTGATATCCGACTTATATCAAGTCCAAGTGTCGACACTTAGCGCAAAACTTTGGCGTCCATTTAGAGAACACTACAGTGCCAAATGCAAACTAATGGCGCTATAAATTAACGAGTCCAAGTGGCAACCAAGACCAATTAAAATTTTCAAGCACTTCAAAAAAAAGTGCCACGACTTTTTCTTAAATAAAAATATAACATTAATAAAAAATTTCAATTACAAGTTCCATTGAATAGTCAACTTATAGGGTACCATTCAAATTAATTATATGATTTTAAATAAATAATTAAATGTAATTACCCTTGTTGGCTATTTTTGGAATCAAAGTGCAAACCTATTCGGGACGCCATGACACTACTAAGTGCCAGCTCGATATGGAAATTTTTCCTCTTCACTATTTCTTGACTATTTAGATTGCCTTCTTTCATCAAGTGTATTTACTCTCAAAGCAGAAATATACCTCCAACTCGACCAACCATGCCTACCTCACTGTTACTAAACCTACTAGCCTGCTAATACTTTGATCGAACTTTATTTGATGTTTTATGCCACAAATGGGTGAAGCACTTCCTGTTCCTCTCAGGTACCATTAGTTGTGGGTATTTGTCTAGTTAACCAATTCCTCGCCTCACATTTCATCAGTATTCCTCATGAGCTAGTTGTTTGGTGGTCCTTGAAGTTCTCACTAAACCATCATATCATGTTTCTTAGCTACCTTAGAGGGGCTCTTTCTCTATCACTTCTTTGCCTCGATACTAAACGTTTGTGCCTACATTGATTCTAATTTAGCAAGTGATCTTCATGTTGGACCGTACTGGTATTTGTCATTCTCAGGAATTATCCCATCTGCTAAAATATCAAGAAGCAAGACTTCTCACTTTCTTGTGTTGAAGTCATAGACTTAATACCATGCAATGCCCCATACTTCTGGGGAGGTTGTCTAGCTTCAGTCTTGAGCTGGACATGTACGTCACATTCATCATTTCTCTTCTACTGTAAAAGTGGAGTACAATTCAGTTTGTTGAAAATTTAGTTTCACGAGTAGATGAAGCATATAGCGATTGATTACCACTTCATCGAGCAGTTCCATCTTCATCCTCTCACTTCCTTATGTCTTGTCGACCAAGCATCTCACAGATTTCTTGACAAAGACTAGAACCACACTTCCAGAATTTTCAAAGTACCTCTACGTGGCTGTTTAATTCGGGTGGGTAGAGACATCATAGTATCATGTATTATCTTGTTATACATTGTGTACATATTTCCCTCAATACAGCTCACCTAGGGATTTCGTCATATATTAATTGCACACATTGGATTCAATGTCTCATGGCGATTTGTCGAGTTTGGCTCAACTCAACCCAGTCCAGTCCACAATGCCATCCTAACAGCAACTAGCAGTACCCAACAGAAAACTGTAGTGCGAATTTGGTTGGAGTGCCACTAGCACATGGTTCCTTTCTTGTGCCTGTTTGAAGCCATAGGGAAGTAGAGCACATTGTTTGTTCTCTATATAATATAGAACCTAAACAACTACATGATCTATACCTCCATTCGGATTTGTCAAGTTGCAACAATATATAGAGGGTGATCATGAGCATTGAGAAGAGGTTGCTGCCATGTGATTGAGGAGATCTCCAGGGATGCCACTTCAAGAAATAGAAAGATCGCAGGAGAAGGACTGACGGGTTTCTGAAAAGATATCTTGCAGAGAGAGAGAGAGAGAAGGTTACGGTTTGCAAGGTGAGTGTTCCTTCTTTGTAGAGAGAGTACTTGTATGAGAAAGAGATTGGTGATATCCATTGTGCTCTTATTTGATCTCTATAGTGAAGAACTCTGATCATCAATGCTTGTGGGCGTACGCTTAAGCCGAACCATGCAATTTGGTGTGTCTTATGTGCTAATTTTTTTTCCTTTATTATTTGTAAAGCTAAGGATCCCCTGAAAGTTAAGATCACTTGTAGCTTTCTTCCCATAACAAAATCATACCCAAGGAGAGTATAGTTAAGAAGATGCATCCCTCTAATTTTGATACTTACTCGTGGTCTCTGTGGTTTCCACACCGAGACTTCTTCTACCCTCTTGCTACACTGCCCCTTCTCATGAAAAAATTGGAACTTTTTTGAAGCATCTCTTTGCATTAAAGAAACTCTTGCTAGCTCACAGAGTATGTTCCCTCTCCGGAGAAAAAACGAGTTCACCCAGAGCACAAAAACATTAGTTATATCTTTCTGCTTATGACTGAGGAGAAACAGTTGGATCTTCAACGACAAATCCTCTTCGGAACTAGTTATTATTGTATGCCTTCTCGACATTACATCTATTTGATCTAACAATATAGCCGGTAGACATTTCACACTTCTCTTTGCAACACTCTTTTTGCATCTTCTCTTCATGACCTAACTGGCTAAATGCTTCTGCACCTTCTCTTTAATTTTTAATAGACCGGTCGGGGTCCTTGCCTAACCCCCCTCCCAATGGATTCTCGTGAAAAAAAAAGTATAAATTGGATGTATGCCCCTTTAAAGATTGTTTGCTTCATTGTTTTGGCTTTCTCCTCTAAGTGTCAAGAAATAAGAACAAGCAATCTCAAATAAATAAAGAATGTGACATCACAAAGCAAAATAAATAGTAATAAACAATGGAGCCAAGATGGAAAAAAAAATACTCACCATTTCTTATACAAAGATGACTCCCATGAGACGCACAAACCTATGAGAACAAAGAAAATTGTGATAAGATACGCCGTTAATTCTTATAGCATGCAAGTTCATAGTTCGCAAGGATTGATGTTTTCAACTCACAGACATCAATAGGTCCATCTGCGAAGCCTTCAGCAAGTAGAGTATGATACGGAGTGCCATGGGGGCCTTCACAATACAGTACACGAAGTTGTTCGGTATCTTGCTTTACCTAGAGAAAGGATGATTCCAACTCATGTCATGGTAAAAGGAATCACAGTTTGATGTAAAAAACCAACAAAAAGCAGCATGAGGCATGGTTGATACCTAGCGTAGAAAACCAAGAACATTTTTTCGAGACTAAACATAAAAAAATAGGAGTTGGTTTATGCACAATAACAGGTTAATGATACTAAATGAATTGTTTATGAAATGGCCAATAGCTATATGATTCTAAATTATGCATGATGTAACTTGTTTAATATTGATTATCTTTTATCGAATGATATTACTGTCCATATTACAATAACTAATTTTTTGGGGGTTTTAAGCTGCTAAGAAAAAAGAAATTTGGGAGTTTAGGATGCTAAAATAAAGAAGAGAATTTTCTTGTCAATGCAAGTAGGGATGTGATGCCTTTTTTCTCCTTTATTGGAGGAGAATGGACTGATGCTTCAGGTTTGGTGATTAGTTCTACATTGGCCAGACTCAAAGCCAGGTTTACTTTCTTTTTAGAAGCAAGGAAAGATGAGAGAAGAAATTGTTTCACTTTTTGGAAGCAAAAGGAAAGTAGGTGATGTATATATCTAATCTGACGGTGATGAAAATGACGATATAGACGGAAACAATGCTTGGAATTGTTGATTTGTTTTATCATTTTCAGTCTGCGAGCCTTTTTCTACATACATTTTTTTATCAAAATAGCAAACCTTGGACTTATATGGTATTATTGATATAGCTCCTTCCAAAGGCTATAAATAAAACTGGATTTGAAAGAATATAGTTCTACTAAGTAGTACCCCTCAACGTGCTTCAAATTTTCATTTCAATTCCACTGCATTCTAAACAAAACCGAATCCTAAACCTAAGATCTATAGGCTATAGGATGAACCCTAGACCTAATCCTAAATCTAATCCGAACCGAACCTAACCCCGTTTGCCGCCCACCTCTCGTCAGTTGGTCGCCGACGCTGCTGCTACCGCGCCATTGAGGAGGAAGGAGGAGGTGTTGGGGGTGGGAGGAGGCCAAGGTATGATATGTGGATCGTCCCAGTGCAGTGCATGGGTAGATCACGCATTACTTTAGTTCTCATTACAAGTTTTAATGCAATAGAGAGAAGATTGACATGATGATGACAATTGATAGAATTATCTTGGTCCAAGTGACAATGATAAAAGAACATGAAAAATAATTTTCTGCATTGAAGATCTTATGAGAAAAATATATATAATTTGAATTCAGAAAATATTTCTGCTAAAAATATGTATAGAATAAAAGAGTACACCTTCCAATCAGATGCCCCATGTGCCTTGAATGACCCGCTTTCATTTCCTGAAGCACTTCTGAGCATCTCAAGAAAATTAGAAACTTCCTCTGTGCGCCTTGTTACAACATTCCCAAGATCTCCTACCCGACAAAAATGATTAGAAAGTTAGAACACCCAAGATAATATCATAAGACAAAAATGTAATCGAATACTACAGCCTACATACAGTAAAGGAAACTTATTACATCAGCTTGTTGAAATTAGGATTGTGGTGTATATTTTGCAAAAGACATTAGGTCATTTGAAAGAGAACCTTCATTAGAGGAAAATCAATGATAATCTCTAAATAGTATGTGTAGTACCTCCATAGCACTAGTCCAAATTGAAACTTATAATAGCTGACATCTATGAGCACATTTTTGAGGAAAGGATAACATTTATTTTAGGTTATCTCAATCACCTTAAAAAATCTTGCACAATCTAAAAATTCTACAATGTTTATTTCAATAAAACAAGCAAACTAGCCAAAGGAAAAAACCAAGCATCTTCACTTATAAGTCTGAGCTATAATCATTTCATTGCTTGCAAGTTGCAACTAAATTCCAGCAACCATATAAATGAGATTTTTTCTTCTAAAAATATAGTGGAACAAGACAGCATTCAAGGAGAAGACCAAATAAACTAACCATCACTTCCACGTATGGATGAACGTAGTAGCTGATCTTTGACAAGGGACTTAATTGACTCTTCATTCACAAGATCAGGCAACGCTAGTGTTTTATCCAATCTCTCTCTCAATTTCAAAATCTCCAATTTCTTCTCCATTTCTGCATCACTCGAGCGACAAAGAACTCTTCTTACAATAAATTATTGTGCAAGTATATCCACACTTGCATGATCAAGCCAGATCTGTCAAGAGCAAAATAATCAAACATTTATGAAACAAGAGATTCTCCAGACTTAGTAGCATATAAGAACCCCCCTAACACCCACCCACCAACACAAAGCCCCATCAATGCAAATATTTGAGAGATGAAATCACTACAGATTGTGCTCAAAGATTTAAAGATATATATAAACTTAATCCATCATCATGTATCGTCAAATATAACCATCCAGATACATGCATTTCAATATTATCAAATACACAATGTCAAAACATATAAACAACCAAATGAAATGTTGTTAAGCTTATCCTTTTCCTGTCATTCATCACAAGAAAAAGTGATCCATTAAAATGATATGTAGGTTAAACGAAACAGAATAAATATACTACTAAAAAGTCCCTTCAAAACAGCTCGTATGGCAAATACCAAAAAATATGCTAGTGTGTCCATCCAAGTCAGTCTACCATGTATGTGGACATATAGCCATATAGGTATAGCTGGTATGGCAAATACCAAAAAATATGTATGTAGGTTAAACTAAACAGAATAAATATACTACTAAAAAGTCCCTTCAAAATAGTTGGTATGGCAAATACCAAAAAATATGCTAGTGTGTCCATCCAAGTCAGTCTACCATGTATGTGGACATATAGGTATAGCCATATAGGGGTGCTATAGGACATATAGATATGTAGGTTAAACTAAACAGAATAAATATACTACTAAAAAGTCCCTTCAAAACAGCTGGTATGGCAAATATCAAAACATATGCTAGTGTGTCCATCCAATTATCCAAGTCAGTCTACCATGTATGTGGACATACAGGTATAGCCGTGTAGGGGTGCTAAAGGAACTGAGCCAGGTCAAGTTCGGGTCAATTTTGGCTTGGTTTATGCTCGTTCAAGCTAGCCAGTGAAGGAAACAAGACAAGCTTGATCCATGAAATCTATATCGGAATTAATATTGAGCCAAACCCGAGAATGTGGTGGCAGTTCTTTGGTTCAATGACCAGTACATATTTATATAATATAGTTACTAAATACTAATCTTTATTATATTATAGCTTTATACGAACACAATTTTACCTATCTCTTCTTACTTCCCCTGTCAGCAAATCAAACTAGAAGTATATTTTGGTTCATTCCCCAATTGACCAATTGAAGTCATTACATGACAATAAAAACTAGAATTGTTTTGTCATTTTTCTTCTTGTCACTATAGACAACAAAAATTAACACAAATATGATTAAAAGCATGGCAAAGCAAGATCTCTATATGTTCCCCTTTGCCATCTCAGAAAAGCACAACTAAATCCACCCACCCACATCCAAGATCTACATTAGTAACATCATGAACATTATTTTGTTGTCGAAGTGCTTTGTACAGACTATCAGTACGAGAATAAGACTTTCAATGATCGTCTCCCATAATGGGGTGGGTGCCTGGAACCTATTATACTCCTCAATCATACAAATATAACAAATACAAACAAAACCTATAAAGTTGAACCTCAAACCTAAGTTATAGAATCCAGGAAAACTGCTCTCTAGGGTTTATCCCGTTCTCCTCTCATTAATATAAATGACAACAACAATATAAGTTGACACTTATATCCAAATTGCATTATTTACATCTTCCCCTCTAAAACATAGCCAAAGTCTTCCTTTTCTGGCAATCCATAAATTAGAAGTATAAAAAATTAAACTATTTTCATCCACATATTAGAAAGCGAGAATAACAACATCAAAGCCTTATCTAGACATAGCGGGGCAGATTTAGAGGACAACATTTCAAGAAGGCTCTACAAAAAGTTGACGTATAAAGGAAACCTAGGCATACACTATAGCAGGTAGGGGGTTATCCAATACCAAGAATAAACAAGGAAAAAAAGAGAAAAAGAGAGGGAGATAAAATAGTAATGGTATATATTACATTAAAAACATAATCGAGGGATTATAATACACACACTAGCACCAAACTCGATCCCTGCTGACACTACAGCCCCATCTAGAAACTCATGCTACTTATCAGATGATTCAGATCTCAAGATTCTACTAGAAACTCATGCTACTTAATTTATGTTGAGGTCCAATTTTGAGCCAATTCCCTTAAAATCATTCCTCAGCACCTCTAACCTTCAAATCTTAGGCTTGCCCATCCCTCTTACCACACATCACCCAAGTCCCTTAGCTCTCACCTCTTCCCATCTCCTTTGGACCTGACCAAACCAATGCAGCATGTGTCTTGTTACTCCCGTAACCTTACCGTATGATGGTTGAATCTCAAGGCTTCCCTCTGATCCTCATTTCCAACTTCCTCACCTTACCACACATCATCCATGTCCCTTTGCTCTCAACTCTTCCTATCTCCTTTAGATCTTACCAAACCAAGTATCATGTAACCTTATCGTCTGATGGACGAATCTTAAGGCTTCCTCTCCAATCATCATTTCTAACTTCCTCGGCTTACCACGCATCCACCTCAAGATCCTTATTTCCACTACACTCATCCTTCTAGTATGCATTTTCTTCATTGACCAACATTCTATTGGGAATTCTACACATTTGATAGCAATCAGGACTAGTGAAAAGATCTTGGTAACCTATAGGTATATCTATAGAGATATGCAATATGAGAAAGAGAGAAGGAGAATTGATGGACTTATCTTTGTTGAAGATAATCACCGAGGCTCGTGTTGGACACGATGCCCTGAAAACAATATCGCCACCATTACGGTGCTCCCAGCCGCGTGACTACTTGTTCCCAGGGTTCAACGGCTAGATCGTTCTCTCTTATAGCACCACGAGAGATTGTGGAACTCTTTAGCACTCCAACTGGATCAGAATAGGATAGCCTTCTATTCTCCACTTGGATCACTCTCACAGGTAGATCAAAGAGGAGACCAAGGGTCCGTGAGATGGGTTCTCTTGAGTAGCCAAGCTCAAACTCAAAGAAGAGGTGTCAGACCTTGAGAACCATGCTTAAGCTCAAGAGCTCACCACAGAGGAGTCAAAACTCAAGAGCTGAATTCAAGTCAAACGTCAAGAGCTGGGCTCAAGGTTATGTTGCAAACTTAAGCACCTCAAGTGCTGAACTCAAGTTTTGGAGGAGACATCAACTTTGATGCAGTCAAGCATAGTAAAGCTTCAACCTTGGCACTGCAGGAGAAGCTCTGACATTGGTACGGCGGAGCTCGAACTTGACAGAGGAAATCTCTACCGTGAGAAGCAAAGCCCAAGGTTGCCGAAGATGATCCCGGTTGTGAGGAGCAATGCCCAAGGTCGTCCAGATTTGAGAATAAAGAAGGACGATAAATCACACATTTTTTTTCTTTCACCTCAAAACCTCTTTATATAGAGTCTGAGACACATCTCCTCCCTCTCTGGAACCCATCTTCTCTACCTATCTCAAGTAGTAACAGACCTCTTGAATGATCCTTAAAGTATTCTCAACGTTAGAGAATTATGAGTTGTAATGCTCACAGCACTTAAAAAAGTAAAGACGCTAACGTTAAAGACATCATGGGCAGGCTGTAACCATCCAATCCATCATAAATTGGGACTAAAAAATTAATTACAAACCTTTTATTCACACCCCAATTTAATATGAAATATATTTTATATCAAAAAGTATAACAATCCCCCACATGAAGAGAAAGATTTAAAACTCAAAAAATAGAAAAAATATAGTCCCAAAATTTGGAGTACGTGAGGTATATGCATTACTAAGGTGTCTTTCAACTTGAACCTTAGCTTAGAGAAGACCTGCAGAGTATACCAGTTGAGGAGTGAACTAGGTCTTGAGCTTCTCAACTTTGTTGGTAGACTGAATCAACAAACATCTCACATGCCCTCTAGAAAAAACAAGTTCCCTCTCGGTTGTGCTCTTTAACAGCCGTGAGCAATCCCTGGTTTTAACGAGTGCTTTAGAGAATTGGTCCCAATTCTCATAGAAGCGGCCACACTTCTACGCTCGTAAAGATATCATCCATCAAGAGTGTTCTGCACTTGTACACTCCACTGGATAACCAGCTATAGACAATATTAAGAGTTATAAACTCAACCTCACAACAGTACAGATTGTGTTATTGCATCATAGGAAGGGGTTAAATTAATTTATTGCACCTCACACGTCCCTCGGATAACTTTTTGTCCCACTGAACCTAGTTCTAGGGATCTTCAGTCACATAGGTTAGGTTTTCATTATCGAAGAAATTTTTGTTTATAGACCTCAACCCCATTCCCCTCGATGTGATTAGAAGTATTTTGTTCCTCATGATAGCTGCAGTCTATCATCACCAAAGGAACAATCAAAATAGGCTCTAGACGATAGAGGAAAACCCTCAATCAATAAGCCTCCTCACTATCCTTAATTAGGATTGTAATCAAATTAGCATCGTTTGCTCCTTCCACGTCTAAAGAGTAGTCTCTATGCCTAGGAGTAGGCCTCTCATGTGTACTAAACAGACGAGGTCTCTCATTCCTCTCTCTAAAGAGAAACTAGTTCCAAAGGAACTCAGTATCCTTATTCACCCCCACATTTAAGGTGCCAGTAGAAAAATATTTCTACTCCCTAGGATATCAAAATGTATCAAATTAGATTCCTTAAGAGTGATCCAGGTGAGGACGTGTGTGTTAGAGAGTATTGTTTTCCCCCATAGGTTAGAGATCATTATGGCAATGACCATGTCCTTTCTAAGACACTGTTATATAGAGAAAAATCCAGGGAAGTCTAATAGACAACATGTAGATAATCTAATTCTACTCTCACAGAATAGAATTAAATCCTCAAATAAGGATTTGCCCAACTCACTAGAAATGATAGAAACTATCAAAGTATGCAGACACGATATTATTTTCAGATTATTGGGAATTCTACACATTTGATAGCAATCAGGACTAGTGAAAGATCTTGGGAACCTATAGGTATATCTACAGAGATATGCAATATAAGAAAGAGAGGAGAATTGATGGACTTATCTTTGTTGAAGATAATCACCGAGGCTCGTGTTGGGTACGATGCCCTGAAAATAATATCGCCACCGTTACGGTGCTCCCAGCCTCGTGACGACTTATTCCCTAGGGTTCAACGGCTGGATCGTTCTCTTTTATAGCACCAAGAGAGATCGTGGAACTCTTTAGTACTCCAACTGGATGGAAATAGGATAGCCTTCTATTCTCCACTTGGATCACTCTCATAGGTAGATCAAAGAGGAGACCAAGGGTCGGTGAGATGGGTTCTCTTGTGTAGCCAAGCTCGAACTCAAAGAAGAGGTGTCAAGCCTTAAGAACCAGGCTTAAGCTCAAGAGCTCACCACAGAGGAGTCAAAACTCAAGAACTGAATTCAAGTCAAACCTCAAGATCTGAGCTCAAGCTTATGTTTGAAACTTAAGCACCTCAAGTGCTGAACTCAAGTTTTGGAGGAGACATCAACTTTGATTTGATGCACTCAAGTGCTGAACTCAAGTTTTGGAGGAGACATCAACTTTGATTTGATGCACTCAAGCATAGTAAAGCTTCAACCTTGGCACTGCAGGAGAAGCTCAGACCTCGGTGCGGTGGAGCTCGGGCTCAACGGAGGAGATCTCTACCGTGAGAAGCAAATCCCAAGATTGCCAGAGATGATCCCGGTCAAGAGGAGCAATGCCCAAGGTCGTCCAGATTTGAGAATGGAGGACAATAAATCACACA
Source organism: Chamaelirium japonicum (assembly GCA_947650365.1). Lineage (NCBI taxonomy): Eukaryota > Viridiplantae > Streptophyta > Magnoliopsida > Liliales > Melanthiaceae > Chamaelirium > Chamaelirium japonicum. The sequence goes on along the minus strand of OX393557.1, from coordinate 43,488,392 downwards.
TTTTTTTCTCTTCACCTCAAAACCTCTTTAGATAGAGTCTGAGACCCATCTCCTCCCTTTCCGAAACCCATCTTCTCCACCTCTCTCAAGTAGTAACAGACCTCTTGAATGCTCCTTAAAGTATTCTCAACGTTAGAGAATTATGAGTTGTAATGCTCACAGCACTTAACAACAGTAAAGACTAACGCTAAAGACATCATGGATAGGCTGTAACCATCCGATCCATCATAAATTGGGACTATAAAATTAATTAAAAACTTTTTATTCACACCCAAATTTAATATAAAATATATTTTCTATTAAAAAGTATAACACATTCATAATCATACCACATACCTGAACAATTTCTATACAGTTTACCTTACTGCCTCATTGGAATGCATCTATATCACAAATTCACAATAACCCCTTAGACAATATATTTTAATTATATTGGTCAATCTAAAGCTATTCATAATCACTTTGTAAAATAACAAGTTATAAAGAGTGACATCTAAGTACCATCTGTCCATCAATCATGATATCGTTTCATTACCAACTGAACTACTTCGATGTTATGTTCCACATATCTCAATTTAGTTCGAATCATCTTTAATTCCTTATCCACCAAATTCTTTCCAATGTTCTAATTTCTTGTTAAAATGTCCAAGACTTGTTTGAAAGGTACAGGCATAGAGTGGAACCATGAGGCAACTCAATATTTACCAGAAATCCAGCACCAAAACCACTAGGATGATTACACTAGTGATTTGCACTGTCATACATCTCTAAGAACTTTATGTAATGATATAGAACATCCTTCTTCGAAGCGCACCAAATAACCTTACATGGAACTATATTTTACGCCTTCTCAGGGAAGTCCTACTATTGTGCATGAACCGTCCCTTTATTTGCCTAAATAAAAAAATTCTTGATAAATATCACTCAGGTTTTAGTCCAAATCTGGCTAAGTGAATCCCTAACCATTGCTATAAAACCCTTTCCAGTGGTTTCATTATGAGCCTCGTATGCTTTGTTTTGCCAATAAACAATGGCCAGTTGTCGGCCCGACAAAAGCTCCTAGCCTCTGCAGCAAGTACTAGCTTTGGCTCCCATCCCAAAGATTTGGAATTCAAAAACTCAAAAAGGAAAGATGGAGAAATCAAAGCAAGTATTCAAACGTCAATGCTCACTTCTCCCTATATCTCTACTTAAACAAAAAGACCAGTGGCAATAGCAATTAGCAACCAAACCATACTCATCAAAATGAGTTTGGCTATGGAGCACAACAGTAATTAAAAAAAAGCAACACTAACGGAACAAACAAGACTTGAAGACTGGTTGCGAGACTGCGACATGGCGTCAATGAATTTGTGTCGATTTTTGGCCACGGAAACGCCGGGGAAGAGAGGCCTATCATGGAACCTAGAAGGACAAATGGTAGGGAAGAAGACTCACCTTGTTTGTTGCATAACTTAAGATGATGCAGCCAAGGAGCAATCTTCCAAGGTTCCCATATCATACTAAACAATTCCACATCCCTGTATACAAGTAAAAGAACCCACACAAAAAAAAATGTATTCCTACAATTATCATCCACTTATCAAAACATTTCCCCAGAAAAATTAATAGCCTAACCATCCTTGACATAATAGACTCTAGATGGGCACCCTAGGTGAACCATGACCAAGAAGTAGGTTTTGTGCCTATTATTCACTGAAAACTAGGTTGAAAGGCCACATAAATTAGGAAAATATGTAAACCCTCTCATCCTCCATCCATATCTATAGAGAATCAATAAAAGTAATCAAATTTTACCTGCATACAGCTCATCAAAAGACCACCCTTGTCTCATCACCGAGAAACTTAAAATATATATTCGGTATGCAATCTAGCGTCATTACAGAATCATCATCATCATCACCCAAGAATTATCCCATCAAGATGGTCAACCGAAGACAGATTAAGAAGGCTCCACAAAAAATTGAAAAGAATTCTTCGACCGGCTATCCACCTGACTACTACCTAAGATTAGTGCCTAAAACCTGACCAAGGCAACTTGGCAATAGAGGGGACCGACAAGAAACCTAAAAGGCTAGGCGGTGGTCATGAAGAGACATGTCTAGTTTGCCACGCAGTCTAAGATCACGCAATCGGGGAGCAATCCTCCGACGCTTTTTAGACTAGGAAAGAGTAGAAGGTAAAAATTGAGCTAGGAAAACGTATTCATCTACTAGAACGTTCTTCATCACGCTAGAGAAAAATTTTACACGAGAAATGGGGTCACTTTGGCTAAATGTACACATTTAGCTGCAAATAAATTCACCTCTACTCCTATTGCACTTAACAGAACAAAAATAAAAAGCAGCAGAATCGCTGGAAACATACTATATAATTAACTAAATTTTACCTACAATAAGCGCTTCAAGAACCATCTCTCCCTTCATTCGATATATCTGAATACAAAGAAATGCATCCATCAGGTCTCAAGCTCTACATAACTGACCAAAACCACAGAAAACTCCGTAAATTCTATTGCATCTAACTGAATCCCCTTTGGTATTCAATTTTGTATTTACAGAACCAAAGGGATGTAGTCCTTGTCCAATCATCATAGACACGCAGAAATACCGAAAAACTATCAACTCTGGGCCAGAATCTACAGAATCAACTTAACCTCGCCAACGGGAAGCTCTCAACAGACTACCATGTCTTCTCTCATCGCGTGAAAACTACGAACACCTACCGAATCAGCTCTCGGAATTGAAAATCTATAAATAACAATCAGGAATACCTTCCGAAAGCTCTTAAAATCCATCAGACCCACCTGCAGATGGCAGCATATACCACACCAACCAATCCGCATCGCCCAATGAGAGAACTAATCGGAATCTAATCCATATGGAGTCCCTTTATAGACCTACTACAACTTTCCTCACTAATCTACAGTGAAATTTACAAGTAAAAACTCTTGACCCAGATCCAAGATCTACAGAACTCGATTGAATTCGCCGACAAAACGCAATCTTGGGACGACCCATGTGGTCCCATCACATAAAAACCATCAGCAGCAGCGAAATCCATTCCCCCCACATCAAGTTTTCATAGAAAACATCGGGCCAAACCTACCGAGAGCTCTCTTCAGCGCTGCCCATCGCTCCTCCCGGCGCAGAAAACCCAAGAGAGCTCTCGGGATCCACAACCCCGCTTGCAGATTTCAAAGATTAAAATTCGAGAGACGAGGGGAGAAAGGCAGGGGATCACCTCCGACGAGGTGGGGTGGGCACGTGGGAGGGGATGATCAACGTAAGCCGGCTGTCCCGGCGATACGGAGAGGAGAAGCGGATGCCGGAGGAATCGACTCCCCGCCACTCACGTCGGCTGTGCAAATCGACGGGTGGAGGTGCGAACAATACAAAAGAGTCAGAAGACGGCTAGTTGGACGAGGACTACAACCGGCAAGCGGGGCCCACCCTCCGACTTTTCGGTGTAAATGCTGTCCGTTGGCTCAGCTGCTTCTAACGGCAAAGATCTGCGTCTATTTAAGTGCGTCTGTACCACCTGAATCTACAGCTGTATAGAGGGAAACTCCATTCCAACAAGGAAACGGGACCCATGGACGGGATTTTACATGAAGTTTTGCTTTGGACTTGGACCGGGCATCTCGGGTTAGAGGTAGGCGTGGCAATGGTCGGGTCGGGTCGGGTCCAGTCTCGGGTCGGGTCCAAAACCCCTAGACCCGGACCCGACCCGTTTAACTAATCGTGTCTAAATCCTAAACCCGTACCCGACCCGTTAATAAACGGGTAGACTCGATAAGACCCGTTTACCACACGGGTCTATTCAGTTGACCTGATCCAACCCAATCCGACTCGGCCCGACCTGACCCGATAGACCCGCTAGTACTATATAATACGGTATCGGATTGCGGGTAGACCCGACACGACCCATTGAAATTTAAACGGGTCTTCCCGGGTCTACCGTGTCCAGACCCTAAACCTGGACCCGACCCGACCCGTTTATTAAACGGGTCTATCGTGTCGACCCGTTTATGACCCGAACCCGTTTAGCCCTGACCCAGACCCGCTAACTTTGTGTCAGGTCTGCCGTGTCGGGTCCGAAATTGTCAGCCCTAATTAGAGGTTTGGGTTGGGTTAGGGCTGAGGGTTTTGGTACTTAGGTTGGGCTTGGGTTGACCCTCAACTAGGGCTGGCAATTTCGGACCCGACACGGTAGACCCGACACGACCCGACATGAAGTTAGCGGGTCTGGGTCAGGGCTAAACGGGTTCGGCTCATAAACGAGTCGACACGATAGACCCGTTTAATAAACGGGTCAGGTATAGGTTTAGGGTCTGGACACGGTAGACCCGATAAGACCCGTTTAAAATTCAACGGGTCAGGTCAGGTCTACCCGCAATCCGATACTGTAATATATAGTATCAGCGGGTCTATCGGGTTAGGTCGGGTCGAGTCGGATTGGATCGGATCGGGTCAACTGAATAAACCCGTGTGGTAAACGGGTCTTATCGGGTCTACCCGTTTATGAACGGGTCAGGTACAGCTTTAGGATCTAGACACGATTAGTTAAATGGGTCGGGTTCGGGTCTAGGGGTTTTGGACACGACCCGAAACTAGACACGACACGAACCTGACCCGACACAAACCATTGCCACCCCTACCCTCAACCCGCCCTAGTTTCAACCTTAGTGAGGGGATGACAAGTAAGCTTTCCTTTTTCTTTTTTTTTTTGAGGGGGGGGGGGGGGGGGGACTCTTAACATATGTATTCCAAGGATCCCCTATTCTATTTCACCAATAAATTTATAAACCCACTTCGTGATTACATGCCGTCCGATCATCAAAGATCAAAATCATCCAATGCATCCATGTTTGATGAGCTTGCCAAATTCCTCCGTGTTGCCTTTCCACATCATCCACATGTTTTGGGAGGTTGAAAACTCTTCCACGTTAATGTGGGGAGACCAACCCTCCCCCATTAATGAGGGGGAAGAATAGGGGGTGCCTTGGAGCCCTTTTTTTAATGTCCCCCCCCCCCCCCCCCCCCCCCCTTCAAAAAAAAAAAAAAAAGAGATGATGGAGAATAGGAGGTACGTTGAAGATGCTCTTACACACTCCATATGTTGTTACTTTTATGATCATCTTTATGTGTGAAATTTACCGCAAGCATACTTCACTCCTTTCTTGAACCGTTATATCCGAGCTGGCAAAACGCATCTAAAATGGGAATTGGTTGTGATAACGTTTTGTGGTTTCTTCTGCTGGTTGCAATAACTCTTGCGGGTAACGCAGACTCCATTCTATGTGTCAATTTGGATTGCCAGACATCGGGAGGTCACCGGAGTGCTTTCGAAGTTTAGCAGAGTTCGACAAACAATTTTCGCAATTGCGAGAAAACAGATCTCATAGATAGCAATTTTACGGTGGTCGCAAAGTTCAGCTCTACCATAATCTCATCCGCCTGAGATCGATGGGAGGTCACCGGAGATCTTTGGGAGGTCATTGGTCTTCTCCGAACACTCTCTGGAGTTTACACCAAGATGATGTAAGGTAATTTAGGAAACCCTACAATCTGTAAAAAAAAAATCTTTAAAATCTAGACCCTAAGGATTGGAAAAAACTCTATAAAAAGTTTAAAACCCTAAACAATAGATAATTTATCATTTTATAAGATAGAAGAACCTCAACTTGTTATGTTTTATTGACAAATTTTGAAGAATTTGAACTTGCGGTCATCATTGCCAAACTGTTTAGTCCTGAAATGCAATTAGTGATAATCGCAAAACCGTTGCGATCACGCACAATAATTTAATGAATAGGATACAGGTCCTATTGTATACCTCAAATATTTTACGTTGACCACAAAACACATTGCGATAACCGTGACATTTTTTGTGCGGTTAATACAATTGCCCTCTGTTGAATCCTGAAAATTAAGTTGTGGTAGCAGCAAAATTTTTGCGGCTGCTGCAAATGCTCTCTATTGAATCTTGAAATTCATGATGTAGTGCCCACAAAATTATTGTTGTGATCGCAATTGCGATCTATTAAATGAAAGTCTATTGCATCCACCGCAAAAAAATTATGGTGACAGCAACATAGTAGCGGGCATCACAACTTTTCTCTGTTGTACCTTAAATGTATATTGTGGTGGCGGAAAATATATTACGGTCACTACAAAAATTTTACTGTGAATGCAATTGTTTTCTGTTTGTGGGCATCGAAATTAGCCCGCAAATTAAACCCGGCCCACACACAACAACCCATGTGCGAACCCGGCCCACGCGCAACGGCCCACACCTGAAACTCGGCCCGCAAAAAAAACAGACTGGACTCAACTCTACTTGAACAAACTCGAGGGGGGGTCACCCATGCAAGTGGGACCCACCACTCGAAGCCAAAAAGGGGCTGGGTGGGCCCACCCAAAATTGGGGCCCATCGGCCCCTTTGCCTCGAAAATCATGACCTCCCCCTTGGAGAGGTGAGGTCGGCCATAGGGGAAAGGAAAGAAAGAAAACAAGAAAGAAGAAAGAAAAGAAAAGCAAAGAAAAGAAAGAAAAAATAAAACAACAGCCATGCGCGAGGGGAGGTAGCTAGGACGTCTACACACCATGGATCCGCGTCAATCCCTCGATCCGACAAACCAAATTCAACATCGTGTCGTCATTAATTTGAATGTGCAAAGATGGCTCATATCTCAAAAGATTGAGCCATATCTTGTCCATAATCATCGCTACAAAAAAATGAAGGGAATAAAGTTTGTTTTTTTTCTAAAAAATGAAGATAAATCCCAACGGTTATGGAAAGTGATATTCAAGGGATTAAAAAAAATCGTAGTCATATCTCCCTCATCCTCCTCTTTTGCCTATAAATAGAGGGCTGGGGGATGGCATCAAAGGGTCAAAAAGTGAAGGATCGAAGCTATAAACGTGGAGGCTCAGAAGACGGGGAGGCTCCAATGCTCGAGTCGAAGATCAAAGCTAGAGATGAGGAAGCTCTGAAAATGAGGAGGCTCCAATGCTCGATGATCCAAGGCTTCACGAGGCAAGGGCAAGCGCATCCCGATGGAACGACTTAGCCCACCAAAGTCCTCATCAACGTGAAGACCTTGCACAATACGATCAAAGCTTCGCCTCGTACGAAAAATAAAAGCTTGGAGAAGAAAGCTCAAAGTCGGCATCACCCCGTTCTCTCCGACAATCTTCATCAACTCTTAAGATGCCAAAAGCAAAGGCTGGAGAAGAAGATCGAAGTCGGCATCACCCAGTTGCCTTCAACAAAGCTTCGACTCCTCGCACGAAGAAGAAAGCTTGGAGAAGAAGGTCCGGAGTCGGCTTCACTCCATCGTCCCCAACCATCTTCAACTCTAAAGACGCCTAAAAGGAAAGGCCAGAGAAGAAGAACGAAGCCGACACTACAACCATCGCAAGAAGATCGGTGCTACACATGTCGGTTTCATCAACAAAAGTCGATACTACAACCGTCACACGGAGATCGGTGCTACACTCGCCATATTTATCAACAACAGCCGACGCTACAATCATCGCATAAAAATCGGTGCTACACCCGCTATCTTCAAAAGAAGCCTTCAACTCTGAAAAATGACAAAGTCCGAAGAAGAAGAGAAGCAAAGTCGATGCCACAACCAAAAAATATAAAGATGATAGTAATGTTGTTAAGCTGGGATTGGTGCTGCTTTTAAAATCATGTTTTTTGGGATCAAACTCTTGGATCAAAATGCTCTTAAAAGCACCTATGGATGGTAGATAACTTAGAATTATTCAACTATTACCCATGAAGTAACATAGCCTACAAATATCGAGGTAGTCTATGGAGAGTTTGTGGTAGAAAACAAAAGGCCAACTAAGTACAATTCATTTTGTTATGCAGATACATTGCATGAAAGAGTAATTAGATAACAATTTGTATATGTTTTTCTTCAACAATAATGTTAATCGTAATAATAATGTTATTTCGTTACATGGTGCAGACATGGGTAGGGATGGCAATTAAATGGGTTTAGTGGGTTACCCAGCCAGACCTGGCCCTATTGGGGGATGGGTTTGGGATGGAATTGATGGGTTGGGGTGGTTTTGGACCTGTTTGAAAGTAAAAAACCGATTGAGTTTGGGATGGGGTCAGGTTCAGCCTACTTCGCCTCAAACCCGACCCAATTATATATAAATATATCAGTTAACATATACACCAACATTAGTTGCACTTGTCGTGGCTCAAAAGTTTCATTCCAAAAAAATATAGAATTTATCTATTGGTTGGTTAAAATGAATTTAGTTCCTACTACTTTTAGTGTCTATTTTAGTTCAAATCCAATGAAACTTGCTTTGATTTGTATCGTCCAAGTAACTAGTGCATACTCGTGCCTGTCGGCACTCGGACGATCGCCTTCGACGACAACACACCCATGGCGCCTTCGGCGAGGGCGGCGAAATGCATGCCCGTGCCTATCAGCAATCGGACGATCGCCTTTGGCGGCAATACACCCCCGGCCATCTTTTGCGGCTTCAACACTACAACGCCCGCCTTTGATGGCAAAGCACATCAGGGGAGGCAACAAAATTCCTTTCTTCAAGAACTCATGAACTTTATAATAAAATTGAGAGATTATTTGATATTCATGTTTCCAGGTGATGACGGTTGCGATGAGCACACCGATGGGGGGATGAAACGTACTCCACCTTTATTTCCTAAAATCTGGTCATAACTTCCCCTCTCTTTTTCTCCTATGTTCTCTCTCTTTATACTTTTTTCTTTTATTTCTTTTTCCTTTTTCTACAACAGAACGAAACTCCACCTCTCTCTTTTCTAAAATCTGGTCATAACTTCCCCTCTCTTTCTCTCCTCTTTTCTCTCTCTTTATACTCTTTTCTTTTATTTCTCTTTTCTTTTTCTACCGCCATCCAAATCCCATGCATGGCCTCTTGGATCCCATCATTTATCACTTCGTCCCCTCTTTCCTAAAATTTGATCATAAATTTTGGTAACCTCTCTCTTTTCTAAAATCTAGTCATAACTTCCCCTCTTTCTCTCCTCTTTTCTCTTTTTATACTCTTTCATTTTATTTCTCTTTTTTTTTTCCTACATCCATCCAGATCTCATGCATGGCCTCTTGGATCCCATTGTTCATCACTCCATCCTTTCTTTCCTAAAATATGATCATAATTTTTGATAATAAATATTTTTAAATATTTTAATGGTCTCTCTCTCTCTCTCTCTCTCTTCTATTCCGTTCATTTTTGTCTAGTCAGCTAGTTCGTTTTTCTCTAGTCAGCTTATTGTTCCATTTTGTCTAGTCAGCGTGTAGACCGTCATACCATGATATATAAATTAGGACGGACTAGTTTGGGTTTTCGCTAATTTAAATAAGATGGTTTTGGGATTTTCCCTCCAACCCCGAGACGGGTTTGGGACAAGCTATTCCTTAATGGGACGGACACGAGATAGGGTCGCTCATCCCAAACCCGACCCGTTTCCATCCCTAGGCATGGGCATTAGAAAGGATCCCCAAGTTGGGGATGGTATGTGCACTGAAAGAGAGTAATCATATATTTACTAGGATTCTAAATTGGTATAATTATAAGAGCACCTCCTATAAAACCATGGTGGAAATGATTATGGATGCAGGAAAAATAAAGAACATATGACATCATCCTAACCCTTGAGCATAAGTGTGATGTGTCCCCCGGCTATATGAGGACAGGGGAAAATATCTCTTCCTCTATAGTGCCAGCATACAAAGAGTTTAGAGTAACGTCCACGGAGCCTCGGCGTCTGAGGATAAAAGATGCTAAAGGCACATGAATATGTGTGGACCCCTCTAAGGGCGGAACCTCGGCACTCTGCGCTCAACAATATCCTCAAAACTTTAGCGTCCGAGGATGAAAATTGCCGAAGCACCTGGTTAGCGAGTCTCCTATTCACTCTAGAGAACAGAGGTAATTGTAGCCAATAGGCTCTAGAGTAAGTGACGCCGGCATCATGGGAAGATTTAGTTATACTTGTTGCATGTAAATTAAGTTAGGATGTGGGCTGAGGGCTTTACCCTAGTTAAAGCGGTTATGCAAGTGGGCGCCATTGCAAGGTAATGATCATTTTTTCTTACCACGTCAGCTATGACAGTTGCAGGTGGTTACAGTTGATTGCTTGACTGCAAATATATATAAAGATAAACACATCATTTCAATCTGAAAATTTTCAAAAAAATCATATATTGATTTGATATATAAAATTAAAATTGTACTTAAAGAAACATACGAGTATATGCATATATCATTTTTTTATTTATCAATATATAGTAACAAAAATTGCACTTTTAAAATCAATATGTAATGAGATAAGAAACAATAAATTATTAGCACAAATAATTAAGGGTTTACTCTTCATATTTAAGCATTCATTTGAATGTTATACCACAAGAACTTATATGAGGTGCGTATACGATGACAAAAAATTAAATAATTCTAAGAACATATGGGTGCGCATATACAATGATAAATAACCAAGTCATCTTTTTTATATCATGAATTATTAATTTTAGTGTTTAATTTTAGTTTTCAATGAATAGAGATCATTTTCAATCCCGAGACTTCAATTTCAATAATCAACACTAAATTAAAGACTAAGCACTAAAAGTTAAAGCCTTGATTGTAGTTTCACTGGTATAGGGTATACAAGAAATAATTGTCCAGTGCTTTCATTGGTTGTCTACATATTTTATTTTTATATTTTTGTATATATATATATATATATATATATATATATATATATATATATATATTAGTAAAGCCCGTGCCTGTCGGCACGCAAAAGATTTTGAGGGCGACAAAAATATTTTGAGGGCCTGATAAAATTTTTAGGGAAGAGGCAATATTTTAAAGGTGGCAATAATAATTTAAAAGTGATGATATTTTTAAGCGAGAGAATAATATTTCGAGGGTGATAACAAAATTTTTTGAGCGAAAATAACAATAGTAATATTTGATTAGTCTATATATGAATGCACGTGCCTGTCGGCACTGCAGCAGGCCACCTTCGGCGGTAACACACCTGTCAGCAATGCAGCGGGTCACCTTCGGTGGCAAGACACCCCAGATTATCACAAAGCAAGCAACCACCACCCCACCCCCGCCCGCCTCGCCCCCCCAACCCCAGAACCCAAATTTTCTACCCCATTTATAAATTATTTTTTTTGGATCCTTATATTGTCTTCGTTTTTCAGATCCTAATGCACCCAATTTTGAACCAACGATAGTTGTTTACTTCTAGCATATTTTTAATTTGTCAAATGGAATTGCTTTATGTAACATAAGAAGCACTTTGTCATCGCGACAGCCGATTGCTTGCCATCTCATTTCAGATCCTAATGCATCCATCTCATTTCTATCCCCCAATTTTGAGACAACAATAGTTGTTTACTTCTAGCATAATTTTAATTTGTCAAATGGGGTTGCTTTGTGATTGCAGACACAACCCAAACAAATGGAATGTCTCCTTTAAAACAATTATCCATATGGCATTATAGATCTAAATGCTGTGTGAGATGATTTAGTTAAATATATCAGTCGAAATTTGAAATGTCTCCTTGCCGATTACAATATTGGAGCAGAGTTGAGTCCCTGGACTACTACCACCACGGCTCTTCAGGCAGCTGCAGCTTCGCAATTATTTAATCACAATAGGAAAATTCATAGAAACATGGCTTCGATTAGTGCCAGCTTTAAAGCAATGCTATTCTGTCATCCAGGTTAACATCCTGACCGGATCAACAGACGAACTTAACATTGCAATAACAACATACTAAAACTGATGACAAGCAAAGCTGGAAGTACAAAATCAAATCAAAACACAAACCATAGTTATGCATAAACATAAGCAAGTCACCGATTCCATCCTAATACCAAATGACAAACACCTTACAAAAAGATTTTTCTGATACACTCGACTGCTTAAAAAAAGTCATTTTTAAGTAGCCAAATATATGGAGGCAACTCGAATGCTGTGTGAGATGTCACCTTTAAAGAATATAATTGCATACACAACCGAAACAAATGGAATGTCTCCTTTAAAACAGCTAAACCAACGCTGGCGACAGCTCCGGTGGTGGTCTGTGGTCCCGCTCCGGTTTCGGTCTATGGTCCCGCCTGGTAGCGATTTCTTTCTTTGGCCAAGAGACCTTTCCCTGCTAACGCCGGCATGTGGTGCCTCCCGAAGGTTTGATTGTGACATTCCCTTTGAAGAACCAAAAAAAAAAAACCTAAAACATATTGTTGCAAACTGATGACATATCATATAATGATCTTAGTTGCTACTACTATATTGTGCATTTAATCTTACGTACCCCTTGTTTCGCTCAATCTTCCATCATCTGGGCCAACACAAAATAGAAACAGAGAGGGAAGGATGGGACTTACCCTTATTTTCATTTCCTCTGAAGAACTTTTACACAAATTGACAAACCATGGATATCTGAAAATGAGAATAAGAAAAAACATAGCATGTTATGCAAGATGAAGCATATCAACCATCAAATTCTATCAACCAAGAAGCATGGAGGCATTTGTCATTCAATATTATTGTCTTCTTGAATAGCAGTTCAAATAAACCATCCCTCTAGAGCCCTTGCAATGGGTTCTGCCAATTCCTCGTCTTTCTACTGGCAATGTCCCCTTCACAAATGCGATGTTCTTCCTCTTCTTACATTTATCGTTTGGTGTCGGCAACATGACTATCACACAGCCCCGACAAACAACAGCTAAGATGGGGTTTGGCCATGGATATTAGGGAGGAAGACTTAGTTCCGGCAAGGATGAATGGGGCAACATGACTATCACACTAAGATAGGGTTTGTCGTTTGGTGTAGGAAACATGATTATCACACTACCCACGGTTCCATTTGAATTTCAAGTAATCTAATACAAATGAAGAAAAAAAAATCAATTACATATTCTAAAAGATCTTCAATTACACCAACGGCACTCTGCACCAAAAAAGAAAAAAATAATAAAACACTAACAATTGCAAAACATTTCAAGCAATTACTCCGAGAATATATTTACTCCAACAGATTGTTGACAGTGGCTTGCAAACACACAACAAAATTCCTATTAGCAGATGAAAAAAACAGACAATTGAAAGGCTAGGCATCACAAAAATTCATGGTTATCGAAAATGCCTCGAGTCTCCATTGATGGTTTTACCTAAGCAGAGACCGATTGATTTGCTACACTTCCGTACGGCCGAGTAGCGATCTGCTGAAGAACACGACCCCTTCTTCAACCCGCCCTCCATTATCCTCGCCGCTTCCTTATTGGACCGTTGTACAACCGATGAGGTCCATCCATACGAACCTCAAAACCATCCTCAGCTTCACCATCCCCGTCACCGCTGCTTGCAGCTCCTGCCAACACGACCAAAGTAAAACCCATCATCCCATTTCTATACTCTTCAAACAATCAATCCAATCTGAAAATAAGGGGACCGAGAGACATCAAGGCTTGAACCTGGAGACGGACCTTTCCTTGCATACCTGATTGACATATTGGGAGGCATCGAGGCTTGAACATGGAGATGGACCTTTCCTTTCAATGAGTGGCGTGTTATGTGCTCGGTGGATATTTTCTGAAATCGATCCGGTGATGTCAAGAATCAGATAATTTTCTAACAAAAACTACAGACATGAGAAAAGAAATATATATTACTGCAATGTGAAAACAAAAACTATAGTCTTAAATGTTTTTTTTCCAAATTTCATGATGTCTCAAGACCATATGCATTAGTATTGGGGTTTCAGGCATTCATACTTGGGTCATCTTTCCAGTTTTTTCAAGACTGAAAAAAATAGTAATCAGCTTAGAGAGAGAGAGTGAGAGGAGGGGGGGTGGTGGTGGTGGTGGTTCCAGCATGGTGGACGGAGGGACTGCGATAGTCAATCAGCTACTCTCTTTCTTTTCTTCAAATCAGGAAAAAAAATCAGCTTCAAAATTTAACAAATTGATACATATGAAAAACAAAAACATTTAAGGAACATTCATCAAAAAAGAAAAATGACAAAACAAATGCCAATGAATCAACCCCGACCCCGATCCCGCAGGCGACGATCCCGACCCCGCCGGCCAATGGAAGAACCCTGCAACAAAAACAAATAATGTCAAAAAACATACACATAGAGAGAGAGAGGGGAGAGAGAGAGAGACCCCAACCCGACAGCCCCGACCATCTCCCTGCACCGGTGACGATCGAGTCTCCAACAATGTGCTCCTCTGCGTCCCCACAGGCGACGACCCCGACCCCAACCGCGCCGGCGATGACCCTGATTGATACCCCCTTCGTCCAGGATCTCATCGTCCCCCCGCACACCCACTTCCCCTCCTCCACTAAGTCTCGTCCCCTTCCTCCTCTGCTCTGCGAAAACCTAAAAAAAAAAAATCAGAGATAGAGAGAGAAAAGAGAGCCTGAGGGGGTGTGGGTGTTGGTCCCAGCCACATCGCCTGAACCCTAGGCCACTAGAGAGAGAGAGAGAGAGAGAGAGAGAGAGAGAGAGAGAGAGAGAGAGGCCGGAGTTGAAGGAGGTGCAGTCGGTCGGCAAGGTCGGATCAGTAGACGGTCGGCGAGATCGAACCAGATCGGTGAGATTTCGGGGCCGTCGGGAGGGAAGAAGGAGGGGGAGGAGGGCAATGGCCTGGCGGAGAGGGTAAGGGCAGGGGTCCGGGGGGCCGAGGGCTGTAGAAGGAGAGGGAGAGAGAGAGAGAGAGAGAGAGAGAGAGAGAGAGAGAGAGAGAGGCCGGGGGGGGCTTAACTGAAAGAGGGAGAGTGAGAGCGAGAGAGAGAGCGGTGAGAGTGGTTGGGGGTGTAACTGAGGGAAGGGGGGTGTTTGCGCTTAACTGACGGAGAGAGAGAGATCGATCGTGCGTTGAGGGGGAGCGTAACGGATGGGGGAGAGAGAGAGAGAGAGAGAGAGAGAGAGAGAGAGAGAGAGAGAGAGAGAGAGAGAAAATTGGGGACGACACCACTTGATCATTACGATCGATGGCTGTGATCGTGCCATTCACGATGGAAATGTGATCGTGCATAACGACCAATGCAGAGAGATCTTGGCCATAAAATTCTTTAACCGCCTCTTATGTTTGTATCGAACGGTTCTCTTTATCCATTCCTAGTGAAATATTATATAGATATATATATATATATAGATACACACACACCACACACACACATGTATGTACTTTCTTTTGCAAGTGCAGACTTGTTTCTTATAATGACAAAATTACAAGTGATTATAAAAACATAAATATTTAGAGGTGCGAACATACCGCGAAAAAAAAAAGCTTATAACATGAGACATCAATTTCAATGTTTAATATTCATTTTTAATAAGGGTTTTTTTACAAATGGACACCTCAAATTAGGGCTAATTGCGTATACACCCCCGAATTAGACTATTTGCATATCGACCCCTGCAATCATGTTAAGTTGTGCATATATACCCCTCTAGTTAACTGAGGTTCATATTAGAGGAATATTCTTAAAATATTATATATTTGTCCGTTTGCTTCAAATATGGGGTTTTCTTAGATGAAAGTTCCCATAGGGATTTAAAATGATGAAATTAGTGGATGGTGGTGGTGTTGGACGAACGGTGAGTGGTGGTGGGCTGTTTATGGTTGTGGGTGGTAGGTGGTGGTGGTAGCAGTGGGGGTGGTGGTTGGTGACGGTGGTGGAGGTGGGTGGATGGTGGTAGTGGTGGTGGGCGACGTTGGTGAAAGTGGGTACTGGTGGTGGGGCTGGAAGTGGGAAATGGTGGTAATGGGTGGGCGGTGGGCAACGATGGTGGTGCTGGGTGGGCGGTTTTGTGATGGATGTGGGTTGTAAGTGATCGTAGCCTGGGTTGACAATAGTGGCGGAGGTGGTGGTGGTGAAGGTGGGCGGAGGCGATGGAAGTGGGTGTTGGTCATAGCTGGGCGATGACAGTGGTAGTAGAGGTGGGTGGTAAGTGGTGGTAGTGTAGGTGGAGGTAGGGGTGTGGTGGTGGAAGCGGGTGGTGGTGGTGGATGGGTAGTGGTGGTGGCTGGGCGGTGGGCAGCAATGGTGGAGATGGGTGGGAGATTTGTGGTGGAGGTGGGTTGTAAGCTGTGGGGGAGGGGGGGTGGTGAAAGTAGGTAGTGGCAGTGGAAGTGGGTGGGCGATAAGTGACGATGGTGGTGGTGAGGTGGGTGGGTATAATGGAAGTGGGTGGTAGTAGTGGATGGACAATAGTGATGGAGATGGGTGGAGGTGGGTTGTGTATCGTTTTGGGTGGTAAGCAGTGGTTGTGGTGGCGGCTATGGATGTAGACAGCGGTAGTGGAAGTAGATGGTTGTATGCGTGAAAATAGATTCAGGTCGTCTTTATTGCGCACACGGAGATTACAAAGCTAGTTCCCAATGACTTGGGGGTGGTGAGAAGGGTGCGACGAAGGTTTTGATCAAGATATTATGGAAGAGATCCTCTAGAGGGTCCCCTTGATCCGTGTCTCCACGTACTTCGTGCAAAAGATTCGGAGGAGTTGCCTAGGACAAAATGTCTTTACAAGATTTTCATATTTCTTGAGAGGTCGAGTGGTTTTAGTTTTTGCTTTTGTCCCTTTCGTGATTCACGCTTTTTGGGCTAGGGGGCTTTCGACATCGTTTCCTCAATCTTCGTGTCTCCCTTGGATCTTGGTAGACATCAACGTCCTTGTTCGTCGGTTCGCGGCGTCGATCTTACTTTTAGCGTCGGCTTTGGCTTTTATTTTGCTTTGATTCTTGTGCTTGAATGTAGACAGAGAGGCTTGCAGTGCTTTAGTTTTTTTGGACTTCGTGTCGTATTGGATAGATCTTGCATTGTTTTTGTTTGTGATTATCGTAGCTCGTCAACTTTGGCACGTGCGTTATTTTGGGGCAGGCTTTACCTTTGCTTTGCTTCGGCTTTGAATTTTGATTTGGCTTGATTTTCTCCTCGAACAACGATGGTAATATCGCCAAGTCTTCTTTAATTTTTTAGCCTCCTCCTTTTGGGGATGGAGTTTTGGCAGTGATGGTTGTGGCATCGGCTTTGCTTCTCTTCTTCTCCGGACTTTTTTGATATGATCGGAGTTGAAGACTTCCCTTAAGACGACATGTATAGCACTCGATCTCCGTGCGACGGCTGTAGCGTCGAACTTTGTTATTGAAGATGGTAGATGTAGCACCAATTTTCATGCAACGGTTGTAGCGTCGACCTTTTTTTTAGTGGTAAAGAAATTTATTAAGAACAAAAAAAAAGGGGAGTTACAATTGACGGCTTTACTCAAGATGAGCAAGCAGAGTCAAAGAAAAGGCACTAGCAAATGGCTTAACCACTTAGCCTGCTAAAAATGCCCACAAATAACCACACCATAAGCAACCCGGACGCGGAGCAACTCCAACTCCAACACTAGGTCCATGATGCTAGAAGAAAGACTCAACTAGCACCCTTACTTTTAGTAACTATGTCTGAAACCCCTTCAGCCAAGATTCCTTAGCACGTGAAATGCCAACAAATTTTATCTCCACTGGCTTAATAGAAGTCTCATAGGCAGGATTAGGCACAGTCTGCAAAGTAGGGTAGTTAGCCAAATGAGGCGGCAACTTATCTCCCTTAAAGAATGCGAATGGATCGGGAATAGATTATGGGACTAGGGGTGTAACAACACTCCCCCCCACATCTTTCTCCTCTAATTCAAAATCAAGAAGACCAAATCCCTGCAAAAGACTACTCCCTATGAGAGATAGAAGTTCAATGAAGAGCTAGAATTGTTAAACCGGATCTATAACTCTTGCCCTTCCTTTGCCGAACTGACGACCTCGCAATCGGGGGAACATCCGCACACCCAATTGGTGAGGCTTCCATATCGAAACCCCCACCCATTCCAAGAGCCTTTGAAGAATCATCTTGTAGCTCCCCACTTCCAATTTCAGCTACATCGCCATCACCAATAGGCCGCGTAACATCAACAATAACATCAACAACATTAGTAACATCAACAATAACATCACTAATAGCCTACATAACATCACCAACATCCCGCATAACGTCAGCTTCAACATCATCATCTTTGGCTGCATCAGCACCATCAGCACCACCAACGTGGGCAACCTCACCATCAGCATCTTGGGCTACTCCACCATCAACAACTGCATTGATAATATCACCTGCACCAGCTATACCAATAGCGTTATCAACAATCACATAAGCATTTGCATCAATAGCATCAACATTTGCCTCGTCATCAGCAGCACCAACCCGTTGGACTGCATCGACATAGATCGTTGGGAGACGAGGGTGCTTTACCTTTATTCTTGGTAGGCACATTAATTCATTGATTGGAGTTTGGCTGAACATGTAATGAGCAAGAAGGTGCCCCAGGGGGAGGTACCCCCTCATCATTAGGACTCAGAGTTTTCCCAGTCGGCCTCCAACCCTACACAACAGAGCTAGCCCCTTGCCAAGTGAATTTTTTTCATTTGTTTGAGATCTTCGGATAAACCACACAGTCGTCCTCGTTGTGATCAACAGACTTACAGGCTCTACACCAAGGAGGTTTCCAATCATAAAGAACTGGCTGAATAGATAGTAGATTCTCCTTGCTATCTCTAACTTCAACCTCCAAAGGAAGAGAAGTATCGGCACTGATCTCGACACGGAATCTATCATAGCTAACTCTAGACAAAATCAGTAGTTGCTTGATCCATATAGAGTGGTCTACCAATGGTGCTGCACATCTTGCTCAAGAGTTCTTCAGACCACAAGTCAACAAGAAAGTTTGGGAAACGTACCCAAATGGGAATGTGGATTGTAGCGTCGACTTTGTTGTTGAAGATGGTGGGTGTAGCATCGATCTCCGTGAGATGATTGTAATGTAGGTTTTGTTGAAAACGACAAGGTGGTGCCAACTTAGATCTTTTTCTCCGGGCCTTTTGGCATTCTCGAAGTTGAAGACGTGTTGAAGACGATGGGGTGATGCCAACTTCGATATTCTTCTTCATGCTTCTTTGGCATTTGTCGGAGTTGAAGATTGTTGCGAGGTGATGCCGATTCTGGGCCTTCTTCTCCGAGCTTTCTTCTTTCAGTAATGAGTTGAAGCTTTGATCTATTGTGCAAGTTCTTCATGTTGATGAGGACTTTCATGGGCTAAGTTGTTCCCTTAGGATGCGCTTGCCCGTGCCTCATGAAACCTTGGGTCGTCGAGCGTTAGAGCCTCCTTCTTTACAGAGCCTTCACGTCTATAGCCTTTGACTTTCCTACCCTTGAAGCCATCCCCCTGTCCATCTTGTCCGTCGGATCGAGGGCTCGACGTGGATCCATGGTTGCGTAGATGTTCGGGCTACCTCCACCCGCACAAGGCAGTTTTCTTTCCTTTTTTTTCTTTTTCTTTTCCTTTTCTTTTTTTTTCCCTTTCCCATTTTGGCTGGCCACGCCTCCCCATTGGGGGAGGGGTTCCAAATAGGGGCCAATGGGCCCTATTTTCGGGCCCGACCCCCTTTTGGCTTCGGGTAGTGGGCTCAGTGGGCCCCACTTGCATGGGTGGGCCCGCTTGGGTCCATCCGAGTCGGGTTCAACCTTTTTCTTTTGTGGACCGTTGTGTTCGAGCCAGGTTTCATGTGTGGGCTGTTGCATGTGGGCCGAGTTTTTATTCATGGGCTAATTTCAATGCCCACAGTGGCATTGGTGGAAATAGGTTGTAGTGGTGGGCGACTGTAGTGGTGGTTGAGTTTGGGCGAGCATTGGATGATTTTGGTCAGGCGGTGGATGGTGGTGGTGCGTAGTGGTGGTTGGACATCTAAGTTATTTAGGGGCAAAATGGTCATTTATCCCTTTGGTTAACTTTGAACCATGGTTAACTGATGGGAAGGTGACAGATTGTGATGAAAGGGTTAATGTGCACAACTTAACATGTTTGCAGAGGTCATATGCAAATAGTCTAATTTGAAGGATTTATACACAATTAGTCATAATTTGAGGAGTTGATTTGCAAAAAAACCCTTTTAATAAATACATATCATTTTTAGTTTTGAGGCTTCAATTCCATTGACTAGCACTTGAAAATTAAAAGCATCATCGCTTAAAGTTAAAGGATGAGCACTGTCTGCAGTTTCATTTGTATAGGCTTCCCAAGAATTACTTATATGTAGTTTAATTTGTTGTTTATTCTACAATTTTATTTGTTCTACATATCTTTATTTTGGGCTTTATAGTATGCATATTCACACCTCTTGTATATGCAAGAGATACATGTCCGCAGTTTCATTTGCAAACTGTTATTTTGTCGCTACAGTTTTGTTTTATTTTCATATCTTTTGTGGGTATCTCGTTTTGTACCCGATGAGTTCCCAACACTAGAGATGTGGGAGTAAGCAGGACCGAAGCGGAGAAGATTAGGAAGCTGGTGGAGGGAGATGGAGGAATGGACATTGGAGGGATGGAGGAATGGAGGGAGCTGAAGGAGTGAGATGGAGGAATGGAGGGATCTGGAGGAGAGAGAAGGAGGTATGGAGGAATGGAGGGAGGTGGAGAAGATGGACTTGGAGGTCTAGTGCTGATGGCTGTATGAGAGGACATAGCTGAAGGGGAGTAATGTTGGCGGCATAAGGAGCTGGAGGGGAGTAATGCCGGGGAATTGAGGGGAGTAACATCGGTGGCGTGGGAAGTTGAAGGGGAGTAATGCCGGTCCGAAATTGGGGGGAAATCCAAAGCCTGAAAAAGGGACTAAGGCTTTGTTTGGATAGGATTATGATTATGGGATTCTTGGAGCCCATAATCCCAAAAAAGGGTTCTGAAAAAATGGCTCCCATGAGCATATTTTAGGCTCTCCAAAGACAGTTTTTGGGATTCGGTTGTATCCAAACAAGCTCTCCGCCTTTTTTGTAGGGAATATGGGCTTCTAGAATCTCGGATATGGAGTGTATCCAAACGTCTTAAAAGCCCCAAAAATGGCCGTTTTGATATAATGGTGTTTCAATAATTTTAGCAAAATGATCGGATGACTATAACACCTCCAGGCACCTAGTCCGTTTTGGTATATAGTTTCAAAAGCAGGTTCATGGCTTCAAGCTAGTAGTTTTATTAAAAAAGAAAAAAGGTAAATTAGGGCTAGGTCCTTAACTATTTTGCAATATTATCCGCACGACACCATAATTTACTACATTAGCTAAGGTCCCTACAAGTACATATTCATCTTCATAAAGAGTATACATTCATTTCAGAAATAATATATATTTGTCGAGAGGGACATGAGTTATATTTCGAAATTAACGTGTCTTGCAACTAAAAGTCATCTCTCAAAAAGGACTTATGTCAAGCTTTCCCTTAAAAAAAAAGACGGACTTAATGAGCCGTCCCTGACAAAGAGATTGGTTAAGCCCAAGGACTTTGAAATGTTGTGGATGAAATTGCCCTCCACAGCATTTCAAATCTTCTTTTTGGTATGCTACTGAACTAGTGAACCACCATGCCACCAATCAATCGAATGCCATCACCGAACCATCGAACGCCGCCGCCGCTCGCTGGAGCTGCTCACCGCCACTGAACCGAACCAAACCTAACCCTAATCCCGAGATCTACACGCCATGGGATGAACCCTAGACTTGAGATCTGCTACTTGCCGAACGCTAGAGCTGTTGGAGCAGCTCGCCGACATCGCTAGAGCTGTTGGCTGTTGCCCTCGCCGTTGCCGGAGTTGCTCGGTAGAGAGAAGAGAAGAAACCGGGAGGTAGTTTTGGATTTACTAAGAAAAACATAGACCTTAGGCTAAATAAAACTGTAAGGTGTCCTGGATCTGTCGAACCTCTCACACATTAACCCAAAAAAATTAGAAATATGCCCACTCAAACATATCGTCTGTCAGATCGCTCTTAAAGACGGGGCCTGACTGGGATGGGCGGGTAGATGTTGCTCGCCAATATTTTTTTATGTTTTTTTGCCAAAGCGCATACAGGACAGTCCGGTCCCATCGAAGTTTTTACCACCGCACACGGCGTCGTTGCGCTCCCGTCGGCCCTTCCTCCTTCCACTGTAAAGAAACCTAAAAGACCACAGGGCTTTTCGCCTCCTCTTCGCCTTACGCCGCCTCATGAAGCCTTGGGTCGTCAAGCGTTGAAACCTCCTTCTTTGCAGAGCCTTTACGTCTCTAGCCTTCGACTTTCCTACCCTTGAAGACATCCCCTGTCCATCTTGTCCGTCGGATCGAGGGATCGATGTAGATCCACGGTTGCGTAGATGTTCGGGTTACCTCCATTCGCACAAGGCAGTTTGCTTTCTTTCTTTTTTTTCCTTTTTTTTCTTTTTTTTTTTCTTTCCCCTTTTGGCCGGCCACACCTCCCCATGGGCGGAGGGGTTTCAAATAGGGGCCGATGGGCCCCATTTTCGGATGGGCCCACCCGACCCCCTTTTGTGTTATGGTAATGGGCCCGGTGGGCCCCACTTGCATGGGTGGGCCCACTTGGGTCCATCCGAGTCGGGTTCGACCTTTTTCTTTTGTGGACCATTGTGCGCGAGCCGGGTTTCATGTGTGGGCTGTTGCGTGTGAACCGGGTTTTATTCATGGGCTAATTTCAATGCCCACAATGGCATTGGTGGAAGTAGGTGATGGTGGTGGCTGGGTGGTGGGCGACTGTAGTGGTGGTTGAGTTTGGGCGGGTATTGGATGGGTTTGGTCAGGCGGTGGATGGTGGTGGTGCGTAGTGGCCGGTGGTTGGACATCTAAGTTATTTAGGGGTAAAATGGTCATTTATCCATTTGGTTAACTTTGAACCATGGTTAACTGATGGGAAGGTGACAGATTGTGACGAAAGGGCTAACGTGCACAACTTAACATGTTTGCAGGGGTCAATATGCAAATAGTCTAATTTGAGGGGTTTATACACAATTAGCCATAATTTGAGGGGTTGATTTGCAAAAAAAACCCTTTTAATAAATACATATCATTTTTAGTTCCGAGGGTTCAATTCCATTGACTAGCACTTGAAAATTAAAAGAATCATCGCTTAAAGTTAAAGAATGAGCACTGTCTGTAGTTTCATTTGTATAGGCTTCCCAAGAATTACTTATATGTAGTTTAATTTGTTGTCTATTCTACAATTTTATTTGTTCTACATATCTTTATTTTGGGCTTTATAGTATGCATATTCACACCTCTTATATATGCAAGAGATACATGTCCGTAGTTTCATTTGCAGACTGTTATTTTGTCGCTACAGTTTAGTTTTATTATTTTCGCTACAGTTTAGTTTTATTTTCATATTTTTTGTGGGTATCTCGTTCATACCCAATGAGTTCCCTACACAATAGACGAGGGAGTAAGCAGGACCGAAGCTGAGGAGATGAGGAAGCTGGTGGAGGGAGATGGAGGAATGGACATTGGAGGGATGGAGGAATGGAGGGAGCTGAAGAAGTGAGATGGAGGAATGGAGGGATCTGTGGGTGCAAAAATTGTACCGGACCGGATCAGAGCGGCATGGGCCTGCGCAACGGCCCAAGTGGGTAAGCCCGCCCGGGTTCATGGGCCCACTCTACGAGGCTCGCAGATCAAGCCCTCCCCCTTATTGGGCCCGAACAACGGCCCAATAAGGGCCCAGCAAGGAGGCCCAGAACCAGTGCCACGTCATCATCGCCACGTCATCACTGCCAAATCGGGCACGTGCCTACGCTATAAAAGGACCCCCAAGGCATCCAGGAAGGGGGTTGGTCATTCAATCAGAGGAAGAGAGGATTCAGAGCTAGAGCTTACGTCTCCCCTCCGAGTCTTCTTTTCTTGTTGCTCCGTGCAACCCCCACTGTAAGAAGCTTCTCTCGGCCTGTCGAGAGAACGCTCAACCCTCATTTTACTCAAATTATAGTGGAAACCAGGTGGCACCTCTCGCCCGGAGACGTAGGTCGTAAGATCGAACTTCGACAACAACTCCGTGTGTCATCTCTCTCCATCTCAACTTTACAATCTCTAACTCTACAAACCATCCTCATTCGATTAAGGCTGTGGGGCGGGGTTCCCGATCAAGGTGGCTCGGAAATTTCCCCCCACAATCTTTGGCGCCGTCTGTGGGATATCGTTAGAGGTCTTACCCACACCTCTACCGACTCCTATTCAACTTGCGGTGACGAGCCACAAGTCCTCATCCAAATCAACATCAACGCCTTCATCACGCCGACATCAACTCGCTCAATGGTGAAGGCCAGCACCAACCCACCAAAGGCGGGTGCTGACCGGACAATCGACGTGCTAATCGAAGAAGAACAAGAAGTCTCGGTTGCAACCAACCGAAGAAATATTCATAAGCGACTGGGGCCACAAGGAAGTCATCCGGGAAGCCGCAGCAATCGGCAGGACCCACCATTCCCGATGCAACGATCTGGCAAAGAGCACGCCACCCAAGGAGACAACGGTTCAGCTACATACCAAATTTCGGCCGCTGATTTCCAGCTACTGAACCTCCTCAAGAGGAACACAGCCCTCGAGCAAGAGAGGGATTCCCTAAAGAAGGCGGCTGAAAGAGCGGGGGTTATGGCCTGTAACTCTTCAGCTGCTGATGAAGACCAACCAAGGACTCGCCCAGCCGCGAGTCATCATCTTGAAGAACCACATGTGCCGTGTATCGAGAGGCATCAGGTATCCACACAAGCACCAAAGCAAACGGTGTGGGATCGCCTCGACGTCAACGGTGCACCCAGCTATCGCGGAGAAGGATCACCTCAGTCAACAGGGTCTACTAGACGTTATATCCCTTCGCACACGAAAGTAAGAGATGCTCGTGAGCTGCTCAACCGACTAAGGCATACTGCCGACGTGGGACGCCGCCATCAAGACCGCAGGCAGCTAATCACCTCGGTGGGGCCACTGCATCCCAAGGTTCTTGCAACACCATTTCCTATGGGTTGGCGAACACCGAGCCTGCCAAAGTTCAACTGCATCCAGGGAGACCCTGCTCTCCATATCCTAGCCTACAAGCAGGCCCTGACGCCCTATGAGTATGAGAACCATGTTCTTTGCCGTATGTTTGCGGGAAGCCTCGAGGGACCTGCCCTCGATTGGTACTACACACTGCCTACTGGTACGGTGACCACATTCAAAGAATTGGCTGGACTCTTCATGGACCATTATCGGCTAAACTTAAAGCCAAAAAAGAAGCTGGATACACTCTACCGGCTGAAGATGGGCTCCGATGAGTCTCTAAGGAGCTTCACGATGAGGTTTCGTAATGAGCACTCTGAGCTCACCGGTCGGTCCCATAATAAGGAGGCCATCATGCTGGCATTCCAGAATGCTATCCGGCCAGAGCTTCACGTCTACACTGACTTCATCCGGTATCCCCCAAGTACCTTGGAGGCAATGTTCAAGCGTGTACAGCGAGAGATAGAGGTGGAAGACAATCAAAAGGCCAGAAGACTACTCGAGCCTCGCGAGTCTCGTGACTCCCGACATAAGAAAGATGATGAAGCTTCGAATGAAACACGCTACATGAAGTCTGCTCATGCTGCGTCCGACCAAAAGGCCCAGGCCAAAAGGTACAATGAAGATCCGAAAGCCCCTCCAGCAAAAAAGAGGCGAACTCCAAGGGAGCAAAGGGTGTTCACTGAACTGAACACCTCCATTGAAGACATCTTCGCCTACTTGCAGAACGAGCCCTTTTGCAAGTGGCCACAACCTCTCCCTCCAAATTCCGACCAGGCGGGAGATACGACAGCCTACTGTGAGTTTCATCGCAGCCATGGCCACCCAACCTCTACATGTCGGAAGCTAAAGCATCACATCGAAGACCTGATCCAAGAAGGGCGGCTCGATGGCTACCTCGCTAATAAGGAACCGGGTCGAGAGTAGGAGAGGCAACAGCAGTGGAGAAAAAAAAAAGTCAATGTAATACATGGATGCATAATCGTAACGTCCGCTGGGCAACTTCTGAAAAAGTGTAACCGCTACTTTATTGTATCAATAAAGTATCTCTTTTTTCTCAAAATCAAATCTCTCTTGAAGTTCGATTCCACCATGTTAAGGCATAAAAAAAAAGGCTCCTGGCAACCCAGGTCAACCGAAGACCTTCGATTCTGCCCATTCAAGTCGGAAGCTCGAAGGCAATTCGGCTACGCCCTCTCGAGGCTAAAGTCCGATAAAAAGGCTCCTGGTAACCCAGGTCAACCAAAGACCTTCGATTCCGCCCATTCAAGTCGGAAGCTCGAAGGTAAGTCGGCTATGCCCTCTCGAGGCTAAAGTCCGATAAAAAGGCTCCTGGCAACCCAGGTCAACCAAAGACCTTCGATTCCGCCCATTCAAGTCGGAAGCTCGAAGGCAATTCGGCTACGCCCTCTCGAGGGTAAAGTCCAATAAAAAGGCTCCTGGCAACCCGGGTCAACCAAAGACCTTCGATTCCGCCCATTCAAGTCGGAAGCTCGAAG
Organism: Chamaelirium japonicum; assembly: GCA_947650365.1. NCBI lineage: Eukaryota > Viridiplantae > Streptophyta > Magnoliopsida > Liliales > Melanthiaceae > Chamaelirium > Chamaelirium japonicum. The sequence goes on along the minus strand of OX393557.1, from coordinate 43,461,961 downwards.
GCAACTTGGCTACGCCCTCTCGAGGCTAAAGTCCGATAAAAAGGCTCCTGGTAACCCAGGTCAACCAAAGACCTTCGATTCCGCCCATTCAAGTCGGAAGCTTGAAGGAAAGTCGGCTACGCCCTCTCGAGGCTAAAGTCCGATAAAAAGGCTCCTGGCAACCCAGGTCAACCAAAGACCTTCGATTCCGCCCATTCAAGTCGGAAGCTCGAAGGCAATTCGGCTACGCCCTCTCGAGGCTAAAGTCCGATAAAAAGGCTCCTGGCAACCCAGGTCAACCAAAGACCTTCGATTCCGCCCATTCAAGTCGGAGGCTCGAAGGCAATTCGGCTACACCCTTTCAAGGCAAAAGTCCGATAAAAAGGCTCCTAGCAACCCAGTTCAATCAAAGACCTTCGATCCCGCCCATTCAAGTCGGAAGCTCGAAGGCAATTCGGCTACGCCCTCTCGAGGCTAAAGTCCGATAAAAAGCTCCTGGTAACCCAGGTCAACCAAAGACCTTCGATTCCACCCATTCAAGTCGGAAGCTCGAAGGCAATTCGGCTACGCCCTTTCATGGCGAAAGTCAGATAAAAATGCTCCTGACAATCCAGGTCAAGCTAAACTATCAACTATACTTATCCGAGGCGATGAGAATAAGTCCAAGGCAGACGTCGCCGCTTTGACATGCACCAAGTTCAAGGAGACATCCTTGGCACTCGAAGACAAAGTCCGAGGTGACCAATGCCTCGGCAATCTATAAGCCCAAGGCCCTGCCCTTGGCACTCAAAGACAAAGTCCGAGGTAACCAATACCTCGGCACTCTACAAGCCCAAGGCCCAGCCCTTGGCACTCGAAGACAAAGTCCGAGGTGACCAATGCCTCGACACTCTACAAGCCCAAGGCCTAGCCCTTGGCACTCGAACACAAAGTCCGAGGTGACCAATGCCTCGGCAATCTATAAGCCCAAGGCCCTGCCCTTGGCACTCGAAGACAAAGTCCGAGGTGACCAATGCCTCAGCACTCTACAAGCCCAAGGCCCAGCCCTTGGCACTCGAACACAAAGTCCGAGGTGACCAATGCCTCGGCAATCTATAAGCCCAAGGCCCTGCCCTTGGCACTCGAAGACAAAGTCCGAGGTGACCAATGCCTCGGCACTCTACAAGCCCAAGGCCCAGCCCTTGGCACTCGAACACAAAGTCCGAGGTGACCAATGCCTCGGCAATCTATAAACCCAAGGCCCTGCCCTTGGTACTCGAAGACATAGGCCGAGGCGACCAATGCCTCGGCACTCTACAAGCCCAAGGCCCAGCCCTTGGCACTCGAAGACAAAGTCCGAGGTGACCAATGCCTCGACACTCTACAAGCCCCAGGCCTAGCCCTTAGCACTTGAAGACAAAGTTCGAGGCGACCAACGCCTTGGCACTCTATAAGCCCAAGGCCCAGTCCTTGGCATTCGAAGACAAAGTCTGAGACGTCGTCACCGACGTATTGGCATTCGATCAAGAGTCCAAGCTTAGTATTGTCACTCAGGTCTAAGCATCAGATTGTCACTGGCCATCACCTTTTCTCGACGACTAACGGTTCCAAACCGGTCAGGGGGTGGTTGGTCTAACTCTGTCAGTGCGTGTCCCCACACTGGTGCAGTCGACGGTGGGTAACACGGGGTAAAATGACACTTCCTTGATCCTGGCCAAGTTAACACCCTCACGTGAACGTAGTACCTGGCGAATACAGTAACCAGGTACGGTAGTACATTGGGTGAAGACTGGATGGCCATCATGCGGTGTCATCTTAGATTATCTCTAAGAAGCCCCCTCAGGTATAGCATTATCCCTCGCCGACAACCCCGCATACCAGTGTTTTAGGAATATGACCGAAAAAGTGTCGGTTTCAGATGGGGCTAAAATTCGAAAAACACACTATTTTCAATACCGACACTTTCTGGCCTCTTCTAGCAGTCCCAATAACGGGGTATCAGCATCAACAAGCAGCCCCCCCTCGATTTCGCACAAAAACCGAGTGGGGAGGGGGTGACGACACACCGTCAGCAGCACCCCTCGGTTTCGTCAGAAAACCGAGAGGGGGTGTGTGTCGGCATCAACAAGCAGCCCCCCCTCGGTTTCGCACAAAAACCGAGTGGGGAGGGGGTGACGGCACACCATCAGTAACATACCCCTCGGTTTCGTTAGAAAATCGAGAGGGGGTGTATGTCGGCATCAACAAGCAGCCCCCCTCGGTTTCGCACAAAAACTGAGTGGGGAGGGGGTGACGACACACCATCAACAACCACCCCTCGATCGGTTTCGTCAAAAAACTAAGAGGGGGTGTGTGTCGGCATCAACAAGCAGCCCCCCCTCAATTTCGCACAAAAGCCGAGTAGGGAGGGGGTGATGGCACACCGTCAACAGCACACCCCTCGGTTTCGTCAGAAAACCGAGAGGGTGTGTGTGTCGGTATCAACAAGCAGCCCCCCCTCGGTTTCGCACAAAAATCGAGTGGGGAGGGGGTGACAACACACTATCAACAACCACCCCTTGGTTTCGTCAGAAAACCGAGAGGGGGGGTAATCGGCGTCATCCACAGCTCATCCCTCGGTTTCATCAGAAAACCAAAAGAGGGGTGCGATGACATCAACAACAAGCCACCCCTCGGTTTCGTTAGAAAACAGAGAGGGAGAGATCGACATCACCAACAGATGGTGAGCGTTGTCAAAAAAAAAAAAAATCCCCTTTCTCATCAGGGGTGAGCACGCGGTAACCATCGCGTTATCATTGGGGCCCGACTGCAGTCCCTAGTGAACACAGTAACTAGGTGCAGTTGGGTGTCGGACAGAACGGATGAGTTACCGCGTGCCGAGACATCTTTAAGACGCTAGCCTAAAATCCGGCTGGCACGTTCTTAAGAGTCATCTCTCTATAAAGGTGAATACCGAAAAAGTTACTCGTCAAGGCGCACAATGTTTCACGTCCACTTTGACCGTATTGTCGGTGCCTACACAACGGCACCTTATACGCATTCATCCGACATGCGTATGAAAAGTTATGACTGTCAGAAGGTTTCAAGGTCTTTTCTTCGAAGACATGCATTGGAAATATTACACGCAAAGGTGCCCGACGCTTTACGTCCACTTTAACCAGTTTATCGGCGTCGACACAACAACGCCTTATATGCATTGATCTGACGCGTGTATAAAAAGTTATAACAGTCGGAAGTTTTCGAGGCCTTTTTCTCCGAAGGCAGGCATCCGAAAGGTTACACGTAAAGGTGTGCGATGTTTCACGTCCACTTTGATCGGTTTTTCGGCTCCGACACAACGGCACCTTATACGCGTTGATCCGACGCACGTATGAAAAGTTACGGCTATCAGAAGTTTTTGAGGTGTTTTTCTTTAAAGACAGACATCGGAAAAGTTGTACATTAAGGTGAACTATATTTCACGTCTACCTTGATCAGTTTTTCGACGCGGACGCAATGGCGCCTTATACGCATCGATCCGACGCACGTATGAAAAGTTATGATTGTCGGAGGTTTTCGAGACATTTCCTCCTGAAGACCAACTTCGGAGAAGTTACACGGCAGCGACGGTCACACTGATGCCTTCAACCTGGTTCCCTATGCGAACAACTCGCAGCAGGCCAAACACTGCGCCTAAGAGAAGAACTCATGCCTCTCCTCGCGAGCATGGATACTTAGCGGCAGCGCGCGGGTCGGAACGGGGACAAGGGGTTGGATGAACCAAACCCCCCTTCGTGTGACGGCCCACGACGAGTTGGGTAGGTGACGCAGTCCACCCGCCTGTGCGCGAAAGCCATCAGCCACCACGATGCGCTCGCCGATGCGCCCGCCACCTACACCATCTCCTTCTATGCGGCCGAGGCCTACCTCCATCGTTTCCTCGACACGATCCAACTCCGATCCCCACGTGCGCTCTCTCGTCCCGGTGCTGGACCGGTCGACGGAGGGAGGGGGGACCCAACTCCCCCCCCATGCGTCCTCTTCACGTGGCGCGGCCCGAGACATGAAGTGAAGGGGGGGACGAGGAAGCCGACTCTTCCCCCACGCGCTCTCTCGTTCGAACCCTCTCTCTCACTGAGGGTTCTCTCTCGCACCCGCTCTCTCTCACGCGGACCCTCTCTCTCGCCCCCGCTCTCTCTCACAGAAGACAGAAAGGAAGGAGAGAAAGAGAGACGCCTGTTCTCTCTCTCACGGAAGAGAAGGCGCCGGGGTGCAACCCGCAGTCCAGCGCCCGCGTCCACCTCCAACCCGGCCGGAACCCGCGCCCGAAGCCGCTGACCACCGCCTCCGCCCGCGTCCGGAGCTGCACGCCGACCACCGCCTCCGCCCGCATCCGGAGCCGCACGCCGACCACCACCTCCGCTCGCACCCGGCCGCCGCTGAGCCCCGCGCCACAGCCCGCGCACCGCACGCCGTTACCACCGCCTCCACCTGCACCGCCCGGCTCTTTCTCGCACCCGCTCTCTCGCGTGGATCTCCCCCTCACGCTCGGCCTTGTGAGAAAAGAGAGAGAGCGGAAGCTGCCCTCTCACCGAACAAAAGAAAAGGAGAGAGAAAGAGAGAAAGGAAAGAGAGAGACAGACACGCTGCTCTCTCACGTGAATGGAATACAAAAATAAGGAGAGAGAGAGAGATGCGCTGCTCTCTCACGTGAATGGAATACAAAAGGAAAGAGAGCAAGAGAAAGGAAAAAGAGAGACAGACACGCTGCTCTCTCACGTGAATGGAATACAAAAATAAGGAAAGAGAGAAAGAAAGAAAAGGAAAAAAGAAAAAAAACTGTTCTTTCACCAAAAGGGTCTCGGTATGCTCTCGGTACCCTCTCGGTATGCTCTTGGTACCCTCTCGGTACCCACTCGGTCGGAAAACACACTGCTTTTTCGGAAACACACCCTTGCAAAACCGAGACCTTTTGGCTTGCACCAAAAGAGTCTCGGTACCCTCTCGGTACCCTCGCGGTATGCTCTCGGTACCCTCTCGGTATCCACTCAGTCGGAAAACACACTGTTTTTTCGGAAACGCCCCCTTGCAAAACCGAGACTTTTGGCCCGCGCCAAAAGGGTCTCGGCATCGGCAGAAGGAGACTCAGCTAATGCGAACCGTGGCACCGACAGCCCTTGCCAACCACGCCAGGATCCTAAGGCGTTTGCACCTCGGAATCCCAGCCGACCCAGGGGGCCCTGACCCGACTGAGAGGGGGTAACTGTGGGTGCAAAAATTGTACCGGACCGGATCAGAGCGGCATGGGCCCGCGCAATGGCCCAAGTGGGTAAGCCCGCCCGGGTTCATGGGCCCACTCTACGAGGCTCGCAGATCAAGCCCTCCCCCTTATTGGGCCTGAACAACGGCCCAATAAGGGCCCAGCAAGGAGGCCCAGAACCAGTGCCACGTCATCATCGCCACGTCATCACTGCCAAATCGGGCACGTGCCTACGCTATAAAAGGACCCCCAAGGCATCCAGGAAGGGGGTTGGTCATTCAATCAGAGGAAGAGAGGATTCAGAGCTAGAGCTTACTTCTCCCCTCCGAGTCTTCTTTTCTTGTTGCTCCGTGCAACCCCCACTGTAAGAAGCTTCTCTCGGCCTGTCGAGAGAACGCTCAACCCTCATTTTACTCAAATTATAGTGGAAACCAGGTGGCACCTCTCGCCCGGAGACGTAGGTCGTAAGACCGAACTTCGACAACAACTCCGTGTGTCATCTCTCTCCTTCTCAACTTTACAATCTCTAACTCTACAAACCATCCTCATTCGATCAAGGCTGTGGGGCGGGGTTCCCGATCAAGGCGGCTCAAAAATTTCCCCCCACAGGATCTGGAGGAAAGAGAAGGAGGGATGGAGGAATGGAGGGAGGTGGAGAAGATGGACTTGGAGGGTCTAGTGTCGATGGTTGTATGAGAGGACATAGCTGGAGGGGAGTAATGTCGGCGGCGTAGGGAGTTGGAGGGGAGAATGCCGGGGAACTGAGGGGAGTAACATCGGTGGCATGGGGAGCTGAAGGGGAGTAATGTCGGTCCGAAATAGGGGGAAAATCCAAAGCCTGAAAAAGGGACTAAGGCTTTGTTTGGATAGGATTATGATTATAGGATTCTTGAAGCCCATAATCCCAAATAAGGTCTCTGAAAAAATGGCTCCCATGAGCATATTTTAGGCTCTCCAAAGACACGGTTTTTGGGATTCGGTTGTATCGAAACAAGCTCTCCGACTTTTTGTAGGAAATATGGGCTTCTAGAATCTCGGATCCAGAGTGTATCCAAACATCTTAAAAGCCCCAAAAGTCGCCGTTTTGATATAATGGCATTTCAATAATTTTACCATAATGACCAGATGACGATAACACCTCTAGGCATCTAGTCCGTTTTGGTATATAGTTTCAAAAGCAGGTTCATGGCTTCAAGCTAGTAGTTTTATCAAAAAAGGAAAAAGGTAAATTAGGGCTAGGTCCTTAACTATTTTGCAATATTAGCCACATGACACCATAGTTTACGACATTAGCTAAGGTCCCTACAAGTATATATTCATCTTCATAAAGAATATATATTCATCTTCAGAAAGAGCATACATTCGTTTCTGAAAATAATATATATTTGTCGAGAGGGACGTGAGCTATATTTCAAAATTAACGTGTCTTGCAACTAAAAGTCATCTCTCAAAAAGGACTTATGTCAAACTTTCCCTAAAAAAAAAAAGACGGACTTAGTGAATTGTCCCTGACAAGGTTAAGCCTAAGGACTTTGAAATGTTGAGGATAAAATTGTACTCCACAGCATTTCAAATTTTCTTTTGGTATGCCACCGAACCAGTGAACCACCATGCCACCGATCCATCGAACGTCGCCAACGAATCATCGAACGTCGCCGCTCGCTGAAGTTGCTTGCCGCCACCGAACCGAACCAAACCTAACCCTAATCCTGAGATCTACAGGCCATGGGATGAACCATAGACCTGAGATTTGCTACTTTGCCGAATGCTAGCGCTGTTGGAGTAGCTCGCCGACATCGCTGGAGCTGTTGGTCGTTACCCCCGCCGCTGTCGCCGCCGGAGTTGCTCGGTAGAGAGGAGAGAAGAAATCGGGAGGTAGTTTTGGATTTACCAAGAAAGACATGGGCCTTAGGCTAAACGAAACTATAAGGTGTCAGGGATCTGTTGAACCTCTCACACATTAACGTAAAAAAATTAGAAATATGCCCACTCAAACATACTGGCCGTCAGATCGCTCTTAAAGACGGGGCCTGACTGGTATGGGCGGGTAGATGCTGCCCGCCGATAATTTTTTTTGTTTTTTTGCCAAAGCACATTCAGGGTAGTCCGGTCTCATCGAAGTTTTTACCACCGCACACGGCGTCGTAGCGTTCCCGTCGGCCCTTCCTCGTTCCACCGTAAAGAAACCTAAAAGGCCACAGCGCTTTTCGCCTCCTCTTCGCCTTACGCCGCCTCCCATCCCCTCCTCCTCTCTCAGTACTTTACTCGGCTGCTCCCATGGAGCCGGCGGCAGCGTACGAGGGGGGGACCGGGGGTAAATTCCGGAAGCGCCCGCTCCGGCGGGCCTCCGCGACGCCGTACGACAGGCCTCCGTCGGCGATCCGAGGCCTCCGGAGCCAGCCGGTGTCGGAGGACAAGCACGGCTGGTTGTCGAAGATCGTGGATCCTGCGTCGCGGATCATCTCCCGGAGCGCCTCCCGTCTCTTCTCATCCGTGTTCCACAAGCGGCTCGCCGCAACCCCGGCAGCACCAGGTGGGATTCCCCTCCATTTCCACGTATCTCGGCGCTAGCGGGTTTTCGAATTTTGGTGCTTTGGTTAGGGTTTGAGTTTTCAATTCCATGTTCCTATTTGAGGTATATCCAACTGAATATATAGGAATGATTTCTTTTTATACACTGTGATCAATGACTGAATGCTTTTATTTAGAAATGGATTTTATCCGTTAAGTTGCGACCGAATCATTTATGAACACATGACTACTGGAGCAATATCAAAGCATAAAGGAAAGAAAAATAGATAAATGAAGAAGAGGAAACTTATAGGGGAGGACGAAGGGTTGATACAGTCTATCTTCTCTAGGGTTAAGGTTGGTTTCGATCAATCTGATTTAGATCAGGTTTAATTTTGGATAAAGTTGATTCTTTAGGTAACCTATTTTAAATTTTTTCTTTATTGTATTTTTTTTTCTTTTTGGTGTATTTATGTTATTGTAGGTTTATTAGGTGGTCATATTATAAGTTTTGAAGTCCTACTTTGGGCACCCAAAAAAAAAAAGGGTCCTGCTCTCAAGCATAATTTGAAGGTTCGTGTGAACTTGAGCCAAATTGTCCAACTGATGTAGATTTTTTAGTGGACCTTCCACTGCCACGAACACCTCCTGCGAAGATTCTATCTGTGCTAGCATCTTTAGAGATGTCTTTAGTAGAGCCCCTGCCCTTCAGCAGAGTTGCCACCCGCGGTTGACTCCTGTGTGTTTAACCTTTTAGTTGAGCCATTCCAGCATGACTTTATCGTGTTAGAGCGACTAGCAACGACCTAGCCCTTCCTCCAGCATCACTGGGGCATGTTCGCATCTTAGCTACCACACTTGTCTACCCAGTGACCATCTTCACCAGTATGCTCCACTACTTGCCCGACTTTTGGGCCTAGGGTGGGACTACTTGCCAGTTTGTGTGAGACCTGGGTACTGACTGCCTGATGATGTGACATCCATTATTGGGCTTCCACCGCCCGTTCTGGAGTCTGATGATATCTCTTTGGAGATCCTGATCGAATGCAGTTACAAAAAAACTCAAGACGAATTCCACATAACATAATTTTATGATGAGAATATGGTTGCTCTACACTTTTTCCAAGGCCTCGTTCATGCCTAGTCTGTATTTGATGGCCCATGAGTGAAAGTCCATTGTTTTAGGGAATTAGGGTTTTGAAGTAATTTATTTATTTTTTAATTATAAATCTGGAGTTTTAATTAGCTGACTTTATCTTTTCGTCAAAACTACTTTATAAGGTTTTCCTGTTGGTTTAGGAGTCCTAAGCCCATACCTATTAGGAATACTAGTGCTATTGATTTGTGTATTGCTTAGTTGCTTATAAAGGTCACAAAGCCCTCTTTTTCATTAATGAATGATTGATTATTAAAAATTGAAGTATATTGCTATAGAGGTTTCTGTGATGGTTCTTCTTTCCGACAGCAAGAGACCTAGGGATGCCCAGTGAGAGTTCAAAGACGAGAGGTCGTAAGGTGAGATGCCCTGTTAATCATCTCCTTATCTTCACTATTTCTCATATTTTCCCTCTTTTACTTTTATTTCCAGCACTTCTATCATCCTCAAAACCTAAACCATTACCTTCATCATCAGCCCACCTCCACTTTCATCGAAAACCTGAAAATGCTTAAAGCTGAATCCTAAATCTAATCATAACTCCCTAAATTCTTGTCTGAATTCCGCGAAACCAATTTCCTTTGAATCTCCCATCATCTCTACACCCTCCTACGTCAAAAGCCCCAAGTTGTACAGCGGAATTGAACCTCAATTGCACTAAAAAATCAAATCTTGATTATGCAGTCTGGATATGATAATCCCTTGATATCTCCGCATCCAACAGATGGATTGCTACCAAACTTTTACCCTACCATCCCTACGTCTAGAGCTACCTACCCACTGAGTTTCAACCTGATCTGAAAATCTGAACCAAGTAAAAACTAAAAAGATCAAATTCCCCTCAGCTGTCTTGAAAATGTGCACTTTTTCAAACCCAAAATTTTCATCTAGAGCGAGATCCTTCCTTTTTTGGTGTCCCCCCTTCACCTGTCCCATATCACTTTCTTCGTTTAAGTACCCATTCCTATTCATACTAGTAAGAAACTTGGGCAATGCCCCGATGAACTTGATGCACGCCACTTGGCATAGACGACATCATAGCCATTCAAAGAAGTGTGCACTTTAGAGTGAGTGTGATTCACTCGTCGGGGTGTGATTCACTTATTAGAGAGAGAGAGTACTAATGATTTTCTTAATTAACATGAAATGATCATTAACCAAGGTTTTAAATTTTGGTTTCGTGTCGGGTTTCGGTCCAAGCCAAAACCGAAATTGATTGAAATTTGAAAATTATATTTTCAGTTTTGAAACCGAAATTTCGATCGAAATTGGCCAAAATGAACCAAAATTTATTGAAATTCTAGTTTAGGCCGCTTTATGATATTTTGGATCTATTCGACACGTTTTGTGTTTCATCAGAACTCAAATCGGTCATTTTATCTCTAAAAATGTCGGATTGCACTGTGAACCTAATTAGTGCCTGATTTTGATTGATTCATGTTATTTTGGACCGATTCTATGCGATTCGTGCTCGATTCATACCCGAATCGGTCATTTCATGTCTAAAATGGTATGATTGCATTGTGAATCCTATTCGTGTCTGATTTGGTCTGATTCCTGCTATTTTGGATCGATTCGACACGATTCATGCTCGAATCGGTCGTTTCATGTCTAAAATATTTGAATTGCATTGTAAACTTAATTCGTGCCCGATTTGGCCTGATTCATGCTATTTTGAATTGATTCGACACGATTTGTACTCAATTAGTACTTGAATTGGTCGTTTCGTGTCTAAAAATATAAGATTGCCTTGTGAACCCTATCCGTGCCTGATTTGGGCCGATCGTGCTCGATTGATACTTGAATCAGTCATTTTGTGTCTAAAATTATAGGATTGCATTGTGAACCATATTTGTGAACGAAATGAACTGAAATTTCGATCGAAATTGGTCGAAATGAACTGAAATTGAGAAATTTCGAAAGCTGAAACCGAAATTGATTGAAATTTGATCAATATATGATCGAAATATGATAGAAATTGACAAACTGGCCGAAACAGGGTTTCGCACATACCTTTCGTTTAGGTCCTTACCAAAATCGAAATATTTGATCGAAATTTCGGTTGAAATTTCAATCCATGCCATTAACTGCCATTGAATGGGTGTAGGTTTCTAACAGGATCTATGAGAGAGAGCCGTGTTCACACACAGGAGGAGGATTCTGGCTCTTCGAAAGATGTCCATGTGTCACAGCATGGGAGAGAGGGCTCCATTTTAGTATTATACTAATAGATTAGTAGCTGGTTCAATAAGCTTATAGGAACCATTCCCCTTGAAAGGAACAAAATTATATAATTTTTATTGAAGATTTAGGCTGTCGTCATAGGTATTCTCCTTTTCTAGATGCCATTCTCTCTTTTTATTGCCCCTCTCTCTTATCTCATTCTCTCTTCTTTTTTTCTTTTCATTCTCAACCTACATTGTCTTCTATCTTATTCTTGATTGGCGTCTCTATTTTGGGCTTATTCTTCTTAATTTGCTGCTTCTCTTCTTTCTTTTCTTCATGTCTATCTTTCAAAACCTGCAGTTGCTGCCAGTTTTTACTCTGCTGACTACAGAGCTCCTGAAACAGCACTATCACACTTAGATGTAACAAATAATGGCACTGAATCTCGCCTTTGTCATGCTGCTGGTTGAATCTTTTTTTACTGTAGTTTCTTTCAAATTTGCATATGCTGCAAGCGCTGTTTGCTGTTTGAACGTAACTGCTGAAGTTAGTGGTTGTTTACTGTTATTTTCTGCACTTCTTGTGCTTCTTTAACTCTGTACACGTTGACAATTAGAATGTTGGTACTTGATTTGATATTGGTACTTGATTTGTTTATTGATAGCGAAACTCCTGAGACTTCTGTTTGTTAACTTCTTTGTTTCCTGTCCTAATATGACTGCTACTTCCCATCGTATCTCAAGTCATGCCCTTTGCTGTTATATGCCTTTGTTAAGGATGAAAATTATTTCATGTGAGTTCAGTTTTGTGCAACATCTATTACTTGTTCTTATACCTACATGCCACGGTCTTGGGTTGTCTACTCAAATTTCTTTTATATTCTAAGCTTGGTCTCTAATGGCTAGGGTGTGAGATGACTAATCCACCATGAATTATGTGTAATGGAATTCGATGAGTCCATGAGTCCCATATAAACCAAGACCCGATCCATATATGTTGTGGATCAAAGTGAGTCATAGATGGGGAAAAAGCCTTTTTTTTCATGAGTCCCAGTAAGGGAATTGTTCCAAGGTCGGTAAGAGCCTTGGTCCATCAGCCACTCTATGTTATGTGCTCGTGTGCTGGCAATCAAAGGGGTTTGATGTTTGTGTATTGTCCTTTGTTGGATATACCTTACCTAATTTTGATGGAGTCTTTCATAGCATAGTCAATCTATTCATTTTGCTTTGAGTGAGGGTGTTTGTACTTTTAGAAAGAGAGAGAAGGGAGAAAACAAATTAGGATTGAAGTGAAGGTTGACCTTTGAATGGAGAGTGTTATATTAACTCAATTTAGATCAGCAAAAGTTGGTGATTTATCATCATCATCTGAGTCTTTATCCTATTAAGATAGGGTTGACTATAAGGAAGATTGACTAGAATTTTATGACTGACCATCATTTGGTATTAACCCTCTAAAATTGGTATGAAAAGCCTGATGAAAACAACATGACATGAGAGAGGTATGCCAAGAAACCTAGAAGGCTAGTTGGTTAGTATATAGTCATCCTGCCTGTGCCTGGTTGGTTATGTAATTTGAGCTCTTGCAACGAGGGAAGAAAAAAGATAAAAATAAAACATCAAAAATAAAAAAATTTATTACCTGCAAAATTGCCATGTATTTGGTCATAATATCATAAATTTAAACTGAGCATGAATATATCTACAAACCATAGCATAACACCACTCTCAGGTGGTCAGACCTTATTTCATCTATTCATGATCGAGTTTGCAAATCCTTCTTTGCTAGTTATTCGTGATAAATTCCATCTCTGTTGTGAAAGCAAACTTTTCTAAATCTTTTTTGAAGTCCTCCACCAATGTCATTTTAGGTTCCCCCTCTTTCTTGATTGCTCTACAATAATACGGGACCCTATCCTTATCGATGTTACCTCTTTTCTCCAAGGACATGGCTATTCCATCTTGATCAATTTTTTTTCGCATTTTGTTCTAAATTGGTGCATGTAGTATACTCATTCTCATTTTATTCCTCCTAGTTTTACTTAAGATGTCCCTCAACATCCTCATCTTTACTACACTCATCTTGTGTGCAAAAATTGATTGTTTAAATCCTTCATCTAAATTACTAGGAGAAGACTAATTCTAACACAAGCCAGACAAAAAGGTAAACATAGATTGGGATGATTTGTGGAGGCCTTTTCATCCATCTGAGGGTCCTTAAAGCTTGGAGCGAAAACTTCCCATGAAGGCTCAATCTATGGCCTTGCTTAACTCCTCTTGGCTTTTCACTACTTGGTAGTTGGTAGGGGGTTTCACTCCCACTGTTTCAATTCTGTGATTTGGCTTCCGTTACACTTACCATTTTAGGATTCGGTGGTTGTAATTGCTCCATTGATAAACCCTTGTGCACTCGCTTCCTTGCATGCAACTGGTAACTGTGGGACCTTTCCAAAAAAAAAAGAAGGTAATTGTGGGTGTATCGGTGCCTAGATATCATAGATGGTAGTCAAGTGCAACGTAGCCCGACAAGAGCGACTAGCGTTGATACAAGTATGGGAGTACTAGCCCAAGCAAAATAGCCCAGTTAACTCAGCATGATGATAAGCGCAACCCTAAAGGGCTAGTACTCGGCTTCAGCAAGAGGTTGATACTAGCCCAAACCAACCAGAAGGCCGCAAGTGAGGACCCTGGGACACCCCAACAGCCCAAATAGAGAACAAAAGTGTGGGTGTTGATTGTTTACCTAATGTACATATTGTTATTTGCAACATGGAAATCGTTGTGTTCCGCCAGGGAAGGTATGGCCTTGATATTTATTGACAGTCCATTTATACAATTTTGTGTTCCGCTTTCAAACTCCTATAGCATTTACCAGATTCTTTCAATAGCGTGATGGTCTAGAAAAAGTATTTGGACAATGGAGCTAAATGATTCAAGGTTGACAAGGCGAGGTGAGGCGAGGCGCCTAAGGTGTTGCGCCTAGATGCCTAGGCGTCGCCTTGTGTTTTTTTTTAAAATACAACCAACTAGAGGTGTTTGTTATCGTTGAATATGTAATAAGGCAAAGTATGGATATTTTAGATTCTCAATTCTCAAATAAATGTCATCGATTCATCATATTTGTTAAATAAAGAAAGCATTCTCTAAGCTTTAGAGGCATTGTTTTTTACTTAAGGATGTCGAGAGGCATGGTTTTATCAATTGAGGCTTACCCTATGATTCCACCGATGCTTAGGAAAAATCAAGGAAGTTAGAGACATGGGTTTTGCTCAACATATTTAGATATTAAGCATGCAATTCTTAATCATGAGATACTATTTTTTTTTTTATCATATATCTTTGTAAAGTTACATACTAGCAAAAGAAAAAGATGACAAACATAATTGAGAGGAAATAATAAGAAGTAAAATTCGTTCAACGTAGGACTAGCATTATCAACATATTTCATATTATATAAAGGAAATGAAGATAACAAACTATTCAACAGTTTTACATATTCAAGAGACTTATAAAAATTTTAAGTATCATCCAGAGCATTTACCATTAGCAAAACGAGTCAGCATGATGAAATTTGTAATAAGTTAGTATGATGAAATTTGTATAACATGAATACAATGATTAAACTTCATCACATAACAATGAACAATGATAGATTCCATAATCACCAGCAAGTGAAGAAATGACTGAAGTTCATCACATTACAATAAACAATTGACTTGTGACATAAATTATGATCTTAGGTCAAAAGAAAACAGATAGATAAAGAAGCATTGACCCCTAAAAAAAAAAAAGGCATAAGGTGCGCGTCTTATTGACTGTGCCTAGGCGTGGACCGTGGTTAGGTGCGCCTCGACGTGAGCCTTATGCACATGCATGCGTCTAGGCGGTTTGCGCCTTAACCTTCCGGAGCGCCTTGTCACCTAGGCACGTGCCTTGACGACCATGGTATGATTTGCCCTTATGTTAGGTGCTACCATCTGCCATTTGTTTTTAAATTATCATATTTAGTTTAAAGCTATTGGCCACTCTCCTAACATTTATTTTAGAGTTTCTTTTCGAAACAACCTTCTGATATATTATAGGATTTATTTATTTAAACAAAAATGGTGATATGATTCTTTTGTCATCTTATCTGGAAGAGTTTCCTTTTTTAAATTGTATATATGTCATGACATATGTATAGTATAGCACTTTTGCACAGTCCTATGTACTATTAATGTTTCTATTGGAGTTTAGTTGCAATCTCAGTTTGATGTGGTGATGGCTGTGTCATGTACAGAGGAAAACCATCAATCCTGCCAAGAAGTTCCTGCGGTGGTTTGCACTGTAAGTAAGATTACTCATTACATTGTATACATTTTATCCATATTTTTAAATTTCATATACAAAATTCTCTTTGCATGTTTTTAAGTTCTTGGCTTCTAATGTAGCCGTTTGAGTGTGATGGAGATTTTGCAATATGTAGGCCTCTAAAATCCAAGTTTCTTCTGCAGAAACTAGACTACAATCTACAGGTCTCCGAAGATCCATTATTACCCTCATTGTGAACCATTATCACCAAGGGTCTTACTAGTCTATATAACATGGCACGACGGTATTTGCTGACTAGGCAAAAACATGCATGCTATCTAGACAAAACTTTCAAACTGACAAAGACTAACAAATTGACAAATTTTTTTAAAAAACCTAGCTCATCTAAAAAAAAAAAAAAATTCATGCCCCAACCCCAAATCAAGAAATTGTGATTCCCTTCCTTTACGCCCCCCTCTCGCGCTGGTAAGATCGCCCCCCCCCCCCCCCCCAAAAAAAAAAAAAAAAAAAAAATCATGTTCACGCCCGAGTGCCGACAAGCACGGGCATGCACTATAACTAAGATGTGTTGCCGCTGAAGGCGGCCCGAAGTCGGTCGGGGGTGTGTGGCCGCTGAAGGGGTTAGGTGTGTTGCCGTTGAATACGACGGTATGAGTGGGCGTGGTGATGCCTGGTGGGTGTCTTGTTGCCGAAGGCGGCCCGATGCTGTGCCGACAGATGTGTTGCCGTCGAAGGCGGCCCGCTGCAGTGCCGACAGGCACGGGCATGCACTAGTTTGATCAGATAGCATGTCAACTTGGTCGTAGAATAATAGGTTGAATGTAATACCAAGTTTAAGCATTTGATGAAGAAGGGTGACAACTGGTTCGATGGCTTAGCATTTACGTTCAATGAAGTGCATACCATCCATAGTTACCAAATCGGACGTTTTTTTCGAAAAAAATGCGTATAAAACACCCGATTTGGTAGCTATGGATGGTATGCATTACTCTAGGGCACAGAAGTAAAACGCCCGATTTGGTAACTATGGATGGTATGCGTACAAAAGTAATGTTCTCAATGTATTAAACGAAAAATGAAATGGATAGCATTCTCAATGTTTTACTCTAGAGCACATTACTTTTGTTTGAATATTACATAACCTGAGTGAATAGGCTTTCTTTTGGCCATGTCTTACTACTGACGACCATCATGACATAGGATTGTAAAACTACAAAGTACAAGAAGCATCCATCAGTGATTTCCTTTGTCCTCTGTGGATTTTCGACCAGTGCCACTCCAACATCTCACTCTACCTCTTGCTTTGGTGCCCACTTCATGATACTCTGACTCCCTATTTGATCAAGTATCTGTCCAATGCCAAATGAGTTAAAGTTGTGCTGTGTGTTATTTTGATTTTTATAATCCTTGTATTCATGGTATAACCAGCAAACTAACTAGAAACGTAAAATTCAACCACCGATAAATCTTTGTTTTTCTAATTATTTTACGTTCTAGGCACTTCCGCTTCGTCAATTTTTGGGTAACTCTGCTTTCTCATACCGACAACTGAATCCACTACCACATATGCTTCTGATTCAGGCTACAATGAGGTTGGCATCCATTAAGTATGCCTACCTTTTTTCGGAAACTACCTTAATCAAACAGTACCAATTTTTTTGAGCCAAGTGTTTCAAGTTGCTTGTAAGTTGTAATGTTTACCAAATCTAATGCTCTAATCATTGGATTGTTTCTCATTTTTACTGCAACCACCCAATTTGTAGTTTTATACTCCTTTATCTTGATCGTTTGACACATGACTATCTATTCTGTTTAGAAAGTACCTTCACATCTTTGTGGGATTGTCCTTCATTGGTTGATTATCGTTGACATTGTCTGTTTTATGCTGTGTGGAATTTCCACTTGCAGAATCCATCATCTATGGTACGGCAACAAGGTGACAGTGATGCAGTGAACCTAAAAGACAATTCCAGCGCTCTTGGAGCTCAGCAAAAACCAAATTCTGATACCAATGGAATCTGTGAACTTGAACTACTGCTGAAGCAGAAAACCTTCACAAGGAAAGTATTTTCTGATCTATGCAGTCAAGTGATTTAATTGTTTATTTATATCCAGTTTAATATTTATGTTTTAAACTAAGTGCAGCTAATTATGTAAGTTGTATCTTATGTCACCTATGCTTAAGTGGCTGCAATGGTTTGTGTTTATGGGAATGTCCTCCCTTTTGTAGGGGTAATCTTTTTTTTTTCTCATCAAACATCTTATTGATAAAGAACCTTTTACTTCTTTAGCCTACAGTTTGTCAGTTTTTATGTTATGATTATGATGGTACAATTGCATCTTTTTTTGGGGCAAAGTTTACTCTTCCTTCTGTTGAACAAGTTATTTGATTAAGCATATTCATCTATCTTGCATTTGTGTAGTTTTATTGTCTACTGTTAGGTTGTAGATCTAATAAGGTTCCCATGGTTGGACAGGGTTGAGTTTGATCGTTTGACACAACTACTACACTCAAGAACTATTGAACCAAGTACATTGCAGCCTGCAGTCAAATACGAGCAAAAGGGAAAGGCAAATGATTCAGATTGGGAAAATGGTATAGGGTCTAGATTAAATGGGAACATCCCATCACCTGCGGCCAGTTTGGATGTAAGAATTATTTTTCCTTCTTTTAACCCCTCTTTAGTTTCATTCATATACACCCAATTTGGATGGTTATTGTGAAAATTGAACTTTAGTGATCATGATATTGTGTGGTTGCTTTATACATCCTGCGTGACTGCTTGTTTAATATTTTTATGTTCCTCTATATAGCATCATCCTCATTCGCAACTTAAGTAGTACTGAGAAAAAAAGGAAATTAAGTGTTTAGTACCAAACAAGTAAACCCAGTGGTGTGTTTTATTTAAAGAATGATGATTGGTTTGAGCTGCAAAATACTGCCTTTTTCTGGCAGATAGTGGTTGATTATCATGTCCTGTTAGTTCACCGAATTTCTTTTAGTTACACTCTTGAGTGATATTTAGATATGCACATTGTTTGTAAGTAATTTTTTTAATTTTTCCTCTATTTGAAATGATGTTAAATTCCACCAAGCTAAAGGTCAATTATCAATCACTAGTGCATCTTGCTCTGCTTAATTTATATATTTTCATCTTCCTGTGTTTTGCAGATTTCGGAGGAAGAGTTTGCTTCTCCAGCAGAACTTGCTAAAGAATATATGGGCTCTAGGCCTTCAAAAGTGTCCACTTCCACTTTAAGATTGAGAAATCAATTATATCGAGAAGATGCTTTGCCAAGCAATATATCATTTGGACAAAATATATCCAAAGTATCAATCTCGCCAAGATCTGTTGCCTGCTATTCTGGAAATCCTGAACCTCCTCGGAATGGCTATATGACTCCAAGACCTCTCGGCAGATCAGCTATGCACAAAATGTCTCGTTCTCCATATTTTAATGCCATCTCAATGAATAATATAATGGTATATGTCAATGTGACTGGAGTCAATCAGTACCTTTTTATCACTATCATTATCATTGCTATAAATATAATTTTATTGTTACTGTTATTTAAGATTGATGCAGATACCTTTACACATTTCTTTGATGCATATGTTATTCCCACTTAGAATACTCGTTATGCTGTCACTTTAGGGTGTTGGATCTTACAAGGATGGCTATGCTGGCTCCTCAACATCGTCTCAATGGACACCAACAAACTTCATCCAGTCTGATAGTAAACGGGTAGGGCTTTCTGTTGTTGGGATACTTATAGTTAAATGCTTAGTTCGAGAAATATTCACTAGATAGTTGTTTTAATAAAGGTGGTTGCAAGTATAATTGGTATATCCTTGATAATACTTGATTTTGAGTCAATCTGGAATCTGGAAAATGGACCTTGGGTTGTTTTCATGCCTAAATCCTAGATCAGTTATGTTTTTTTTTTCTGATACCTTAGCTGCTCTTACAGGGAACTGCTTTAAATGTTACACTTCCTTACTGACCTGAACAGGTTTAATCTGACCAGAAACTATTGTATTTTTGTTATGGGTTAAAGTTTGGAGAAACATCTTTCGGAGTTTTTTGTACTTCAAACTTCTTGTGGCAGATGGATTGAATTTGCATTATTACATTGACATTGCATCTTGTAAAACTTTGGGTCCATTCTGTATGTTTGAGCAATATGACATGAACATCCATGTGTAAAAATAAAGTACGGGATCATTTATGATCTTGTTTGGTGATAGTCCAGCCCTATGGACAGACTAGCAAGTGATTTCATTTCTTTACCTTCTGAGTACAATTTACCATTATCTATCATTCAATGTTTTGAACATATTGATTACTGTTGGAGTGTTGGTTCTGTTAGTTATGCTGGATGGACTAGGAAATGAATGGTTGATTGGATAGTTAATTTTCTCCCTTATGATTATCTTCTGATAATTGCACTCAGAATGAAGTAGGCCTTGTATATTATTACCAAGTTGACACTCGATGGTAGTAAATTGATAAAAGTGATAAAATTGAGTTTTGTATTGTTTCATTGGACATTTGGACTATGTATTCTTTAATTGTCAAATATTATTGTACACATTGAAGAGCATGCCCAAGTAAAGATAGTGGATATCTGACACAAATCAAGAAGTGAAGATGAATAAGAGATTTGCCAAGTTATCTAGGATTTGTATGTTGTATGAGACTCGATTAAATTCGTATTGAATTCTCTGACTTATCGCAGATTTTTTTGTAAAGTACGATTCGTATTAGGGTTCCTACTTAAAATATGTTTCCTCTTTGTAGTGGGTTTCTTTTTCAATGAACATAAGAAGCCTTAAATTTGTTGGAGTCTTTAAGGTAATTTTGACATTGTGATTTTTACTATAATTTTTGTTAATTTTGGGTCCATTTTTAAAGTAAGATTAGAAGTTTTATGTTTGAAATCCTACTCTAGATAATTAGTATGCAAGGTTAGGAAGGTTTCAAGTCAAATTCTGAGTTTGGTGTTGGGAGCTACACTTGGGTGATGAATTTCATTTGGGGTTTGATTAATGTACCTATTTTTAAATTTTTGCCAAGAGACTGTTATTCTTTCTTCTCATGGCGATGACTTCCCTAGATGCCAACAATAGAGTATCGATTCTAACGAGGTATCTATATCTTCTTAGTTTATCTTGGTTTTCCTTTCGAGACAACATTTTCTAACCCTAAAATCATCATCGTCATCCTTCAAGTCTTCTCCCATCACGATGGGATAACAATATTGCACCATTCTATATCTGTGGTTTCTACAAAAAACTGACTAGAATTTCGTACTGGTTGTCATCCTAATGTCTATTGTCTAAGATCGGTGCTGAAAACTTGAACTTGGCAAGAGCGTGCTCTACCAAGAAACCTGAAAGATCATTTAACAGGTAAGGAGGCCAATCTTTTGGGTTACATAGCTTAAGCTCATTCAACTAAGGAGAAACTCTTAAGGTTCCTTGAAATTAGGAAAGAATCTGATCAAAGAGGGTAGAAAATAAGATTCTATAGTTGGAATTGCATTTATATCCTTAGCACACTTTATAAGCCAACATAGCTAAAGCGGAACACACCCCCATCACAAACGCCAAAATCTAATTAGTTGTATGTTCCCTCGCCTTCAATCCTTTAACCTAGTAGTTTTTCAAGTTAATCCTTTGTAATTCACTTTTAAGAAAATTTTAGATTTACAAGAGAATCCGTGAAACTTGAAATTTGAGTTGGCCTTACTGAAGAACCCCTCAAGCCTCTAAATAAGATGTTGGTCTTTAGTCTCCCTCCATGTAAATCGACCACCCTCTTCCCACTAAATCTCCATTCTCTAAGTTTATGTTTCAGCTCCGTCTTGTAGTTTCAAGTTCAACAGCTAGAAATTGTTCTATACTCAGTGAAAGTCTCTTCAAACCCTAGAACCCGATCCTATAATTATCCTGCATCAATATGTCGTATCAATTGTAAGTTTGATTGTCATTTGTTGATCATCATCATCATCCAAGCCTTGTCCTGTCAAAGATGGGGTTGACTATAGATGACAACTCTAATTTAAGTAGTTTCTATAAAAGATCAATAAGAATTTTCCGACATATCAACTTGACATCAACCGTCTAAGATCAGTTTGAAACCTCGCCAAGGTATCTAGCTAAGAGAGGGGTCTGCTACAAAACCTAAAAAGGCTTAGGGAGATCTACCTTGTTTGTTATGCAGTTTAAGCTCATTCATTATAGAGCAACCTACCAACGTACGTAGCAAATAGTGATCTGTCATTTGCATTGATGAGAAATAAAAATTAAATGACATTTGGTTATATGAGTGGAGTATTATGTGGAGGCTTCCATGGTATGTAGCATAGATTGCTAGTGTGTATGCATTGTAAACATACTTGGTAGATCTGATATCACTATACACTTTTGTCTATTAAAACCCTGACAATAATTGAGAATTGTATCCCGTTAACTTGAACTAGAATTAATGGGAAAGAAGGATCATACAACCATCCTTATTTAATTGGGATGTCTCATGGCCTCATGGGTTATGGTTCTTGTCCTCGTAATATGGATCGACTTCAGAAAGTTACTTTTGTGCCTTTTCCATTGAGTGCTATCCTTCGGATCATTTTCACTCTTACTCTTATACCGTAGTGATGCAAATCGAGGCACATGTTAACAAAAGGTTTTTCTAAATTTTCTAGGATTCCTACTTTAATTGTATATACTATATACTAATTGATATCCGATTATTCCAAAATAATTCCTAGTTCGAATATGATTCCTACCCAAAGTAGAATTCCTACTTAAAGTAGGTTTTTTTGAGTTGTTAGGATCTTTGATGAGTCAGGGTCCCTACTCAATATTAGGATTTCTAAGTTACATAAGATCCATAGTTAATGAAGAATTTCCTGAGAAGTCATTGACGTGAGTAAAATACTAGATTGATTTTAGTTTCTTACTTTTGTTCTTTGGAAATATTTTGGTCATCTTTTAAAGTGAATTTAGGAGTCTTGTTCTAATAGCAAAATGTTTACAAGTCCTAATTTAATAGTATATTGGGTTAGGAAAGTTCTAGGATCAAGTTTGAGTGGTTTGTGAGTCTATAGAGACATGTCACTGTAGTTCCAAAAGGTAATGAAATTATGAATACGATTTCAGATTACTTAATGAGGATATTGAGCCGCGTCCTTGGCACGTCTACCAGTGCAGGAGGCGCCACCTTAGTATTTGGGTCTGATCGGCTAGCAAAGCTGTTACTTTATTTTCTGTTATCAGCAGGGCCTGTTGTGTCGAGTGTTTAGTCCCACCTTATTTTTGGGATATTTTTGCTCTTTCTTGTAAGCCTATATATAAGCCCCTTGTTTTCTTTTGATGGATGAAAGATGAATAAATTTTTATCTCTTCACATGTGTTGAGTAAAAGTCTGGTGAGGTGTGTGAAATCCAAACCCTAGGCGTGTGAAACCTTAGGTCCAGACTAGTTTGTGAAACCCTAATGGACCCTTTTATTCTTTCTCCTCCTCCAACTCGTGCAGCAGCCACCCTGCGCCCCTCTCTCTCGATATTGATCCCCCCTCCCTCTCTCGTGCGATCTCCTTTCTCTCTTGTTCCACTTTGCAGCCCCGTGCCAACCTCTGCCACCCGTTCCTATCACAGCCAGTCCTACCCCTCTCCTCTCCTCTGTTAACCCGCAGCTGACCCTAACCTCCCTCTTTTTTCTTCCCTCTTCTCGCCACCTGTTGCCCTGTGCCACCCCGCCCGCTCTTTTCCACCCCGCCTCCCCTCATCTCCGATCTACACTCGAACCAGCCCCCCCTTCTTCTCCCTGTGAACCCCCGATCACCCCTGCCTTGCTTTCACCTCACAACCCGACCCCTCCCCCCCCCCCCCCCCCCCCCCTTTCCCCCACCCGAGCCACCAAAACTCGCACCCTCCTTTCCCTCCCAAACTCGCAACCAAACTCGATCCCCCTCCCTCCCCAAATAGCCCAACCTCGCCCCTCCCGGTGGTAACATGCACTCTTGGACGACGACAGGTTCTTCGATATCAACTCGCCATTTCTGGATTTCTTAACCCCGGGGAAAGCATCAAGGAATACGTTGACCGCATCTCATACACAGTCGCCCGAGACACGGAAGCCCGACTCAGAATCAACGAAGGACATCAACGGTGGTATCCCAACGCACCGGTGCACCCGAACATTGTGGTTCTACAGGCCCTCACATTGGCCCCACCTCATCCAGAGGCCCCCGCACCGGCTCCGCCACCACTCGAGACTTCCGAGGTCCCGCGTGTTCCTCAGTAGGTCAGTTTTTTTTCTCGATTCACGATCTGCGAGTATACCCTGAATCAAATTTCCTTTATATTATCAGTGCTGCCTGCTGGCTACCCTTTTTGAGTTAAGCTCTCCACCTGTCTTGTAGTTCATTAATTATGATTTTGTATATGGGACCATTACCATATAGTTTAAGCCCTGTCATTTAAATTCCCTGAGTCGAGATTGTCCTGTGCTCATGTGAGTAGTTTTTGTTAAAAGCCATTACTCCACATTGCAAGTTTGTATTGAATTTCCTGTCTGAAGCTCCGAATGAATAGTGAAACTTTGCTAGGATAATTAAGTTGCTGGTCTCCTGTTTGCACCTACTCCTTTTCTTTTTCAAGAGAAAGTGTCTATTTCTTGTAAATTTCCTTGTGAGATGCCTTAGATTGTCTTGATGAGACATCTTGGTCCCATAATACGATGTCCTGTAATATCTTTGTGAGATGCCTTTATGCCCATTAGAATTGAGATGCTTCTAGTACTTATCATTATTGTTTTACCTCAACTTTATACATATATTACCCTCTGTTGGTTTTCGGCTGTTACTTTATTAATCTTTTGTTTGTAAGCCTAGGTCCCACGTTCGAAGCCTCAATTTCCCTCTACATTCATATAATCTACTTTAGAATTTTCTCGACAAAACTAAAAATCATCTAATTTGCGCCAAATACTTGTCTAATTGTAGAAACTTCTAAATCAACATCCTTACCACTCACTGCTAGCCTTGTCCTATCCATTTGTATTCCACTCTCATCCGCCTTCTCTATCCAAATTAGATTATATCATATCTGATCTCCTATTTCCAGAACTAAAATTAGTCTTGAAAGGCCTTACCTCCCAAAGCCCTATAGTCCCATGGGTCAAAGTGGTATCAGAGCGTTGTCTCGATAGTTTCTCAGCGTAAGTCTAGTATCAGAGTATTCGGTTGATTACCATGTTTTATCATAGTAGGAATTGTGGGGAAAAGTTATCCATGGACCATTACTGCGAGATACCAACGACCAAAGATTAAACGTGTGATTTACGTGGAAAAACCCTCCCTAACACGAGAGGGAAAAAACCACAGGGGCGAGCGAATCTACTATCATCGGACAATTGGTTACATTTACATTGTCCATTCGTTTTTCCCAGCCTCTAAAGCGTAAAATGGGAGTTTGGGTATACCCCTCCGAGTCGGTCGATGACCTAGGGCTGATCGTCGGAGGGCGGCTCCACGATAGTTAGGCGAGTTGCCCCTTGATCCGCCGAGTTGCCACTCTACTAGCCCTGCAGTCACCCCTCACCTCATCAGTATACGCCTCATTGCACTTGGGCACGTAGGCCCTCTCATGTACACACTCACACACGCACCCAGTTACACACCTACATTCCCGCATAGACAAACACCCACTTATCTTTCCTGGTCTTCACCATCTTCAAGGTCACCGGGAACCTCTGTCGTCGTCACTGTCACCATGCATTGTGAATGGTCGCGGAGTTTTCCCTGTGATGTCGCCGCTCAAAGAAGGGGGGAGGGGGCCAGAGTCGCACTCCCCCCTGCCTGGGTGTTCGCCAACCATCGAAGTTGGGAGGGGGTCGGATCCCCGCCTTCCCCTATTTGGTGCCCGTCGGCCATCAGAGAAGGGAGAGGGGGCCGGAGTCGCGCCCTCCCCTTGCCTGGGTGCCCACCAACCGAAGGAGGGGAGGGAAAGTAGGAGGGGGCTGGAGCCGCACCCTCCTCGCTACTGGTTGCTCGCTTGCCGAAGGGGGAGAGGAACGGAGCCGCGCCTTCCCCTCTGCTGGTTGCCCGCCGGCCGAAGGATGGGGGGGAGGGGCCCGGAGCTGCGCCCTCCCCTCTGTTAGTTGCCCGTCGGTCGAAAAAGAGAGGGAGGGGGCCCAGATTCGCCTCGCCTCTGGTCGCATCGCTCGTCGGCCGAAGAAGAGAGGGAGGGGTCCCCGAAGCCGCCCGTCGCTTGGTCGCGTCTGTCGTTGATCACCGCTCGAGAGAGAGAGAGAGAGAGAGAGAGAGAGAGAGATCCGGTGAGAGGGAGAGCAAGAGATCTGAGAGGGGTTCCCTCCTTCTAACCCTAGCCGCCTACAACCTAAGGAGAATCCCCCCCCTTTTTTTTTTTTCTGCTGCTCTTGTGATGGACTTTATAGGCCCAACAACCATAGGGTTGTGGGGTGCCCCGATCAAATGATTGCGGTGCCACGACCCTTGATCGACAACTAAGGTCACTTCAAGGGAGAATCAAGGGTTAGAGGTTCACCTTTGGTTGTGAGGAGAATGCCTGGGGGCTGATCATGTCCACATCGGACGGTGGCGAAGTTGTTTGCCGCGCTCGGTCTCTCGGGGCCCGCATTAAAGGACCTAGGTCGATCTAACGGTCAATCAGGGCCACGTGGGGTGCATCCAACGGTGGACATTGCCGTCAGTGGGGCCTGAACGTTGTCATGTGTCATCCTCTGTTCCTGCAACGTAGACGACGAGCCGGTGACAATTTTGGCACCGATGGGAATCCAATCCATGGGGGAAATTGGATATCGACGAGATGAGATCCTTGATAAAACCTGAAACAAGTAGATGTATTCAGATGATCGAGTCTCTACTTTGAAATTTCGAAGAGTCCAAAATTTTCCAATACTTGTTAAAAAATCAGTTAACAAGCATACAACCTATAGAAATTGTTTATGGACGTTTGAATAAGAAAGTAGCAAATTTGATCATCAATTATAAGACTTAAAAGAATGTTGTGGCAAATTGAGTTGTAAAAAAGATTTTTTTTTTGCAAGTCTGTAAAAAGGATTTTTCATTCTCATCCATATATAGTTGCACTAAAAGAAGATATGATTGTTGCCAAAAGCTACTTGATTACCGAACCCTCCACCCCACCCACACACACCTACCCCCCTCACAATCCACCACACCTAAAATATGCCTAAATCCATGTCTGATTCAGTTGAAAGGTTCTGGTTTGCCTGAATCAGGCTCAATTTAGCCAACCCAATGCTAATAGGGGCATATTGTTTCATTCAGGGGTCAATGTGTCACAAGGACATCACGAGCGTTTTAATTGAGCTTTGTAAACAGGAAACAATTGGGATCAAATCAAATGGGATTTGAAGGAAGGCAATAACCCTGAAATTCCTGATGTCGTGTGGCATGCGGAGCAAACACAACAATGTGTAGCCGTGGTGTTTGTGCCAGGGTGACCCAATGGCCTTTGATCCACCCTTTGGAGTTCGAACATCATGTGAGGCGTGCGACTGCATACACGACAACCCTGATTCCAATGGCTCTGATCTCTAAGACTCCAACCTCTCGTGTTACCTTCCTTCTTCCCCTTTTCACATTTTTGCAGGACCTGGACCCTATTCCCTCAGCTTAGGGTTTATCCCATTTATCTGGTGATTCCCTCTTGTTCTTTCTTGATCCCCCCGCCTTTTCTCTTGTGGCCTCCTCCCTCCCCTTTCTCTCCCCAGATCCCCTGATCCATTTTTTATAAATGTAGTGACCTCTCCTCCACTAGGCCTCCTCTTCTCCATTGGACGATGAGTTTTTATAGTCTATTCCAAAACCTTCTCACATAACATGTTGACGATCAAGTAATAGCGAGATTTGAGTAAGGTTCTCATTTTACAGTTTTTACAATTTACTGAATATAATTTTTTCCATGTGTTATGATAAATTGGTTCTTCCTACTTGATATTTGATTCATTATGGTTAGAAAACTTGCTGGAAATTTACTACTGCTGCGTATTTGACTGAACTATTGTCGGTTTTTAAGTGCAAAAAAAAAAAAAAATCGTTCTTGTTGAACTATATTGGTTTCTACATAATTATGCCCTCGTTTTATCCTTAATTTATTGTTTAACTTTGATATCAAGTCATTAATTCGGTTGACTAGAAATCTATTGGCTATGTTTATATGAACCATTATCTTCAATTGGACCAGATTCTTGGGGATTGTACAAGAAATTTGCATCCAATATAAGTGCTAAATTATTTTGGCAAATTAAATCTGAATTTTTTTTAAATATTATTTCAGACTGAAATGTCTGAACCTTCTTGCTTTGTGCTCGGTCCGAACCCGAACTCGAGTTCTCAAATCTTGTTTTAAACTTGGTATATAATTATGGTTCCCTTTCATATAAAATCATACAGATGGAAGACATTCATGTTTAATTCGGATGGCAATGATTATATGACTGAGGGGTGGGCTATATGAAGAAAACAAACATGTACAAATGTTATGTTCAAGTGCCATGAGTTGGGTTTGAAGCATTTGAAGTTTGAAGATTATTGAAGAAACAGGTTGAACAATGCAAAGATTCTTAGATTTCTTCTTTTATATGTTCCGACCAGACCAAAAGTAAATCAGAAAGCATCGTAGAAGTGCCATCTTCACAAGTTAGTTCAGCAAAAGATGAGGAGTCTTCGGACCCCTGAATTGAAGCAAACAACCTATTTGATAAACAAATCAAGCTACAGATGGCGCAAGCATTAACCATGAGGATATTAGCAACGACCCATTGCCTAATGTCGCCTCTTCCTAATTTGAAGCTTCTCTACAGACACTTGTAGTTGTAGGAGATATTGTTTCATAGATCCAGCAGAATGAATAGGTAACTTAAAAAGTTGATCGAACTATTGAAGATCACGAAATAATGCCAAAGATTGAAGACCCGGAACAAAAGTTGTGGGCCAGGTCAGCGATAACATTGATGTTTGTGAATTGTGATGATATTATTTGATGAGTATTCTATCTCAAGAAATAGCTGACGATGATACATTTGTTAATGTTTTTCCTTCGTCCAACAATGTACTATTCAAAGATAACTAGATATGGTGACAATAGTGGAGTTCATCATTTTATCACTATGCCAGTATTAAAAGTTCTCTTGATAGGCCAATTGCGTGAGGTTACATATGTTCTTCATCCCCTGGAGGAAATTAATTGTCAACGAGACTGGTTCACCTTCGTGACAAAGGAGGAAGCATGAATTTATTTCGAGGTTTCTCTTGCATGGAATCCCGATATCGATAAGGGCATCGTGCAACATATGATGACTGGCGGACATTATCGATTACATGTTAAAAGGTTGATGATGGAGGTAATGGATCCAACAAGGAACTCAAGGCGAGTACGAGCAGTAGCGAATGATGCAAATCAAGGCACATGAAAAAGATGCTTCCTAATTTTTTCTAGAATTCCTACTTCAACTAATTTTTATACGATTCCTAATTCAGAAAAGAAATCCTAATTAGAAATATGATTCGTACTCAAAAGAGACTTCCTAGTTTAAATAGGATTCTTTAATGCGTTATGATTCCTGCTCAAAAGAGATGTCCTAGTTAAAATAGGATTCTTTAATGCGTTATGATTCCTACTCAAAATATGATTCCTTGATGATTTAGGATTTTTACTCAAATTTGGATTAAAAAATGACATAGATTTCCTAATTAATAAACGATTTCTTGATAAATCATTGAGTTGAGTAAAATACTAGATTTGTTTTTTTTTGTTCTTTGTAACTTTTTATATTCACTTTTTAAAAGTGAATAGTCTTGTTTGAATGGAAAAGTGTTCAAAACCATCCTAACTTAGTAGTACATTGGGTCAGCGAAGTTTCAATTTTACGAGGATTGAGTTTATGGTTAGTTTGAGATTCTATATGTGGATGTAAGGGGAGTTCCAAATTTTCATTGAATTATGAACAAAATTTAAGAGGTTGCTCCTCTGTTTTCAAGAGAAAGTGCAGATCTTTCTTAAGTTTTTTGATGTGATGCGTTAGATTGTCTTGGTGTGACGACTTGGTTTTATGATGCAACATCATGTAAGCATCTTGTTGAGACACCTTGATGCCCATAGAAGTCAGGTGCTTCTAATGCTTACTTTACTTCTATTCTTGTCTTGCCTTTAATTTCTGCATCTTTAGATTGTTTTCACTTGCTTCTAGTTGTTCCTTCATTAATCTTTTGTTCGTAAGCCTAGATT
The DNA here is from genome assembly GCA_947650365.1 of Chamaelirium japonicum. NCBI lineage: Eukaryota > Viridiplantae > Streptophyta > Magnoliopsida > Liliales > Melanthiaceae > Chamaelirium > Chamaelirium japonicum. The sequence goes on along the minus strand of OX393557.1, from coordinate 43,432,314 downwards.
CCACCCTAAAAGTCTCCAACTCCCCTCAACATCATGAAATTCTGCGATAGAATTCTCCAAAAAGCAAAGCTTAAATCACCCAGTTTGCCCCTACAAATACCAGTCTGGTTGCAAAACCCTTCTAAACCAAAATCCATACCACTACTATCCTTCTTCTCAACCATGTAGATTCCACTTTCACATCCTTCACTATTCAAAATTAGATCATACTCAGATCTTATGCCATGTTTCCAGAAAATCAATCTCTAAATCCCTGGGAAATCCTAATTCCCAAAACCAGTATCAGATATTCGTCTTGGTAGTTACTTCATTAATCTTTGCATTACTTTCCCTCCTTTTTGTCTTAGAACCTTGCCGGAGGCTTGAAGACCTTCACATCTTAGTCGCAAAGAAGTAAGCTATCTATCTTATTTTTTTCACCACTTCTACGTTATTGGTGTTATTTGCCACTTCATCTTTATTGGTGCTATTTGAAAGACTTATCTGGGACGATGACTTAAAGTTAACTTTATTACATTTTATTTGCTTTATGTCCATTTTAACACCCCTTTCAGGTATCTCTTCCAAGAACCACCCACTCAACAACGCCCATCCCTACCCCCACGTCCACATGGATCCACAACCACACATCCCAATCCAATGCCACCACTTATAAAGAAGGAAATCATCTTCGTCATCCAAGTCTTATCCCATTAAGATGTAGTTGACTTTTGGGATGATTGATAAGAACTGTGCATCCGACTGTTAACTTTTAGCTTCTCAGAGTGGGACTGATACCTTGACCAAGGTAACTTTGTAAAAGAAGGGCATATGCCAAGTAACCTAATAGGCCAGTTGGAGTGGTAGGGAGACCTGTCTTGTTTGAAAAGGGAAAAAAAGAAAAATTAAGTCATGCACATGACTTTTTATAGGCCTATCTCAAACCATGGGGGGAATGATGTCAAGTTGACAGACTTCTGTAAAATGCTGCAATCCTTTTGTGGAGCCTTCATAGATTATTCACAGTCAATCCCATCTCATCTTGTACATTCTTAGATGGGACATGGCTTGATGCTTGTGGTCTATGTTGCATCTGTTCTAACCGGAATCCTGTTGTTTTTTTTTTTTATCAAGCATCGATCTACTGTCACATCATTAGTTTGTTTGTCATCGTTAGAACCAAATATATCATGTTTCCCATTATTTTGGAAATGAAGAAATGGAGTTGAATGGTTGCAAATGGAATCTAGAATCAAGAAACAGACATGCTCTATGAGACTGGGATCTTACAAAATGAATTTATTGCTAATTTAAAAGAACTTTTATTGACTACATTCTACATTTGGCTTGAACTCATACCCTGTAACACTAAAATTGCACTGGCATAGCAATTCTGTTACTGTGCACTTGGTCACAAGTGGATATGACAGTTCCATTGCTGCATATGGTATTTGAAACGTATGTCGTTCTCAACTGGACTATCAATTGCAACTTTGACGATCTTGTTATTGGAATTATGCAGGTACATAAACGGGGAAGTTCAGTCTTGGATAGTGACTTGGTATCTTCTGGTCCTATACGTAGGATTCGTCAGAAATCTAATTTGATGCCTCCTTCGAAAGACATGCGCTCCTCACCCCATGGAAATCTTCTTTCTACTCCCCCAACCCCACTTGCTATAGACTGTAAGCAGGGGTCGGTAATTTCAAATCAAAAGCCTCTTTGTTTGGATGGACCAGAATACTGTACCAAGGACTTGCAGGATGCAGAACATGGAGATAATAGTGCTCCTTTAGAAAGTTCTGTTCCCATTCCTCCCCAGTCCAGTGAAATTGATAGGAAAAGACTGCATCAACTTGATAAACGAGTGACTCCAAAAGAAAAATCATCTAAACTTAGTGCTATTACCAGGGATGAATTGCCTTCTAAGTTAACGACTAATATGCTTCATGAGCGGGCTCTCAAAAGCATGGAGGATATAGATTCATTTAAGTTTTTTAATCTGCAAGGCAGTGTTAAATTGGGTGGTCCTAGTGATTCTCATGTGCCCGACATTGGAAGTTCCATTTCTCTAAAACAAGACAGGGTTGGAAACACTTTTCCCTCAAATCCTTCTGTTTCAGGAGTCAAAGTGATGTCTGAAAACGTTGGCATTGTCAATTGTGTTACATCTGCCACTGATGACAAGCCTGATATGAGGAAGTCAGAGTTTTCCATTTCAGGTTCTGCTCCAGTTCCTTCAATAAAAAGACCTGCTTTCCAAATGACTGCACCTGAGGTCTGGAGTTGTGTTTGAACCCTTTCTTTCGCATCTATATCGTATTTTATTGTCCTTGATTTTTGTTATCTATCTTTCATAGGATACTAACAGTAATTTTGTATCTCCTTTGTTCATAAGGATGCTTTTGATCTCGATGATGACGACTACAATACTAGGGATGCTTCTGATCCATTTACCACTGTAAATGTTAAGCTAGAGCCAAAGATATCTGAGTGCAAGATCTTCGTTCCTGAAGCAGCTACATTGGAGAAGCCTATGCCATCTTCTAAAAGTGTGTCTGTTTCTAGTTCCCTGTTGAACAGGGAGGCTGTCATGAAAGCTTATGATTGGCCTGCCACCGGAGAGGATGCTGGCTTTTCTTTTCCCATTGCTCCTGCTCCCAGCACTTCCTCTCAGCCACCTCCTACGCCTACTATGCCTTCCCCATTACTTGATGGATCATCTCTGCCGAAGGAACAAATAACTGTTCCTGCATTTGCATTTGGCTCTAAAGAGTCCCATGAATCTGTGCTATCAGCAGCCACAACCAAAATTAGTGATGCTGCAGGCCTGAAAATCAATGCAAGGTCAGATTCAGAATTGATTCATCAATACGCCTCTATTTCCTTCTATAAGTTTATTTCTTCAAGAAATCAATGGATGCTTTGCTTTTCTCTAGTTGAAAATATTAATTTTCTGGTTGAATATTGGTAAATAAAATCCAAGTGTTTTCCTTCTGATCTAAAACTCCTGTTTTTGGTAATTAAATTTTAATTTTTTTATATTGTTTGGTTTAAAAACCATAGCTATTAAGCCTTGCATAACTATTGGGTGCTACTTGAGAGTTCCGTGTATGAGGGGTAATGTAGGCAAGCTTGCTAAACCAATGTGTGCAAAAGACTTCAAAAATATACTCTATAATTAATATTTAGCAGTAATAACAAGAGCAACGATATTTTTTAATCAACAATGTGATGTGTATAAATCATAAGTATTTCAAGGTTAGCTATCTTAGATTCAACAAGTAATAACATTTATGCCATGAACAAAACAATTTTACTGCTGAAATTACTATAGAAAACATGTATAGTCAGCAACATAAATTATAAGAAAAGACAAGCACTAAGAATTAGATGGGCCAGACCAAAAGATGGATCAATAGTAATGATTATAGGATGGATTCAAATACAAATATGGACTGCTGCAATTAAATTTCAGCATGCAGATTTTCAGCAAAAAGAGAAGTAAACATAGTCGGAAGGTCCAACAAAAGGTTCAGATTATGAACTACATTTAGAGAAGTGATACATGTGATCTAGTAGCCCGGAAAGTACCTTGTAGCCGTCAAATCCTTGTAAGAATGCCCCGAAATAAATGGAAGTTGCGGTGAAGGAGATGGTGGTCGAGAAGAGGGGGATTAATAGCCTGGAAGATAAATTTGAGGATGAAAGTAGATCTCTAATGTAGAAAATATGCACTAGAGATTGGTTTGAGAAGGGTGGAGAGGTAAGAAGCCGCGGTCTAGAACAATGTTACCAAGTCGGAAGTCGGGAAAAAGTCGGCAAGGGAAAAAATGAAAAAAAGGGGAAAAAATCGATAAATTAGGTAACAATTAGATATATGTATTCTAACAATTTTTTTTTTTTGCAAAAATCGGGAAAAAAATGGGAAAAATGTGTAATTTGCGATTAATATGCTTAATTCGCGATTTTTCAAAAAAACCTGACTTTTAAAAAAAATTGTGACTTATTCCCGTAGCAAACATTTGGGGAATAAGTCGCGATTAAAACACGACTTTTTCAAAAGTCGGTTATTTTGGTAACACTGGTCTAGAAGAGGGAATAAAGAAGCGAGAAGAATCGTCGATAGAGTAATGGTTTCGAGCAACGATGGCTCTCAAATTATGGTACTTTATCAATAACTTAGATCTTAAAATGCTTTAAAAAATCCCCGTTTTATAAGATTAGGGTTTCATGGTGGCTTAATAGGAGCCGTAGGATCCACAAGTTGAGCCACAAGATGCTCGCAAAAATTGAAGTGGTAAAAAGGGTATAAAAGATAAAGAAAGAAGAAGAAACGGGCGGGAGAGGAGGCTTGCAGCCTGAGGCAGGTGTACGGGTGGAAAGAGAGGACGGCTAGGGTTTGGAATCCTCTGTGTTGGGTGCGAATACGACTCTCACACCTGAGTTAGCATATAAAAAAAAAAACGATCATAACTTTTAAACGAAGTGTTCGATTGACACGAAACAAAAACCAAAGTTCGAAATTGAAATAGCAATATAATTAACTTTTTCTTTTCTTTCAAATTTGTTGTATTGATTTCCGAGCAAATTTGAAAACATCAATCAGCTTTGGTGGTTGCATCAAGGGGTAAAGATCAACGACATTTAAAAAATTACCGTGCAGAATGATCAGGGATTCAATCTAACCGGAGATACGATGAAGATTCACAAAGTGCATGAATCGCAAAACTAAGTGTGATGCAAAGGTTGTGTGTGAATTTAGGGTTGAAGCATACAACGCTCTATCCTAATACAGTAAGAAAAGCACACAAATAATTTTTTAGGTGGAAATCCAAACGGGAAGAACCACCCCAAGCAAGTTCGGATATGCACACAACAATCCACTATAGAGCAAAAGAGTAATAACCAAAAGACAGAGCGTTGCCCTTAAAGCGAGAGATACTTCCACAAGCCCACACGAGCCTGGCACTGGTAGTTAGCAACCACCACAACAATTCTCCTCCTGGTAACCTCCTTTACTTAACTTCTGAAGTTCCTCCACACCCTACTCCACGAGCATCTCTTTTGCACGAAGTGCTCTATTCGGATCGCTGCAATGACTCCGAAATCTCAACTCCCCACAGGCGAGCTTGAGAGACACCTTGAACATCTCCAACGATGTGGTGTTCTCCGCATAGAACAAGAAGATGTAACAAAAAATCAAAACAACAAGAAAAGATCTTTGAAACACTTGTATCCGGATCGAAGAACTTCTCTAATGAGTAGAGCACATATGGAACGTTGAAAGATCAAAGCTCAAATTATAGAGAAAATAAAACGACAAAAAAAATCACCAAAACAAGTAAAACCAAAGGACGCGGAGATAGAAATTCAAGAACAAAGCAAACGCTAAACATTATCCTCCGCATTTGAAAATAATGCATTATGATGGCCTATTTATAGATAGAATCATAGTAGAAACCTTCACAAATATGTAGGAACCCTACAAATCCGGGATGTTTCGGAGTCCAAATGAATACGAACGAGCCAAAACAAGTCCAATAAGTAGCCTCCCCGAGTAGACCGAACAGAACTGGTTTGAAGACAGATTCAGGTTCTTTTAGCACAAAGGATACGCAAGAACAAAGCAAACGCTAAACATTATCCTCCGCACTTGAAAATAATGCATTATGATGGCCTATTTATAGATAGAATCATAGTAGAAACCTTCACAAATATGTAGGAACCCTACAAATCCGGGATGTTTCGGAGTCCAAATGAATACGAACGAGCCAAAACAAGTCCAATAAGCAGCCTCCCCGAGTAGACCGAACAGAACTGGTTTGAAGACAGATTCAGGTTCTTTTAGCACAAAGGATACGCACAACATTATTTACATAAAATAACATTTAAGTAAATATCGTTATCTCCATTTGCTTTTAAGTTATTTTATGTAAATATGCAAATACCCTCCTAATTTGGATTCATTAAAATTATCCAATGTTCTAAAAAGCGCTAGGCGTTAGTCGAGCGGTGGGGGATCTTCTAGCGTTAGGCAGTGCCTAGGCTTTTTTATGTTTTTTAACTATTTTATCATTATTTTGATAGTATATATAATATAATTATTTTTAACTTACTATAAATTCAAGATTTCCCCAACTATTATTTTACTGAGCATGTATCATTTACATAACCATAAACTCAAGATTAACAAGAACAAAAGCAAGCATGATATTTATGATTAGTAGATTCCAAACTATAAATGATGACATCTATGCACCAAAGGCTGCACTTGCTCCACTGATTGACGATATCCATGTGTTGCTACCTGTGCAGAGGAAAACCAAAATTTCAAGAGCTATTAAAATTAATTTGAGTCCTTAAAATTCTTATCAAAATATAATTTTTCTTGGAAAAAAATTACATCATTCATGGCTATATAATTAGATTGATTACATTACATTTTTTTTGTTATGAAAAAGTCAAGCAAATGGATGCAAATGATAAGTATAATTACCTGTGAATAAGTCTTTTTTTTTTAAATCAATGAAGAAAGTCATATATATATGAATTATTTCCTTCAATTTAAATCCTCTGTGAAGATTGGGTCTACCTAACCAATGCCTTTAGAAGACATGGATCAGTGACGAAAGTAACAAACATAACTTGACATAAAGGTTCACAATAACTTTTTTTGAGTAAAGTATGGGTGGTTTCATAGAAACCTTTAGAAGCCATGGATCAACAAAAAGTTGGAGCACGTTCCAATGCTGAATTAAATGGTATCAGATATTTTGTATGAAGTATGGCGGGTTTATTGTAAAATAAACTTAGCTTCTGTTCAAAAAGAGCAATACTTGGAGCAATCGGATCCAAACCTCAGGCTTGAACATGATGGCACCAAACCTTCAATCCGCTACTTCATCTTTGTCCTCCACTTGGATCTTAGTTGAGTCAGATGACGCTCCCTCGCCCACCTCTTCTGCTTCCTCTCGATCTCCGACCTCCGTGCCAATGCCTTCGAGATTGGAGATTGACATCCGATTCCCAATTTTTCTTTACGAAGAATTGAAGAAGAATCAGATTGAGGTTAAATCTATAAAAATCTCAAATTAATAATAATATCGAATTAAAAAATATATATTACCGTAAAGATAAGAAGAAAATTGCTCTCAACAAAGAGAGAAAGAGAGACAGAGATCGGACCTTGATATTCTCTTGTGGACTTGCATTAACTAAAAATGGAGTAAAAAATCCCAGAGAGGGAAAAATGGAGTATCGGGTATCATTGCTAAGGTGAATTATGTGGCGATAGTGGTAGAATAATACCTCTTTGCAAAAGAGATTCTGATCTTGGATCTTCACCTGTAGGGCTTGCATGTTACGATGATCAAGCAAAAAAATATAGTATAAAATAAAATAAATAAATTAGCCACAATTAAAGAAGGAATTAATTTTAAGTATTTGATTAATTAAACCAAAAGGAATAAAAAATTATCCAAGTTTTGACTTTCCAAATCCGGGCAACAGAGTTCTCCATCTTTTGGATCAAATATTGGTGAGGAGGTTAGGGCTTTGTAACTATTCCCCTTAAACTGCAAGAATAAAGACGCAACAAATAACTATTGTGGAATGACAAAACAACAATAGAGATGAAGATCAACTTATCAAGGATCAACAAAATAAGAAAGCGTAGAATGTGAGTGCATTAGAGGTGGGACCTTAGGCCCCTTACTCGAGGCGTGGCATGGTGCGATTGACCCCAACACGATAGGTGCTTCAAACTACCAAACTTTACATAGAGAAAGTAGTAGGTTAAATAGAAAACATGTATTCGGAGAAAGGTAATATTTCCTAGTTATTAATCCCACCTGATTCACTCAACAACGCTAACAAAAAGGAAATACATAGAGAATGTTTCAAATTACAACTTTATCTATATATTGATGCTCCTTTGTTGTCTTCGTCGCCATCACTTCTGGTTCCCACAACACAAAAAATCTCAAATTACCATCCCATTGTTTAAACCATAGAAAAAAAAGGGAAAAAAATCTGTGAGTGATCTTAAAGCCCAAAACAGCATAACCATGGTCCACAAAAGAAAAGATAATATATATTTTTTTGTGAGTGATCTTAGAACGCAAATAACCACAGGGAAGACGATCGCTCAACACCGATGGCTTTGGACTTGGCAAGCAACCCGAGCATCGTCCAGTCGGTCTGGCTGCCACCGACTTAGGGGTAGAATTGGTCATTAGATATAATGACATCACATAATGTAGACCGTTGGTTTTGATCAGGATGATTTATAACAAATCTAAAAGGCAAAAAAAATAAATCTACATTTTGTTGTTTTAAAGAGGTAAGTAATATTTTACCTTCTGATGATAGGAGAGGGGTAAGGCGATCGGCCCGACGATAGAGGATGGCGTGAGAGTTGCCAAAGTTGGCGACGATTTGGTCTTTGTCGACCACGGAGAGGACGGCTGTGGAGCTCACGTTGCACATGGGCATCTGGAGCTCACATCGGCAGCTCGGGTGACACTACCCAACCACCTCCACGTCTGTCCAAGAGAAATCCACTCCATCATATCATTCAATTCTGCCACCAGTGCACGGCCATATTTGAGCCTCTCCATCTCCTCCACCACGAGCTTGTGCATTTGAACCTTAGGACACCACCACCTAAAATGATCAACATACATGAGAGAGAGAGAGAGAGAGAGAGAGAGAGAGAGAGAGAGAGAGAGAGAGAGAGAGAGAGATTACTTATGGGTGTCGAGAGATGGGGTTAACTTTCCATTTTAGAAACGGTAAAAAAGTGGAATGGGAAGGGATGGGCGTGTTTACACCACGATAGAACCCAAAACGCCATTGAAAGGGCTAGGCATGTTCACACCGTGATAGAACCCATCTTTAATTGGGCTCCATGTATCAAACCCCGAGTTCGTTTTAGTATAGATATATTAGATTTTCAGACTTTGTCAAATTTAGAATCAAGATTTTTCATATTGACTAGAAGTTGAAAGCATACAAAAACCACATGCAATATCAAATACAATAATGCACGATCAAATCCAAGTTATGATCTTTTAAAAGCCATTGAAATACAAAGGCCCAAAAGAGCAATATGAATGCAAGATATACCTTTTTGAATGATTGAATTGCTCTAACATTGTCTTGATGGAAGCTTGCATACCGTATCTTTGATGTCTTTACTGAGTTATGGAAGTATGCAATCACGCTAAAAAACAAGCAATACCTAGGGGACACACATACACTGTTCGAGAAATTGTTTTGGGTCAAAATATTAGTCTAACAAAGGAGGAATCATTACTGATGTTTCACTACTTAATGAATTCTTCTTTGCCAGGTATTGAATTAGGACTCATTTCTTACTTTGAGCTTCTTTTTAAAACTCGTTATTAACCTAATGTCAGTGTCCAACCTTTTTCATGTGGTTTAGGACTGCATGGTGGTTTTTCGACTTATTTAGAGGTTGTTATGGCTTTCCCTCTTTTCCAGTAGTATATTAAATTACTTGACATACTTAACCTGATTTAAGCAGCTGTTGCAGTTTGACAAGTGAGGATGCTGGGTCCCTCACCTCTCTGTTTTTGTTTATTTATTTATTTTATTCACCAAGAGTCGTGACTTCATGTCCCTTGTACACGTTAGAGTTACTATAAAAGTAGTCTACATGTGCATTCATTAGATTATATTTTATTTGTTTGCTTTGCAGCAGTGCCACTACGACTGCTATAGTGGACGGCTCAAATTCCAGTAATGGAGGCAAACGTCGAAAGGCGGAAGATTTATTGGAGTCATCTGTAAATGCTGCTTCCTCCTCATGTGCTTCTACCACTACAAGCTTGAGCAATGGCTCCTTAACTTGGACCTCATCCGCTCTTTCTGCTGGTGCTCCAGTCACACCATTCTCTAGTAGTTCAGTGACCTCATCTTTATCAACCGGCACAGCAGCAGCAGCAGCAGCAGCACCCACGTTTTCTACAGTCTCTTCTTTCATGTTTGGCTCTGGAACCTCAACAGGTGCTCCCATCTTAGTTTCTCCGGCTATGGATAAATCCAATTCCACAGAATTGGAAGGATTGCCTGTCAAATCCTCCACCCATTTGAGCACAAATAGTGCCATTTCTCACGGGACATCTGCTGCATTTATAAACACAGGCAGCAGCAGCAGCTCGATTCTGGCGACATCATCATTTTTGTTTTCAAGCACAAGCAGTAGCTCCTCTGCTCTGGCAACACCATCTTTGTTTTCAAGCACAGGCCTTGGTACCTCCTCGGCTCTGTCAACGTCCTCTACTTCAAAGATAACAGCTGGCATTTTTGGGTTGAGTGCTCCTGCACAATCTAGTGCTTTGGGTTTATCAGTTGCTAATGGCAGTTCTCAGAGTCAGAGCCCTATTTCTTCTTTTGGTGCCCCAGCTGGATCTATTTTGGGTCCCCAGGCAACTAAAGCTGGAAGTGAGGGGGCTTCACAATTCTCTCCAGTCACTGCAAGTCAATTTGGTTCCTCCATTTCATCGCCAGCATTTGGGCTAATTAGCTCTTCCTCAGTGGGCTCTTCTAGCTTACCGTTGGAGTCAACAGATTCTGGTGCTAAACCTTTTGGTTCGACTACTGTTTCCACTGGTGCTGGTTCATCCATCTATGGCAGCAGCAGCTCATCCTTGGCGACAGCTGCTCCTAGTTTGTTCAGTTCTGGTTCTCAGATGTCGACCTCATCCAATATTGGTGGTTCTAGCACATCATTATCTACTGGATTCGTATTCGGATCAAGTTCTCAGCCATCCACATCATCCATTTTTGGTTCCAGCACGTACTCGTCGTCTTCATTCGGACAGTCAGCTCCTACTCCGAGTTCTCAACCATCCATTTTTGGTTCTAACACGCCACTATCTACAGTATTTTCATTTGGACAGTCGGCTCCTACTTCTGGATTCGGGGCAGGGCCGCCGGCCTTTTTCACTACTGCTATCACCACCACCTCATCGGCATCTCCCTCTCCCGCACCACCTATGTTTGGATTACCAACCCCAGCTACCGGTTTCGGCTCAGGATCTCCAGGAAATGATCAGATGAATGTTGAGGATAGCATGGCTGATGACGCCATCCAGGCTGCAGTTCCGATGGTTCCTACTTTTGGCCAGCAACCCAATCCGTTTGGTCTTTCAGCTGTTGCATCAGGTGGACCACCAATCTATCAATTTGGTAGCCAGCAGAATCCACCGACCGCATCACCATTTCAACCCACTGGGAGTCAGAACCCATCTCCATTTCAAACAGATTTCTCTGGAGGAAGCTTTTCATTAGGCAGTGGTGGTGGCGACAAGACTGGCCGAAAAATCGTGAGAGTCAACCGAAACAAGCTCCGGAAGAAGTAGAAACCCACCAGAAAATCGAGTTCAGATGTCCTTGCTTGCATTCATTGCCTCTGGGGAGTTTTCGAGCATCCGTTCATGGCCGAATCCAAGGCACGAGGTAAGATGCCCCGTTGTTTCCTTTGCAATGTTTCTGGGTTTTCAGCAACAAAAGTCTAATTGGCCTTTCGTGGAACTGAGAATCCAGGGTGCGGCTCGAACCTATCTGGTATGTCTTTGTTCCTTCATGCCTTGGGGCCATATTGCAATTTTGGATTAGCTTTAGTGATTTCCGCTAGTACTTATGTTCTAGCTTGGTGCCGCCGAGGAGTGCCGCACAATGATGAGGCCGTTCCGATGTGTACTTTGTTCTTGTAACATAGAATAATGAGCTATATGCATGTATGTGTGTAATCTATCATTCCAGTTGTTAGCATATGATCATTGTGCCTGATGTGTCCCCCCCAAAACTCAGAGTGGAGCCATTATTTCTGTATTTCTTATCCATATACAGTTTGAATAATGTGTCGGAAATCTGAAAGCGGACTTGGAATTCCGTGGTGGTATTTTGTACAAAAGCTCGAGTATCGTGGGGGATCAATGTGCATCTGAAACTGGGGATCAATGTGCATCTGAAACTGACCGAAAATTACTGTTTCTTTGATAGCAATTAGCTATCTATTGCTGGTTTTTGCCACATCAGCAACCTTTTGCCACCTCATCGTCGTGCGGTTTTATTGTGTTGCAGTCAGTCTGCTGCCGTTGGGTGGCCTTTCGCGTTGAGGAGATAATGAAGGCGGTGGCCGGAGGAGGTGACCTGATCTGGAGGAGCTGGATGCCCGAGGATGGGTTGGTGTTCCTTCCACATCCAGCACCGACACTGGGGTTGGATCTCAAGGTCGAGCAGGCGAGCCCCCATCGGTGGAGAGCAAGAAACTGACAAGAGTCCACATCCAGCACCGGCATTGGGTGTTGACGCTCCAATGGGGACCACATGATCAGAATCCAGGGCTTAGAATGTCAGTGATGGTCAGAGAGGTGGTGCCGATGACGGCGTTGATGGATGGAATGCCAACCCACAGGCGGTGTCAGGCTCCATCAGAGCGGCTCTTTTTTTTTTTTTGAAGGATCAGAACAGCTCCTTCCATGCTGCCTTCGATTCCTCCTCGCCACTGTATGGAAAGTCACGCCACGGCAGCGGGGAAATTTTCAGCACATCCTGCGCACGCACAACCCAGGCCTGCTGCAACACCGGGAAGAAGAAAAAAAACCCACTGTAGTCCAGTCTGTTGGTATCAGATTTCCCACACCAGGCCCGGGCTCAGAGAGAATACGGTGCACAAATACAATGAACACCACGGATCACTGACAATCAAGGACTTGGATTGTCATTAGTAAGATTACACCAAGCAGTTGTCTACGTTTGTCGGACTCCGCTAACTCTAATCTTGCTCCTCTCACACATCATACATAGACGAAGTAGAAAACCACCATCGACCAAGAGATGGAAGCACTCCGGAGAAAAAACACATACCAAAAAACTCAAAGAATATCTGCATACTGTATCCTTCTCCATTCCTATCCGATAGCCATGCCGAAGAACTTGGAGAAGATCCGCACACCATATCCTTCTCGCTTCTTCTTCTTCTCCTCCTTCTTTCTTCCTCTCTAGTTTCCTTCTACTCTCCCCTCGCTACGCGGTCAGCCTTAGACTAGGTTTCTGTTATCTCCTAGACCATGATTTGATCTCCATCCTCTACCGAGAAGAACCACTCACCATGTCACCGCCGCCTTGAGAAGAGCTCAGGGGGAGCGCCACGTCGATGCCCCTCCGGATCATTCACTTCTCCCCGCAACCTTCCCTTCTCGTAGACGATATCCAATCAACACCCTTGTAGCTGTTATTGACGATTGCCACAAGTTCTTGACCTAATCCAAAATGAGAGCAAATGTATTCCAAAGGGAGACCAAAAAACTCTAAAAATTCGTGCAAAAATTATAACCCGTGACCAAACCCGTGCTGCCAGGCTCAGGTCATGTGCACAACTTGTCGTGCACACGACCTGTACAAGTCGTGCGCACAATCTCTCCATAAAATTTCCTCGATGTTTTTTCGTTGATTCACTTGTTCGCATAATTTTTGCAGAAGTTGTGCGCACGACCTGACAAAGTCATGTGCACGATTTTTACCGGGTGTTACCTTTTGCAAGCCAAACCCAGCAAGAGCTTTACTGTTTTTTCCACTCTTTTTCAAAATCCATAAGATCGATTTAAGATCTTGATCTATTGTTATTCGATCGCTTCCAATGCACGCTCGGGTGCCTTCGTGGTGACCCGACATTCCAATATTGACTGAAGGAGATTTGATGACCATTCTATCCTGTCTCCGGTCACCCTCTCCGATGGACTTCCATGCTTATGATTGTCATGGGTGCTCCAATCGGCTCCCTAAATACTTTTTAAATTTTGGAAACCCCACACTTGAATAGGTAATGTTCACTCTCTACTTGACCGGTCCGCCTCAAATGGTGACATCACCCTTTGAATTTTTTGACCGATGACATCCCTCCTCACATGAGGGCACAGCCTCACATATGTGAAATTGTGACCGTTGGGAACGGCTCAAAATTGTACCGTTATTAATTTTTTATTCTAAAAAATATTTAAAATAAGAAAAATAATTCTAAAAACTTAGAAAAAAATTAAAATTATTTCTTAAAAAAATTAAATTAAATTAAATTTATGAGGATTTTAAGTTATGTAAGAGGGTGTGAACATATTTGGTATTTGGGCATATAGGGTAGGGGGTTGGTTGGAAGGAACTTTCCTCTCCACTCCCAATAATGCGGTAGGATAGAGAGTCAAAATGGGAAGAAAAGGGATGGGGTCAGTTGGAGATGCTTTTATAGAAGGATGGACAACAATCCATGCTGGCAAAGGATAAATTATATTTTGCCCCTCTAAAGGTTAGTACAAAAACAGTTAACCCCTTTGTAGTTTGTTTTGTTCCAAATCACCCACTAAAGTTTGAAATGTTAGCACAATACCTCTTTTTGTCAACTACTTAAGACGTGTTTGCATGCATAACAGCTGTTCCATTGGAATCTCATCCGGATGAGGATATTTTCATAAATCATCTTTTTTAGTGTTAATTTAGTGATTTGGCGACCGATTGGCAAAAAAAATTGACAGAATAATAAAATATCCTTCCCAAATCTTTATTCCACCGGAATAAAAACTAGCCGTTACTTTCAAAATCCAGAACCGGGAGTAGAAATGGGCAGTTCCGGATTGATGCCAAACACCCCCTTAATTTTCTCATTTGGTAATTTTTATCTGGTCAAAATTAAATTGATTGGGGGGGGGGGGGCATAATGTAGCTTTTTTAACTATATGGGGTTAATTGTTTTTGATCCAAACTTCAGGGGGGGGGGGCAAAGTGTAGTTTACCCAAAAAGAAATCTGATTAAATCATTAAATTCTCTAGTGGCCGAGTAGTTTGATAAAATTCCAAAAATAGCCCTGCGTTAGGGAGAAAATTGCCTATAATCCGTATCCCCGCCTCTCTCATATCCGTTAACGCGTTTCCTCCTCTTCCCATTTCCGTCGAATTCGTGATCCGTTATGGATTTTCCGCTCGCGATCCGGGATTTCTCGTGAAGTATTTTCCCGCATCAAAGATCCGTTCGTCAACGTCGGGCAGATCGGGCGGGCGGCGACGGTGGGCAGATGGTGCGGTGGCGACCGTGGCCGCCGCCGCTACCTTCGAAGAAGTTCGAGGTGAGGCTGGTGGTACGGAGGGCTGAGGGGTTGCCTGCGGCGGCTCCGGAAAGCCTGGCGGTGGAGGTGAGGTGGAAGGGGCCGAAGGTCACGCTGAGACCCCTGCGGCGGGCGGCGGCCAGGAGGAACCGGACGAGGGAGGAGGTGGTGATAGACGGGGGCATCGTGGAGTGGGAAGAGGAGTTCCGGAGCGTCTGCGGCCTCGCCGCCCACAGGGACCACGCCTTCCATCCCTGGGAGATCGTCTTCGCCGTCCTGAATGTGAGTTTCTGTCCTTTTTAGGGTTTCTTGCAGATAATATTCATCCGGTGATATCCATTTGTACTGTTATATTAGGATTGGTTTGTCAATGTTTGGATATTCATGGGTCTTCGGTTGAATTTCTTTCTTTCTTTTTTTACTCAATTGAATGGAAAATTAGTATTAATCTTTCTAATTTTGATATCTTTATAATCAGCAGCATTAGAAGAAGAAGAAGAAAAAATTCAGCATTGTATAAGACAATTTTTTTGATCTAAGAGAGAGCTCAACAAAACCCTAAAAAAGTCAACTTTAAGCACGATTTAATGAAAATTATGGTCGAGGGGAATGTAATCTTATTTTGTTCTGTTTAGGGCTCGAATCAAGGACACAAGAACAAGGCCTCTGTTGTGGGAACAGCTTTGCTGAATCTTGCAGAATTCATAGCTTCTGCGGAAGAAAAAGAGATCGAGATAGCTCTTCCTTTATCGCTGCCTGGCGTCTCTACTACTGAACCTTACCCATCACTTCATGTATGTGTGACCTATTCATTTCACCTTGTTCTGTGATTTGGTTTATTCAATTAATGGTTTCTTCTAGAACCATGACCATAATTTATGGTGTTTATAATTTTCAAAAAAAATTTTGAGCTAAATTGCTCAGATGATGTCGCATGCAATTTGGATAATTTGTTCAAGAAGCTATCACTGTTTCATGAATTGTTTTCTGGTTGGTGACTGATACAGCTGCTGTTCTATGATCTAAGAAAGAAATTTCGAATTTCGTTTCCACATCAGAACCACAGAAAAAAGAGATTTACCATGATATTTTTTTTTTTACCATGCAAATCGATCACCACAAACTAATCTAATACTCTGATTGCGTACTAACCGCCGAAAATCTTATATTTGCATATTGACCATACAAAACTTATAAAGTTGTGCATGTTCGCCCTCTGGTTAGCTACCGGCTCAAAAGGGTAAATATACTTGGAATACACCCCTATTGACTGTTAGGTGTAAACGAGGAGGGTTGTCCGACCTACCTGAGGAGAGTGGATTGTTGTTGCACGAGCATGGAGAGGGCTGGACGAGTATCTAGGGGAGCCAGAGTGGAGTTAGGGTACTCACACTGAAATTAGCCGATGCAAGTGATAAGTCACTTGACCTTGGGTAAAATGGTCATTTGGACCTCATGTTAGAAGTTCACCGTGTCTAAGTCACTTTATGTTGACGGATAGTAACGGAGGGGTGAACATGCATAAGTTTATATGTTTTGGAGGGTTGATATGCCAAATATAAGGTTTCTAGGGCTTTGTACGCATTAAGACTAGTTTGTAACCATGGTTTTTGGTGGTAATATTTTGTTTTGAACCAGCGAAAAAACGAGATATTTCGCGCATTTCATGGAGTTTCTCGAGATTTTATTCCTTGGTTCTATCCTTGTGCGATGGTGTTGATCCTTGATATTTTACCGTGAAGTTTGCAAAATTCTCAGCCAGTTAAATCTTTAGGCTAGTGACATGGATATCTCTTGTGCAGTTAGCTCTTAGCCTA
The DNA here is from genome assembly GCA_947650365.1 of Chamaelirium japonicum. Lineage (NCBI taxonomy): Eukaryota > Viridiplantae > Streptophyta > Magnoliopsida > Liliales > Melanthiaceae > Chamaelirium > Chamaelirium japonicum. Next base: position 43,415,393 of record OX393557.1, on the reverse strand, counting down.
TTGGAACCGAGAACATCCCAAGAATCATCGGACACGATACAGAGGTCTACAATGACTGCTCCTTTGTCACCTTCCTCTGGAGATGCTCCCCCTTCTGAGAAAGAAGAGGTTTCTGCTCTTAAAGCTGGATTGAGAAAGGTAAAGCTGTTTAGAGAGTTTGTGTCAACGCGGAAGGCGAAAAAGCCATGCAAGGCGGATGAGAGTAGTGAAGGAAAATGCTCTGATAGAAGCGATGATACCGAATACGCATACCCATTTGACATGAACTCCATTGACGATGATCTTGATGAAGGGGAACTAGAAGCTGGGAAAAGTTCTAGAAAGTCGTTCAGTTATGGTACTTTGGCATCTGCGAACTATTTGGGTGGATCATCTTACTGTGATTTCATGTTAGATGGGGAGTCTGAGGATTGGGTTTACTACAGCCACCGAAGATCAGATGTTGGTTGCTCGTATGCGGGGGATATAAGGACATCGGTCCGTGAACGGTCCCTTTTGGAGACTTCAAAGAGAAGCATACTTCCGTGGAAAAAGAGGAGGCTTAGTTTCAGATCTCCCAAGGCCAAAGATGAACCTCTGTTAAAGAAAGCATATGGAGAAGAAGGTGGGGATGACATTGATTTTGATCGTCGGCAGATGAGCTCCTCTGATGAGTCCCTCTCTATTGGGGTACACTCAAGTCTCATCGTTGCATACTTTCCTTTGTCTCTTACAGATATCATTATATAGACATAGGATTTATATGAGATGTTACTTTGAGCCCAATTTAGCAAAATCTGTTGTTAGGTGATCAAATTTAGATTGATTATTGCTTTTTGGTAGGTGAGGGATAAAAAATTATCGTATCTTATTTTTCAAAAATGGAACATCCCTGTCCTTTTTTGGACTTCTGAGTATTGATCCGAAAATTGAAATTTGATCCTATGCTATTAATATTCCCCGATTTCTATTATATATGGGCAAGGTGGTTGTATAATTTCTTTGGGATGCTTACCGAGGGTGGTTCTACATGCTTGTTCTGTTTGACATCTAGTTATGAATATACTTAACCTTAGGGTATTTTTGCAGAGGAACAAGGGCGAAGATGACTTAGCTGCAAACCGGTCATCAGTATCGGAATTCGGCGATGATAATTTTGTGGTAGGCAGTTGGGAGTGGAAGGAACTAGTAAGCCGTGATGGTCACATGGAGCTCTGCACCCAGGTCTTCTTTGCATCCATTGACCAGAGGAGCGAGCGCGCTGCTGGTGAGAGCGCGTGCACCGCCCTTGTCGCCGTGATTGCCCACTGGTTCCAGGCCAACCGGAACATGATGCCCATCAAGTCGCAGCTTGATAGCCTAATCCGGGAAGGTTCCCTTGAGTGGAGGAACCTTTGTGATAATCAGACATACCGGGAGCTGTTTCCTGACAAACACTTTGACCTCGACACCGTTCTTCAGGCGAAGATCCGCCCGCTCTCAGTCGTCCCGGGGAAATCCTTCATCGGGTTCTTCCACCCCGAAGGCACTGATGAAAGTTGCAGCGGTTTCGACTTACTACATGGGGCCATGTCCTTTGACAGCATCTGGGATGAGATCAGCCGAGCTGGGTCGGAAGACGGAAGCCCTCAGCTCTATGTAGTCAGTTGGAACGATCACTTTTTCGTGCTCAAGGTTGAGCGTGATGCTTACTATATTATAGACACACTTGGAGAGAGGCTTCATGAAGGGTGCGACCAGGCTTATATCCTGAGGTTTGATGAGAGCACATCAATTCATCGAATTCCCGGTGGGGACATGCCAGCAAACTGTGAGGCTCCGGTTGCTGGAAGCCAGCAGGTCCAGCAGTGTGATACCACGATGGAGGGCTCGATAGTGGAGCGGATGGAGGGTGGGAACGGTGTTGCAGAGAAGGAGCAGCAGCTGGTCTGCAGGGGTAAGGAATCCTGCAAGGAGTACATCAAGAGCTTCTTGGCCGCGATCCCAATCAGGGAGCTGCAGGTTGATATCAAGAAAGGGCTGATGGCTTCAACGCCACTGCACCACCGCCTCCAGATCGAGTTTCACTACACCTCTCCAGCCAAGGAGACGGTGGAAGCCGAGGCAGTTACTAAATTTTCATCGCCGGAGCAGCCAGCAGAATTTGTGTCAGTGGCATGTACCTCGACACCTCCAATTAAATTGGAGGTGGAGGTTGTATAAAGTTTAGCATGAGGGCCCACAGATTAACCCCCCTTTTTCCTCCTTTCCATTAAATTTAGATTGTGGTTTAAGAGGTGATTTCTTTCAACTGAAGAGATGAATGGGTAAAAGGCAATACAGCCCATCAGGAATGGCTGGCTATCCCTTTCTTCTTCTTTGTTTCCTTCTTCCAAACCTCTTTAACTGAGTATGTGTGTGTTTGTGTTGGTGGGTGTTGTAAAGAGTAATTGTGTGGTTCCCTTCAAATATTTATGTGCGGTTTCATTGCTCGTCGACGGTATTGTTTGTGTAAATGTTTATCTAATACTAATCTATATAATTCCTGAATGCAAGTTGCCAAAGATTGTTTCCTGTGGACACAAAACATGCAGTTCAAATGGATTATGTTGGAAAAGGTTACGGGAAAAACTGAATGCGGTTGTATTATTCACTAAAGCCCCCTATATATATACAGAATAGGAGGTTGGGATAGAGACGGGGTAAATCTCTAATCCCCTGAATCTAGGGGTCTTTATCCGGTGGGCATCCATATCCGATGCAACCACCGTTTCATAACACTCCCCCTTGGATGACCACCATTTATCAATGATTGCCTCATTAAAACCTTTGATGGAAAAACCCAGTGGGAAAAATCCTATCAAAGGAAAAGGAGTACAACCTTAGTTCTTCAGGAACTATGGTGGATACGCATAATGCTGCATCGTTAAAACCTTTGATGGGAAAACCCTGTGGGAAAAACCCAACCAAAGGAAAAAGAGTACAGCGCGCATAAATTTGCATCTTCAGGATGCCCTCCGCCTGATAATTACATTACCATTATTACATCTCTCCCCCTGATTACATTATTACATCTCTCCCCCTGATTATATCTCCTCCTTATTACATCAATTTGTTTGGTGATTGAGCCGTCGTAGTCCGATGCCGTACACCATCTTCTGGAAAGTAGACTTGGGCAAAGCTTTGGTGAAGAGATCCGCAAGATTATCGCTTGACCGTACTTGCTTGACTTCAATCTCCCTTTTCTTCTGAAGCTCATGGGTGTAGAAAAACTTTGGTGAGATGTGCTTTGTTCGATCTTCCTTGATGAAGCCAGCTTGAATTTGACCAATACATGCGGCATTATCTTCGTGGATAACTGTCGACTCTTTGGTAACTGATGCCAACTGACAACTGCTTCTGATGTGCTGCACAAGCGACCTCAACCATACGCATTCTCTACTTGCTTCATGCAGAGCTAATATTTCAGCATGGTTCGATGATGTGGCCACAAGTGTTTGTTTGGTCGATCTCCAAGAAATAGCTGCATTGTTATTCAAAAATACATACCCTGTTTGGGATCGACCCTTATAGGGGTCAGAGAGAAAACTTGAATCTGCATAACTAATCAAGTGAGGAGTACCACAAGAATAAAACAATTCCATATCAGTGGTTCATCGCAAATATCTAAATATTTGTTTTATTCCATTTCAATGCCTAAGAGTTGGTTCTGAACTGTATCTAGCCAATAGATTAACAGAAAAATATATGTCTGGTCTAGTACATTGAACTAAATACAATAAAGCACCAATAACACTTAAATACGGTTTTTCAGAACCAAGAATAGTTTCATGTTCCTCTTTAGGTCTAAATGGATCTTTATGAATATCAATAGGTCTAACTATGATGGGAGTGTTTAGTGGGTGACATTTATCCATATTAAATTTCTTTAACAAATTTTCAGTATATAAAGATTGATGTACTAAAATTCCATTAGAGCTACGCTCGATCTGCAGGCCGAGGCAAAACTTAATATCACCAAGTTCTTTCATTTCAAACTCCCTTTTTAGATAATCATAAGTTTTCTTAAGCTCTTCAGGAGTCCCAATCAACTTTATGTCATTCACATAAACTGTAATTATTGTAATTCCATTTTCTGATTTCTTTATGAAAATGCATGGGCATGTGTGATCATTCTTATAACCTTCCCTAGACAAGTATTCACTAAGGCGATTGTACCACATCCTTCCGGATTGCTTCAGGCCGTACAATGATCGTCTTAGTTTTATCAAGTGCGCACTCTTTGATGTTGCTTCAGGTAACTTGAATCCTTCTGGGACTTTTGATGTTGCTTCAGCAACTTGAATCCTTCTGGGACTTTTGATGTTGTTTCAGGCAACTTGAATCCTTCTGGAATTTTCATATAAATATCTGTGTCTAGGTTCCCATATAGATATGTCGTTACGACATCCATTAGCCTCGTCTATAGTTTTTCAGAAACTGTGAGACTAATGAGATATCTAAACGTAACTATATCCATAACAGGGGAATAGATCTCTTTATAATCAATCCCGGGTTTCTGCAAGAATCCCTGGACTACAAACCTTGGCTTATATCTAGCGATTTCATTATTTTCATTTTTTTTTTCTTACAAACACCCATTTGAAACCTACAGGGTTTACATTATTTGGTGTTTGTACTATAGGTCCAAATACTCCACGTTTCTTAAGAGATTCAAGTTCGGCTTGAATAACTTCTCTCCATTTTGGCCAATCAGTTCTATGTCGACATTCATATATACTACGTGGTTCATTATCTTTATCATCGCCCTTTGTTATTTCAGTAGCTACTTTGTATGCAAATATGTCATCGATGACTATTTTCTTTCGGTCCCAAATTTCACCCCTCATATAGAATATTGAGCTCTCATTATTTGGTACCGGTACCTTATCCATAATCTCTGCAGGGACCTCTTCAGGAGTTTGAGAGAAATTTGGCCGTTGGGAAATATTTTCTTCTGAAAAATTATGGTCTATAATATCTTCTAGAGCATTATAACCGGGTTCTTCTGGAACCTTAACTTCTTTTAGAGTTTTAGGGCATGATTTCTTATTCAACTTTCTCTTCCGAGGAACTGAATCTTTGGAACCTATAGGTTTGCCACGTTTCTGATGTGCAGCAGTTTCATTAGTGGGAGTTGAAATATTAATTCTTGCAGGTACATTCTTGGCTGGAACAAACGACTTAGTTACATTAGTTGCATCATTTGAAGATATCAGGTAATTGATTTGCAATATCTTGCAAATGCAAAATCCTTTTTACTTCTACCTCGCATTGGGGAGATCTAGGATCTAGATGAGATATAGTGGAAGTATTTCACGATAATTCACGCCGTTCTTCGGGAACAGGTTGTTGCCTAGAAACTTCTTTATCTCCCCCTAACGGTGGGAAGACTGTCTCATCAAAATGGCAATCTGCAAATCTAGCAGTAAATAGATCACATGTTAAGGGTTCTAAGAATCTTACGATTGAAGGTGAGTCAAAACCTATATAAATCCCCAATCTACGTTGAGGACCCATCTTAGTTCTATTTGGAGAGGGAATAGGGACCTGCACAGCACTTCCAAACTTTCTATGATGCGATATGTTGAGCTGAATACCTGACACAAGTTGTGCAGGAGAAAAATTATGATATGAAGTAGGTCTGAGTTTAATAAGATTAGCAGCATGCAAGATAGCATGCCCCCATGCAAAAATTGGAAGTCTGGATTGTAAGAGTAATGGTCTAGCTATAAATTGCAAGCGCTTAATAAAAGCTTCAGCAAGACCATTCTGGGTATGGACATGGGGGACAGAATGTTCGACTTCTATTCCGATGGATGTGTAGAAGTCATTGAAGATTTTAGAAGAGAATTCGGCTGCATTATCCAATCGGATAGATTTGATTGGGTTATCAGGAAAACTAGCTCTAAGTTTGATTATCTGGGATAATAATCTAGCAAATGCTAAATTTATAGTGGAGAGTAGGCTCACGTATGACCATTTAGTAGATGCATCTATTAGGACCATAAAATATTTAAATGGACTACTAGGAGGGTGTATAGGACCACAAATATCACCTTGAACCCTCTGTAGGAAGGTAATTGATTATGTCTCTATTTTCTGAAAAGAAGGTCTAGTTATTAACTTCCCTTGGGAACAAGGGTCACAAAAATGATCATTTGGAAAAATCAGACTTCGATTGCTAAAAGAATAACCATAGGAATTGTAAATGATCTTTCTAAGCATACCTGACCCTGAGTGACCTAATCTATCATGCCAAAGGACCAAATCTATAGGATTTGTGAACTTCCGGTTTAAATGAGTGGCATAGGACTCCATAATCCCAATGTGGGTAAAGTATAACCCTAAAGATAGGGTTGAGCATTTTTCTAGTATGAAAATATGCTCTCCGTTCTTAGATGTGATGCAGAGGTATTCTAGATTGTCTTCATTTGTAGTTTCTAAATGATATCCATTTGCTCGGATGTCTTTGAAGCTTAGTAAATTTCTTCTGAAATTTTCTGAGTATAGAGCATCCTTAATTAGCAAATGAGTACCTAGGTAAAAGAATATGGGCTCTTCCGGACCCTGTAACTATGTCAGTAGGGCCAGCCATTGTAGTAACCATACATGAATTATATTCAAGATTTGTAAAGAATTTTCTGTGTTTCAGTATGAAATGTGTTGTTGCACTATCTATCAGGCAAATCTCTTGGTAGTTGGTCATCGTTCCTAAATGATAAGTTATATGAGTCAATAAAAACCAAAAGAGAAGTATCAATGATAAAACTTACTAACACAAGTTCTAACTATATTCACCAGAGCGATAATATAAATTGATAATATCCAACAGAATATAAAAATTACTCAGCAATGTATGACAGAATAAAAACTATTGAGCAATGTCTGACAGGAAATAAAAACTACTTAGCAATGTCTGACAGAAAATATAAAAGAAGAACTAAAATCTTCAGAGATCCCAAGGTTCAGGGATTTAATGTGCCATCGTCTAACTCATCGAAGTAATCTGAACTTTCCAGGTACGATGTCTTAAGGGCATCAGTCTGCTTCTAGTAATCTTCAGGCTACTCATTGTTATCTTCATTCATATTTACCTCTACAGGTACTCATGTACTTTTGTACTTGTTCTTCTCATGTTTACTAGCACGGCAGGTTCTGGACCAGTGTCCTTCATTTCCACATTCAAAACATATGTCCCTCTTATCTCCAGGTTTAGAGGGATTTTTCTTTTCTGGATTCGGATGAGCAATCCACTTGTTTTTAAAGTGAGTGTCCTTCCTAGGACCATAATAATCATCTCTTCGAGGATGATTTTGATGTCCACCTCTGCTAGGGTGATTTCTACCTCTTCCAGGGTAGTTATTGCGCCCTCCTTTGCCGTGTCTTCCACCTCTACTTCCTCTGCCTCTACCTCTACCTCTATCTTGGTAGAAATCATTGGCATTTGCTTCTGGCAATGTCAATGATCCAGTGGGTCTAGAATTATTATTCTTTATCAGTAGGGTATTATGTTCTTCAGCGATCAGGAAAACTTCTATGAGTTTTGAGTACTTCTGGTACTTCATCCCCCTGTATTGCTGTTGTAAAATGATATTATTTGGGTGGAAGGTAGAGAGTGTTTTATCGATCATCTGAGTATCGTCTATTTTTTCCTCACAGAGCTTCAGCTTGCTGACGATGTTAAGTAACTTCGAGTTGAACTCAACCACTGTCTTGAAGTCCTGGAACCTGATGGTGATCCATTCACTCTTTGCTGCAGGCAAAGTGATCATCTTCTGGTGATCGTAGCATTCCTTAAGTGCCTTTCAGAGATCTGCAGGATCTACTATGTTCATATATTCATTTTTCAGATCTTCGTGTATGTGGTGCCTAAGGAAGATGAGGGCTTTAGCTTTTTCATTCGGCTTCAATCTATTCTTCTCTTCTAGAGCTTTCTCTAAGTTCTTCGCTTGTAGATGTAGCAAACTATCTACTCGCCAATTCAGAAAATTACTTCCATTGGCGTTTAATGCATGAAAGTCTAATTTTGTAATATTTGACATCTAAAGATTTAATAAATATTAACATTAATTATTATGATTATCATATCCATCACATAGGTATATAGATACATGTTGTAGAAAACAAGTGACATATCATTGACAAAGCCTATTAATACTGAGTATTAATAGGGTCCTTTCAGAAACCACTTGCCAAGGTAGAGCGGGTTCTATGGAACCGTCATGTGCCTTGCCAAGCTTTTCTAAAAGGTACTAATTGCTTAAATACAACTAATGCAGAAAATGACGTATTATGCACATGGAACATGTAAGAAAACACAAGATATATATACAGTATAGAGTCTGTTACAATTAAGGACAATTCTATCCTTATTTGTAAGATAGATATTGCATATTGGTCCCTTAGGGGCTAAACAGTTAAATACATAAATAGTATATATGAAATAGCAAAATATGACCGTATCGATGCGTCCGGAATAGTTCGGATACCCAAGATCCATATATGGATCGAAACAGATAGGCTATGTATTGGGCTTACAATAACAAAATTAAAATGAATGGTTCACATTAAATCAGGTAGTCAACTATATGTGAATGCGTACAAAGATGGACGGGTCGGATCTGCAATATGCAGTCGGGTCGGGCATATACATGCAGTCGGGTCTATACTGTATGTAGTCGGGTCTGTATAAATACAATCGAGTCGGGTCTGTACTAATGAATATCGGTTCTGAGCTTATGGCTCGGGTCGGGTTTAGCCATTAAATGGCTAATGGGCTGGTCGGGTTTAGAGATTAAAACCCAATAAGATGAACACTGTTCATCTTCTTCTCCGAAGAGAACGGAAACCGTAACCTACGCGCAGACATCGCGCCGCCGCTCGCCGCCCATAGCCCTCGCGCGCGTAGATCGCTGCCGCCTCTCGCCGCCAGCACAGCGCGTGCGCGTAGGCCGTTGCCGCCGCTTGCACCGACCTCGACACTCCTGTGCGCGGGTCGCTACCGCCGGTTGCTCCGTCTGCAGCCGTCGCCGGTCGAGCATTCCGCAAACGTCGCCAATCGAGCAATATGCAACCGCCGCCATGCGACGCTTGGTTACAGGCTGGCACACAGGCAATGGGGGAGAGGTACCAGATCTGGATGGCTGGGTTGCCGGACGACCTAAGCACAGTCGGAGGGGTCTCCGACCGGCTACGACAACATGCGAGAGGGGGGGGTCTTCGGGCGTACTTGGTTGGTTATTCGTCACTATTGCGATGGGCCGGAGTTGGAGAGGACAAGAGCCGGGGGCCGCACAGGACGAGGTCCGGAGTCAGGGAGAACGAGAGCCGGAGCCGGGTGAGAGACTCTCTCTCTTCTTCTCTTCCTATCTCTTCTTCAATCTCTCTTTGCGATGGGGTCGACCTCGTCGTGCTCTCCGCTCGTGCTGATAACGTGTTGGAAAAGGTTACGGGAAAAGCTGAATGCGGTTGTATTATTCACTAAAGCCCCCTATATATATACAGAATAGGAGGTTGGGATAGAGACAGGGTAAATCTCTAATCCCCTGAATCTAGGGGTCTTTATCTGGTGGGCGTCCATATCCGATGCAACCACCGTTTCATAACAGATTATAAGTTTTAGAATTTGCTAATTTTTTTGTAAGGATTATCACCTTGCCCTAGATAACACACCCATCATGGTTCAACAAGTTCTGAAACTTGTAGGGTGGTCAACAAATTCTGAAACCTTATGAGACAACGAGGGGTTGGGATTTGGTGGTGGTGTTAGTGGGGGTGGGGGGTGGGGGAGAGAGAGAAGGGCTAGGATTTATTAGCTGGAATGTGGTGAGGGTGATTCACCCCTGGTGGAGAGATAAAGAGCGGCTGAGATTGAAGGCTAGATGAATAGAGTTGAGATGGAGGGGTGGGATTGAGGGGAGGGAGAAACATATGAAGGACGGACTATATTATTGTAGACACACGAATTTCGTCTAACCTGGACCCAACTTGCGTGCACATACGCGGATGCGGACCCGACATGCGCTCGGACCCGGACCCGACTCGAATGCCCCTACGTGGATGCAAACCCAACGCGCTCGGACCCGGACCCGACTTGAATGCCCCTACGTGGATGCAAACCCGATGCAAACCATGACTCGGACCCGATTCGCGCCCAACAAAAAAAACTGGGTGGGCCCATCCTCAAGTGGGGCCCACCCGGCCCCATACTAGGATCCGGATCCCATGGGGAGGCCGGCCCCTACTAAGGATCCGGACCCCCCATGAGGAGGCCGGCTTTGCAAGGGAAAAAGAGAAGAACGTAAAGAAAAGAAAAGGAAAGAAAAGAAAAGAAAAGGAAAAAGAAAAGAAAGGAAAGAAAAGAAAAAGGAAAGAAAAGAAAAGGAAAAAGAAAAGAAAGGAAAGAAAAGAAAAGGAAAGAGAAGAAAGAAAAGGAAGGAAACACTGCCATGCGCGGGGGGAGGTTGCGTATGACGTCTGCTCACACGCGGATCTGCGCCGATCCCTTGATCCGACGGACAAGAAGAAGAGTCGGGTCGCCATCGATTTCGTGTGCAAAATTCAACCATAATTACCCCGTCAGAAAAGGAAGACGAATAAAGACTTATTCCCCTCATCAATGGATGAATAAATCTTGGGCAATTATGGGGGAGATATTAAAGGGATTTAAAATTAAAACTTCCCATATCTCTCCCCCCCCCTTCGCCTATAAATAGAGGGGGAGGGGGAAGGCTCAAGGGGTCGATCGGATGGCCAGGCGACGAAGCTCTACAGAAGAGGAGACGCGCCCTTCATCGACCCAAGGCTTCACGAGGCACGGGCAAGCCTGTCCCTTCGGGATCGGCTTAGTCCATTGAAAATCCTCATCAACGTGAAGACCCTTGCACAAGAAGATCATCCCTTCGACTCCGTACACGAAGAAGAAAGCTCGGAGAAGAACCCTTCGACTCCGAAGACGCCAGAAGCAAAGGCCGGAGAAGAAGATCGGAGCGGCACCACCCCGTCGTCTCCAACACCCCTTCGACTCCGATCAAGCTCAAAAGCCCGGAGAAGAATAACGAAGCGGCGCTACACCCGTCTCTTCAACAAAGCCTTCGAATCCGATCAAGCTCAAAAGCCCGGAGAAGAAGGGAAGCGGCGCTACACCCATCGTCATCAATAAGGCCTTAGACTCCGATCAAGCCCAAAAGCCTGGAGAAGAAGCCGATGCCATAACCGCCACCAGGTCGATAGTTGAAGACTGAAGACGAAGCACGGGAGCTCTGCAGAAGAGGAGACGCTTCCTCATCGACCCAAGGCTTCACGAGGCACGGGCAAGCCTGTCCCGAGGGATCGGCTTAGTCCACTGAAAGCCCTCATCAACATGAAGACCCTTGCACACGAAGATCAAGACTTCGACTCCGTGCACGAAGAAGAAAGCTCGGAGAAGAAGACCCTTCGACTCCGAAGACACCAGAAGCAAAGGCCGGAGAAGAAGCCCGGAGCGGCACTACCCCGTCGGCTCCAACAAATCCTCGATCCCGATCAAGCTCCAAAGCCCGAAGGAGAGAAACAAAGCGTCATCACCCCGTCGTCTTCAACAAACGCCTGCACCATCCATGAAGAAGAAAGCCTGGAGTAGACTGTCTGAAGCGTCGTTACCCCCGCCGTCTTCACCAACAAAAGCCGACGCTACAACCGTCGCACGGAGACCGTCGCTACCCCTGCCATCTTCATCAACAAAAGCCGACGTTACAACCGTCGCACGGAGATTGGTGCTACCCCCACTATCTTCGAAAGCCTTCTTCGACCCCGATCACGCCAAGGAAGCTCGGAGAAGAAGCGAAGTCCAGCCGACACCCAAACCGTTGAAGCGCCGGAGAAGTAGCCCACGTCGTTCGAAGAAGAAGACCGAGTTGACGCTGAAGCTAAAGCCAACGCAAGAAGCCAAAGCAAAGCCCCAGTAAAGCCCGCGCCAAAGCAACGCAAGTGCCAAAGCCAAGCGACTACGCCGATCACGAGCAAAAGCACCGCACGTTCTAGCCGATACGATGCGAAGTCCGAAAGAACGAAAGCATCACAAGTCTCTCCCGGCTACGTCCAAGCGCAAGCGCCGAAGCAAAGCAAAAGCCAGAGCCACGCCGGAGCCAAGCCAAAGCCAAAAAGCCGAAGCCAAAGCCGACGCCAAAAGCACGATCGACGCCGTGAACCGACGATCAAGGACGCCGAGGTCAAGCAAGGAGCGAGGAAGACACGAAGACCGAGGAACGAAGCCGGAAAACCCCCTAGCCGAGAAAGCATGAAGCACGGAAGGGACAAAGCAACGGTGGACATTCCTTAGCCTCTCCAAAACCCTCACCCTGTAAAGACCCCTGTCCTGGGCAGCCCCTTCAGAGCTCTCGCACGAACACCACATGGAGACGCGGATCAAAGGGATCCTCCAGAAGATCTTTCCCACAATCCCCTGATCAAAACTCGCCGCAACCCGGACTCGCTACACCCGAGCCACCCGGGTCCCGGCCACACTTGTAATCTGGTTTTGCGCAATAAAGACGACCCGTACCTTTTCCAGCGCTACAGATTTATGGCACGCCCGGTGGGACCTCTTCTCCTTTCATCCGTACGGCTGAAGAAGTTGCTTCAAGTTTGCAATAGCCGGGACAAGCAGCGATACGTTTGCTCCAAGCCTTTTATCGATCGCCGAGTCTCCTCTACTCCGACACGGTGATCCAGTAAACCCGGAGGGTGATGCTCCCCCGATGGTACGCGTCTACACTCGGCGTACTCGGACTCTTGCGGACGTCTTTGTGCCAGAAGCTGCCGCCGAAGATGTTCGCCAAAGCGCCGACGAGGCCCTGGTGCATGAAGAAACGAGCCTCGATCCTAGAGTCCATATCCAGAAGTTTGGGGAGGACCAGTCCCAACCCCGAGCTCGTTCGGATTCTCCAACGGACGTTACACCTCCTCTGCAGGGGGCAAACACCAGTCATCAACCAGAAGCAAGCCGGCGTAACTACGTCTCCGACGACGACGGCGAGGATGCTAGCATGCAACACCGAGACGTTCTCCGTCACCATCCTCCGTCCGCTCTTCAGCTCCAAGTCATACAGATGAGCGAGCATATGGCGCAAATTACTCGGCTGATGGAGGAAAAGGATCGTCACATCAACACTCTGCTCCAAAAGCTAAGCGCAAAGGATGCTGCAGCAGTTGGCCAACCCGTCGCTTCTCCAGTAGCCGCTCCAGTTCCGTCTTCAACTCCCGCTCCTGCAGAGGTTGTTCCGACGATTCAAGCAGTTACTCCAGCGCTCTCCTCGGCTCCCGTCCCAGTGGAGGTCGTCTCCCCAATGCCAGCCTCGGTAGCCACACAACCTCCGGCAACGGCAACGATGAATGCTCAGCAAGTCCAAGCGTTGATAGCCGACATGATGCGCTCCCACGGCAGTGGCCTTCCTCCGATCACGGCGGCGTACTCGAAGCCCTACACTGCGAGGATCCAGCAGCTACGCTTCCCAGTCGGATTCCAGCCACCAAAGTTCCAGCACTTCGACGGAAAGGGAAATCCAAGACAGCACGTCGCCCACTTCATCGAGACCTGCAATAATGCCGGCACATATGGCGACGAGATGGTGAAGCAATTCGTTCACACCCTCAAATGCAATGCGTTCGACTGGTACGTTGATCTTCCTCCAGGGACCATCGACAGCTGGGATTAGATGGAGAGGGAGTTCCTCAACCGCTTCTACAGCACCAGACGAACCGTCAGCATGACCGAGCTTACTGCAGTCAAGCAAAGAAAGGACGAGCCGGTGATCGACTACATCGACAAATAGAGGAACCTCGCGCTGAATTCACGAGACCGCTTGTCTGAAGACTCGGCCATCGAGATGTGCACCCAAGGCATGCACTGGGGCCTGCTCTACATCCTCAAAGGTATCAAGCCTCGGTCTTTTGAAGAACTCGCGACTCGGGCTCACGACATGGAACTCAGCCTAGCAAGCCGCGGGGACTCGAAGAACAAAGACTTCTTGAAGGTGGAGAAGAAGGACAAGCCACCGGCACCGAAATCGAAACAAGTCAATGTTGCTGACGTCGCTTCAACCTCCAAACCGCTCAAGATCGGTGGCAAGCCGGATCAGAAGAAGAGAGTCACCATACCACCGCCTCCGTCGCCAAGACAAAGGATGACTCTCGAGGAGCTCGAAGCCAAGGAGTACCCCTTCCCAGACTCGGAAGTCTCCTCCATATTAGACCAACTGCTGCAAGAGAAGATGATAGAGCTCCCTCCTTCGAAGAGGCCCGAGCAGATGCATCGCGTCGACGACCCTCTCTTCTGCAAATACCATCGGGTGGTAAGTCATCCCATCGAAAGATGCTTCGTCTTCAAGGAAAGAATCATGGCACTCGCTAAGCAAGAAAAGATAGAGATCGACTCCGGAGAGGTTGCTACGGCCAACATGACGTCCATCACCTTCGGCTCCTTCTCGCCGGTACTCGTTGCTGCTCAGCGAAGCATGCCCAAATTGCGCATCAACCGTCAAGCACCAACCGCTAAGTCAATTTCTCAGCCAAAAGTCTCGAAGCGACGTCAACATACTCCTGCGCTCACCGAGGAAGAAGCACCGCTGCCCTAGGGGCAACCATCGCTCACGCCAGCACCTTTTCCAAGCAATGCTGCATCCCAACGAGCGCTCCAAAGGAGATACGAGCAAGGAGATCCAGAAGTCGGTCTACTGGGTCAGCCTTCGAGGAAGTTCGACTATTACGTCTTCTTCTCAAGGCCTCCGTCCGTTTCAATCGACGAAATCAAGCCCACCGGCTGGGGATCGAAAGACGAGCCAGTGGAGCCTCAAGAAGAAGCACCGCTGCCCTGGGGGCAACCATCGCTCACGCCAGCACCTCTTCCAAGCAATACTGTATCCCAACGAGCGCTCCAAAGGAGATACGAGCAAGGAGATCCAGAAGTCGGTCTGCTGGGCCAGCCTTCGGGGAAGTTCGACTATTACGTCCTCTACTCAAGGCCTCCGTCCATTTCAATCGACGAAATCAAGCCCACCGACTGGGGATCGAAAGACGAGCCAGTGGAGCCTCAAGAAGAGCAAGTCCCTTCCAGTCAAGCTATGTCCCAACGTGCTCTTCGGGAAAGATATAAGCAAGGAGATCCGGAAGTTGGTCTGCTAGGCCAGCCTTCGGGGAAGTTCGACTATTACGTCCTCTATTCAAAGCCTCCATCGGTTTCAGCTGAAGAAATCAAGCCCACCGGCTGGGGATCGGAAGACGAGTCAGTAGAGCCTCCGAAAGAACAAGTGCCTTTGAGGGAACCAGTTGCTGTTGTCAACCATCATCCTAGCGGAGGGGAATCCACCGACGAAGAAGCATGGGTCATGCTACCGCGGCAGCGAAAGCCGTGGCAAGAAAAGAAGCTCAAACAAGACCGTGTGATGAGGGGGTTCACCAAGCGGAAGATCTACAAGAAGAAGACCAAGACTCCAGGGAGGAAGGCGTTCAAAGTGCCGCCAGCAAGTCAAGACGATCTCCTTCAGCAGAGCCTTCCAGAGCCGACAACCCTGCAGGAGTTCTTCCCGGATCACTTCCTCCCAGTGGACCAACACATCAAGGTGTCTTGCTGCATGGTCGAAGTTCATAAGACATCGGAAGAAAGAGACGAAAGCGAGACTTCTGAAGAAGGCGACTCCATCGATGAGGGAGACGATTCCGACAAAGGGGGCACCGCCTCTCACGACGAAGCAATCCTGCACATGCCACTCGTAGAAGTTTTGCATCTCCCGAAGAAGGCTCGCTTGGCAATAGTCGCGGCCTTAGCCGATCCAGAAACCTACAAGAGGAAAAGGAAAGATGACCAGAAGCGCAAAGCTATGGCCTCGTGTGATGCGACGATAACCTTTTCGGATGAGGACCTGCAACTCGGGCCGCGATTGCATAACCGGCCTCTTTACATTTCGGGATACATCAAGGAGAAGCCAGTGAACCGAATCCTATTGGATTATGGCTCCGCCGTCAACATCATGCCTATCCAGACAATGCGGCAACTCGGCATCACCAACGACCATCTCTCGCCGAGTCAGTTGGTCATTCAAGGGTTCAACCAGGGCGGACAGTCCACTATCGGAATCATCCGCCTGAAGCTGTCAATCGGCCCGCTGGATACAACGGTCCTCTTCCATATCATCGATTGCCAGACGTCATACCGCCTCCTGTTAGAAAGACCATGGCTGCACGAGAATGGCATCGTGGTATCCACCTGACACCAGTGCCTCAAGTACTACGAAGAAGGCATGGAGAGGTGCATAGTTGCGGACGACAAGCCATTCAACGAGGCCGAGGCACATTTGGCCGACGCTAAGTTCTACCAAGCAAAGGGCCTAGTCGCGGAAGTTCTTCCAGCTAAAGCCCCTCGAGCCCAGAAAATTGAAGAAGTGAAGCAGGATAAGACTCCTCCTCCCGCAAATCCGATGCCACCTTCTGACGAGGCAAGACTCAAGGTCCAAGGAACGCCGAAATTTAGACAAAGGATGCGCATCAGCCCCGAGTCAAGAGCCGTGCAACATACCCCGTTGCCCGCCCAAGCGACGCCAATCCTGCATCTCGCGCCTCAGTGGCTCCGTAAATCCGAGCGATCGCCTTCTACTCCGACAAGGAAGCTGGCCCCGTCGTTATCACAGGCCAATGTCGTTACCCTTCAAGAAATGACGTTGCAATTACCCAGTCTGACGCAAGCTCCGAACCCGAGCGGGCCTACCGAATCAGTCGACCCCAATCAGCTTGCATTCAAGCCAAAAGGAAGTTGGGGGCCTACCGAATCAGTCGACCCCAATCAGCTTGCATTCAAGCCGAAAGGAAGTTGGGGGCAAAATGCTGCTAAGTTGCTGTTCAAAGCCGGTTACGACAGAGAAAGCGCCATGGGCACACTTCCACCAGCAGCAACTCCACATGGGATGACGAGAACTCAAGCTCGGCTATTTCAAAGCGGAGAACAAATTCTCCCGAACCGCCGAGGCATCGGCTCCAGTCAAGCTCCGTTGGTCATCAGAACCGCGGCGAAGAAGACCTTCACCTCCAACTACATCGGGGCGAAGATGGTAGACGAAGCAGCTGAAGGATCGACAATTTCCGATGCACTCTCTTCCTACGCAAACCGTCCCAACAGCAAAAGAAGACGGCGAAGAGCTCGATGCCAAGTCTTGCTCCAGAAGCAAATCAGAGGTGGTAGAAACCAGTCGAATCTAAAGCGTACATCCGTGTTCGAAAGGCTCAGGCGAGTTAAGCACTCAAAGAAGAAGTCAGTGTTCGATCGTTTGGGAATGCCAATCGAGGACTTCGTCTCAACACCCACCCACCCACCTATGGCGGCCGTCAATCATATCTCCATTACGGATCCTGACAACGGTGATACTTCTACTTCGGACGACGAGTAACCCGACGCCCCACCAGTCCTCAAAGAAGGGGGGCAGTCCACCGTTGATGACTTGAAGGAAATCAACTTGGGCACAGAGACAGAACCTCGACTTACATTCGTCAGCACACTCTTGACCCCTGAGGAAGAAGCCGCATACATCAAACTGCTTAAAGAATACAGAGACGTCTTCGCATGGTCCTACAAGGAGATGCCAGGCCTCGATCCCAAAATCGCAGTGCACCAGCTCAGCGTCAAACACGGAGCCAGTGCCATCAAGCAAGGACAAAGACGCTACCGGTCAGAACTGGTACCCCAAATAGAAGGCGAAGTTAACAAGTTGATCGAAGCCGGCTTCATTCGAGAGGTCAAGTACCCGACATAGATCTCTAGTGTCATCCCAGTCAAAAAGAAGAACGGCCAAATCCGAGTGTGCGTGGACTTCAGAGACTTGAGCAACGCATGTCCAAAGGATGACTTCCCCTTGCCAATCACGGAGCTAATGGCCGACGCGACGACAGGTCACGAGATACTCACTTTCATGGACGGATCATCGGGCTACAATCAGATTCGGATGGCACCCAAGGACGAGGAGCTCACGGCATTCCGCACACCGAAAGGAATCTACTGCTATAAGGTAATGCCGTTCGGCTTGAAGAATGCGGGGGCCACCTACTAGCGAGCTATGCAGAAAATCTTCGACGACATGCTTCATCAAAACATAGAGTGTTATGTCGACGACCTCGTGGTGAAATCCAAGAAGAATTCGGCACATCTACAAGATCTCGAGCTAATCTTCAAACGGCTTCGAAGGTACCAACTCTGCATGAATCCGCTCAAGTGCGCGTTCGGAGTCTCCTCAGGCAAGTTCCTCGGCTTCGTCGTCCGACATCATGGCATTGAGTAGATCAATCCAAGATTGATGCTATCGTCAATATGCCCGCACCAAAGACAGTGCGAGACCTCAGAGGCCTCCAAGGGCACTTGGCCTATATCCGAAGATTCATCGCCAACCTGGCCGGAAAGTGCCACCCTTTTAGTCGCCTCATGAAGAAAGGAGCGTCGTTCAAATGGGATGAAGCTTGCCAAGAGGCACTCCAAAACATCAAAGTATATCTATTGAAGCCGCCAGTCCTATCAGCACCGGTTCAAGGGAGGCCGCTCATCCTCTACATTGCTGCCCAGGAGCAGTCCTTGGGGGCACTCCTTGCTCAGAACAATGAACTTGGTATGGAGACAGCTTGCTACTACCTCAGTCGCACTCTCGTCGGCGCAGAGCTGAATTACTCCCCAATCGAGAAGGTCTGCTTAGCGCTTATCTTCGCCACAAAAAAGCTGCGACACTACATGCTCGCTCACACCATCAGAATCGTCTCAAAGGCCGACCCCCTCAAGTACATCATGTCGAGACCAGTGCTTTCCGGACGTCTGGCCAAGTGGGCCCTGCTGCTACTTGAATTCGACATCACCTTCGTGCCACAGAAAGCGGTTAAAGGGCAGGCCCTCGCGGACTTCCTCGCGGAATACCCTCTCCTGGCGGAATGGGAGTTATCAGAAGATCTTCCAGATGAAGAAGTGTTCTCCGTCGACGTCGCCCCAACATGGAAAATGTTTTTCGACGGCGCAGCAAGGCAAGACATAGCGGGAGCCGGAGTCATCTTCATCACTCCGGACAACGAAATACTCCCCTTCTCATTCCTGCTATCGGAATCATGTTCCAACAACGTAGCAGAATATCAAGCCCTACTCATCGGCCTTGAGCTGGCCGACGAAATGAAGCTTCGAGGACTAGAGATTTTTGGAGACTCCCAACTCGTGATCCAGCAAGTCCTGGGGGCATACGAAGTCAACAAAGAAGACCTGGTACCGTTGCATGCGCGGGCTGTGGAGTTCCTCGGTAAACTCAAGGCTGCTTCCATTTAGCACGTCTCCAGGAACCTCAACCAGCAAGCTGACGCACTCGCAAATCTGACGGCTACACTCCCATTTCCAGATGAACGTTCGCTCGTCGTCCCCGTCTGCAGGAGATTCGTGATCACCGAAGAAGGTCCGCCCGAAGTACCAGTTCAAACCAACGCGGTGCATGTCCTCGAGATTAAAGAACAAGACTGGAGGCAACCGTTTGTGGAGTATCTCGTTCATGGTAAACTCCCCGAAGATCCGAAGCACAAAGGTGACATTCGTCAACGATCTCTAAGGTTCTACCACTTCAACGGCGAGCTGTACCGACGAAGCTACGATGGCACACTCCTGAGGTGCCTCGCGAAAGAAGAAGCAGAAGCTGCACTGGAAGAAGTACACGCGGGAATCTGCGGATCGCACCAGTCTGGTCCGAAACTTCACTTCCGCGTCAGGAGGATGGGATACTACTGGCCTACCATGATCAAAGATAGCTTGGAGTACGCGAGGAGATGTCAAGCTTGCCAGATGCACGGGGACTACATCCGTCAACCTCCGGAGCCTTTGCACCCGACAATCGCGTCTTGGCCCTTCGACGGGTGGGGACTCGATATCGTCGGTCCCCTGCCCAAGTCATCCAAGCAACATCTCTACATTTTGGCAGCAACGGACTACTTCTCCAAGTGGGCTGAAGCAACGCCTCTGCGGGAAGTTACAAAGTACTCCGTCATCAGCTTTATCCAGAATGACATCATCTTTCGCTATGGGGTCCCCCGCTACATCGTAACAGATAACGGGAAGCAGTTCAAGAATGCTGTCGTCAGTCAGTTCTGCACATTGTACAACATTAAGCAGAATTGTTCGACGATGTACAACACTCCGGCCAACGGTCTAGCAGAAGCCTTCAACAAGACTCTGTGCAAGCTGCTGGAGAAAACCGTCTCGAAGACAAAGAAAGATTGGCACGAACGCATGGGCGAAGCATTATGGGCTTACCGGACATCCTTCCGCACACCAACGCAAGCAACACCATACTCCCTCGTCTATGGTGTAGAAGCTGTTCTTCCACTCGAGCTCCAGATCCCATCGCTCAGGATAGCAGTCCAGGAAGGCCTCACCAGCGACGACAACGCCCAGCTCCGCCTGGCAGAATTGGAAGCATTGGATGAAAGATGCCTCGAAGCTCAACAACGTCTGGAGTGTTATCAGGCCAGGCTCTCTCGCGCCTTCAACAAGAAGATCCGTCCTCGATCGTTCCAGATAGGGGAACTGGTGCTGGCAGTCAAACGCCCCATCATCCTCTCGCATCGAGGAGGGAAGAAATTTGATGCCAAATGGGATGGCCCACACTCCATCAAGGAAGTCTACTCCAACGGCGCCTATCTCCTCATCTCGCCAGAAGGGCTGACACTCAGCCCTATCAACGGCAAGTACCTCAAAAGGTACTATGCCTAAAGCAAGGCCACACCCCTTGCGCAAAAAAAAAAAAAAACGAACTACGTGCGACTTGATCCCTCTCAGTAGGGTACGTAGGCAACCTACAAAGGTCCAGTCCAGACAAAAAAGAAACACACCAATGTCGTCCCAGAAGGCCAGCCTAGAGAAGAACAAGTGCATATCCACAAGTCCACTCAGCAAACCAAAAGATGACAAGAAAGACAAAGTCTTAAGGCGCCGAAGCAGCTCGCCTCCCGCGGCCTACACGCGCTGCAACTCCAGGGGTAGAGAAGCCGTCAACGTCCGACGCGTCGCCAGCTATGCATGCTGCTTCGCATGGTCCGCTCCGAAAGCCTTCTCGATCGCTCCACCAGCTCCCGGCAATTCGTCAGCTCTTCACGCTGCTTCGCAAACTCTACTCCAAACATCTTCTCGGTTGCTCGAGCTTTCCCCAAATGGAACTCCAGCTTCTAAAGCGACGCACGAGTAGCAAGTCGAAGTCTTTAAGGCGCCGAAGTGGCTCGCCTTCCGCAGCTTACACGCGCTGCAACTCCAGAGGCAGAAAAGCCGTCAACTTCCGACGCATCGCCAGCTATGCACGCTGCTTCGCATGGTCTGCTCTGAAAGCCTTCTCGATCGCTCCACCAGCTCCCGACAATTCGTCAGCCCTTCTCGCTGTTATGCAAACCCTGCTCCAGAATTCTTCTTAGTCGTTCGAGCATCCTCCAGACGGGACTCCGACTTCTGAAGCGGCGCACGAGTAATCTCCATCTTCTCCTGCATTCGAACCAAGTCTGCCGTAGTAAGCGTGTGAAGCCCTCCAATCGACGTTTCTCTTCCTCAGCCACAGCTAAAGCCAAGGAAGTGTTCTCCAGCGAAGTCAGTGACGAGTAATAAGCCTCGCAGGTGCGCAGGTGCGCAGCTGCTCCGCAAATAGGGGGTTATCCGTCTTGAAATCCGCCGGGCTCATGCAAAAACTTGGGCCCACTTGAAGGATGGGAACTGATGCTGAAGATGAAAGTAGCAACCCGGAAAATGGCAAATGCGTCAGTAACAACTGCATCCTTCACGACCTCCACAAAGCCAAGAAAACCGTTGGAGCTGTCATCAAGGCCAAGATCGGCGAGCAGAAGATAACTAAAGTAATCTGCTCCTCGCCAACGTTCACGGCCTTGTCTTCTCCCAACATGGCCACCAGAAAGGTGCGACCTCGCCAGTCACTTTACTCTCGTAGGTGACCTCATCAACAATCCGGCCAGTCTTTGGAAGGCACTTGGAAAGATAACGCAAAAGGACGGAGGATGCAAGCCCATCCTAAAAAAAAAAAAGAAGAAGAAGAAGAAGAAGAAGAGGAAGGGTTGCAGCTACCCTCCACGGCCTCTTTTGCGTGCACAAGCCCCCACAGGAAGGGAAGAAGAAGAAGAAGGAAGAGCCCCACTTCGCATGACGACTCCGCCTCCTCCTCGTCACGTCAAGCCGTTGCGATCATCTTTGGCTACAACGGTTTGCCATCAACATCGCGCTCTTGCACCAAGAAGGCGACAACACTCCGCCAAGGTGCATCGCCTTTATCTTCGCACCTCCGTCACCCCCGTGCCGCCATGGGATGCCGTCGAGACGTGTTGCCTTCGTCTTCGCACTCCTGTCTCCCCTGAGCCGCCTTTGGACTTCGCGCAACGGCCGCCGTCAACGTTCAAGCCACCTTCAAAGCAAGAGGAAGTCCGCAACGAGGAAGATGGTCCAAGCTGTCGAAGAGCCTTTATCTCCATGAGCCGCCAGAGGGGCCTTCGTCTCCAAGCCGCCGAAGGACCTTTCGTCTCCAAACTGTCGAAGAAGCCTTCGTCTCCAAGCCGACGAAGGATCCTTCGTCCCGAAACCGCTGAAGAAGCCTTCATCTCGAAGCCACCGAAGAGCCTTCATCTCCGCGAACCGCCAGAAGGGCCTTCGTCTCCAAGCCGCCGAAGGATCCTTCGCCTCCAAGCCACCGAAGAGCCTTCATCTCCGCGAGCCGCTAGAGGAGCCTTCGTCTCCAAGCCGCCGAAGAAGCCATCACGCACCATCGCCACCGCCGCCGACGAAAGAGGCGACACCGGGAAGACGGAGCAAGTCGGGTGCAACCCCAGGCAGCTCTCTTCCGACGGCGGTCTCCAAAAGCCGGCGGAGCCTTCTACAAAAAACAAGTCACAGGATGAAAGGGGTAATGGCTCTTAAATAAGCCACCAAGCCCATCCAAGAAAGGAATCAAGGACAAGCGCTCTACGATTCCTACGTGTCCAAACCCTACACGTTCTCACCGACACACTCGTCCTTGAGGGAGCATTTGTAGACACACGAATTTCGTCTAACCCGGACCCGACTTGCGTGCACCTACCCGGATACGGACCCGACATGCGCTCGGACCTGGACCCGACTCGAATGCCCCTACGTGGATGCAAACCCAACGCGCTCGGACCCGGACCCGACTTGAATGCCCCTACGTGGATGCAAACCCGACGCAAACCATGACTCGGACCCGATTCGCGCCCAACAAAAAAAACCGGGTGGGCCCATCCTCAAGTGGGGCCCACCCGGCCCCATACTAGGATCCGGATCCCATGGGGAGGCCGGCCCCTACTAAGGATCCAAACCCCCCATGAGGAGGCCGGCTTTGCAAGGGAAAAAGAGAAGAACGGAAAGAAAAGAAAAGGAAAAAGAAAAGAAAGGAAAGAAAAGAAAAAGGAAAGAAAAGAAAAGGAAAAAGAAAAGAAAGGAAAGAAAAGAAAAGGAAAGAGAAGAAAGAAAAGGAAGGAAACACCACCATGCGCGGGGGGAGGTTGCGTATGACGTCTGCTCACACGCGGATCTGCGCCCATCCCTCGATCCGACGGACAAGAAGAAGAGTCGGGTCGCCATCGATTTCGTGTGCAAAATTCAGCCATAATTACCCCGTCAGAAAAGGAAGACGAATAAAGACTTATTCCCCTCATCAATGGATGAATAAATCTTGGGCAATTATGGGGGAGATATTAAAGGGATTTAAAATTAAAACTTCCCATATCTCCCTCCCCCCTTCGCCTATAAATAGAGGGGGAGGGGGAAGGCTCAAGGGGTCGATCGGATGGCCAGGCGATGAAGCTCTGCAGAAGAGGAGACACGCTCTTCATCGACCCAAGGCTTCACGAGGCACGGGCAAGCCTGTCCCTTCGGGATCGGCTTAGTCCATTGAAAGTCCTCATCAACGTGAAGACCCTTGCACAAGAAGATCATCCCTTCGACTCCGTGCACGAAGAAGAAAGCTCGGAGAAGAAGAACCCTTCGACTCCGAAGACGCCAGAAGCAAAGGCCGGAGAAGAAGATCGGAGCGGCACCACCCCGTCGTCTCCAACACCCCTTCGACTCCGATCAAGCTCAAAAGCCCGGAGAAGAAGAACGAAGCGGTGCTACACCCGTCTCTTCAACAAAGCCTTCGACTCCGATCAAGCTTAAAAGCCCGGAGAAGAAGGGAAGCGACGCTACACCCGTCGTCATCAATAAGGCCTTCGACTCCGATCAAGCCCAAAAGCCCGGAGAAGAAGCCGACGCCATAACCGCCACCAGGTCGATGGTTGAAGACTGAAGACGAAGCATGGGAGCTCTGCAGAAGAGGAGACGCTTCCTCATTGACCCAAGGCTTCACGAGGCACGGGCAAGCCTGTCCCGAGGGATCGACTTAGTCCACTGAAAGCCCTCATCAACGTGAAGACCTTTGCACACGAAGATCAAGACTTCGACTCCGTGCATGAAGAAGAAAGCTCGGAGAAGAAGACCCTTCGACTCCGAAGACGCCAGAAGCAAAGGCCGGAGAAGAAGCCCGGAGCGGCACTACCCCGTCGACTCCAACAAATCCTCGATCCCGATCAAGCTCCAAAGCCCGAAGGAGAGAAACGAAGTGTCATCACCCCGTCGTCTTCAACAAACGCCTGCGCCATCCATGAAGAAGAAAGCCTGGAGCAGACCGTCTGAAGCGTCGTTACCCCCGCCGTCTTCACCAACAAAAGCTGACGCTACAACCGTCGCACGGAGACCGTCGCTACCCCTGCCATCTTCATCAACAAAAGCCGACGCTACAACCGTTGCACGGAGATTGGTGCTACCCCACTATCTTCGAAAGCCTTCTTCGACCCCGATCACGCCAAGGAAGTCCGGAGAAGAAGAGAAGTCCAACCGACACCCAAACCATCGAAGCGCCGGAGAAGTAGCCCACGTCGTTCGAAGAAGAAGGCCGAGTTGACGATGAAGCTAAAGCTAACGCAAGAAGCCAAAGCAAAGCTCCAGTAAAGCCCACGCCAAAGCAATGCAAGTGCCAAAGCCAAGCGACTACACCGGCCACGAGCAAAAGCACCGCACGTTCTAGCCGATACGACGCGAAGTTCGGAAGAACGAAAGCATCGCAAGTCTCTCCCGGCTACGTCCAAGCGCAAGCGCCGAAGCAAAGCAAAAGCCAGAGCCACGCCGGAGCCAAGCCAAAGCCAAAAAGCCGAAGCCAAAGCCGACGCCAAAAGCACGATCGACGCCGCGAACCGACGATCAAGGACGCCGAGGTCAAGCAAGGAGCGAGGAAGACACGAAGACCGAAGAACGAAGCCGGAAAACCCCCTAGCCGAGAAAGCGCGAAGCACGGAAGGGACAAAGCAACGGTGGACATTCCTTAGCCTCTCCAAAACCCTCACCCTGTAAAGACCCCTGTCCTGGGCAGCCCCTTCAGAGCTCTCGCACGAACACCACGTGGAGACGCGGATCAAAGGAATCCTCCAGAAGATCTTTCCCACAATCCCCTGATCAAAACTCGCCGCAACCCGGACTCGCTACACCCGAGCCACCCGGGTCCCGGCCACATTTGTAATCTGGTTTTGCGCAATAAAGATGACCCGTACCTTTTCCAGCGCTACAATTATAAATAATATATAAATAGGCTAAAGTTGAGGAATATAAAGAGCATCAAGATGTAGCCTTTTTTCCCTCCCTCCACCTTCGAAACCCTTCATTCAAGAATTGGAAGAACACGAAGCTTGAATCCATGGGAAAACATGAAGGCATTGAAGAAATCTAAGCATGAAACCTTCAAAGAAATCCATGTATTAAGGGAGAGAAATCAAACATCCAGGGACATCGAAGGGAAAATCATCAAGAGAAGCAAAAGTAGAAAAAACCCTCTCAGGGTTTATAAAGATTCTTGCTATCAAAAAATCCAAATATGAAATTTTCAATAGGAGAGCTCAAATCTCAAGTGTCTATTTATACCATAGATCAATCCCTCCAAACAATGGTCGTCGAATGGGGATCTAATGGTCGAAACGGGGTGAAACAAGAGAAAGCTTGTGGCCTAAGCATACATTGCCCGATGGACTTATTATAGCATTGGAACTGTTCGCCAGGTGACATACTTAGTTGAAGCCTGAGTTGGCCAAAGGGATCCGAACGAGTATTCGGACACCCTGCACAAAACTCTCAATTTCATTCGGACCATGATGAGCTATTCGAATTGAGACGTTGAACGTTCGAACAAGTGTTTGGATCTCTTAACCTTCTGAAAAAGCTAGTGTTCGAACTAGATTTGACTGCCGTCCAAATCCTTATTCGAACGATTTCATACACCTCCCAATACTTATAAGATTAAGTGTTTAGCCATGTGCTACAACTTTAAGTAGTCCTAATTAAGGGACTAAAAAGTGCAATTTAACCCCAAGTATAGGGTGTGTAGCGAAGTAGTAATCTCGGTGAGTCCGAGGTCGATTCCACAGGGACTGAAGGACTAATAGGAACTAATGTGATGACAGTACGTGAACGTGAGTGCAAATCAGGGTTTTCCATTAAGAGTGGAGCGCGAGAGAATGAAACTGCGTTACTAAATTAAACAGAACTAAAGATTACGATTAATTAAAGTAGATTATGATGGAGAGGAGGCTAAGGGGCGGTCTGGGTTCATCCTAGTAGTATATTATGCATTCTTTTGATCAATAAGTATGTATGATGATAGCATGAAAATTAAGTTCGGATGTATGCTACAGGGGTCTTTAAGCATTACATATGCCCGGAGTCGATGTGAAATCAAAAGGACTTGTACACATGCATCGATTTCTAAAGATATGCATCCATCATAAAAACTAATATAGATTGAAAATTATATGACGAGAGACTCGTTACGCTAGTGCTATCTTACCACAGGGATTCATAAGCATTCCGTATGCCCGGAGTCAATACGGAATCAAACAAATATGCAAGTAAAATAACATACATCATTATGTAGTGTCATCCATATAACATTCAATCATAAGAAAATTAAAACTTTATTATTGATCAAAAGAAACACATAATAACCACTAGGCATCCCCCATAGCCTTAGCTAGGGGTTTAGCCGTGCATGTTCATAGAATTCAACAGAAAAGCATGAGTGCTAGAAAACTCCATTAATAAAAAAAGGAAAGAAAAACTTGAAGATGGCCGTGGACGAGGGCTTCCAGCGAGGATGACGACGTGCGACGATGGTGCTTGGCGTTGCTCGGAGCTTGTACTTGGCGTGGCTCGGAGATGCTCGGCCGGGATGGTGAATGGAAGACGATGGGGATTGGTTGATGATGAAGCTCGAGATGATGAAGATGGTCCAGCCCGGTTGGTGAAGGAACAAGCCTCGTTGGTCCCCTTTTTATGGTCTCGTAGAAGTCTCTATATAGAGAAGGAGATGTGTACGGTTCGAAGTTGGAGAACGTGAAAGAGATCGAAGTTGGGCAGAGAGAGAGAGAAGTCTGGTTTAAATTAGGCAAGGAGAGAGAGAGACGTTCGCGATGGGAGAGACACGGAGGGCTGCGTGCATGGCTTGGTTAAAGTGGGCGGCTCGGATTCGGTTTAGAGAGAGAAAGGTAGTTGGACGGGACTGGGTACACCGGATGGCTGTGATCGAATGCCGAATGGGAAAGATAGAGAGGATCAAGGAGGATAGAGAGTGGAGGCTGTCGGGTCGGGGATGAGAGAGGGACGGCTGGGTCGGTTATGGAAAGAGAGGGAATCCGAGAGAGAGAAAAGGAAACGGGATTAGAGAGGGAGCTAGGTGTTCGGGGGTTGCTCGGGTACAACCTGGACACGAGAGGAGAGAGAGACTATCGGGTAGAGAGAGAAAGTACGAAGAGAGAGCTGATCGCCTGGTTTTTAGGGAGAAAAAGTAGGAAGAGGGAGAGCTGATCGTGAGGATATCGGGGAGAAGAGAGATAGGTGCGGACGGCTGTGATCTCGGGGCGGCTGGGATCTGATCAAGAGAGAGATGTATGGTTGCATGGGAACGGCTGTGATCAGTTAGAAGAGAGGAGAGAAAAAGCTGTACGTGCATGGGTTTTGAATTGTAACGAACGGCTGCGATGCTTCATGGGTATCGGATATGGAATGTACATGGTGTTTTGGCTTGCATGGCTAGCTAAGCCATCGGATGGCTGTGATCGATGGTTTCCAAGTGGGGAGGTTAGGGACGGCTGGGTCCAGTGCATAGATGTTTAAGTGGCACATGCATGGAGGAGACGACTGTGATTCGGGCTCCGGATGGAAGAACGGACGGTTGCATACTTGCATGTGATGGCCTTTGGTTGCAAGACGGCCGGGTTCAGCTAGATATGGGATCAGGTCGGATGGGACTTGCATGCATGCATTGGATGCAATGGAGGGCTTGGATCACTGCATGCATGGATTTTGGCTTAAATGTATGGCTACGATTGGGTTTAGAAAAGAGGATTGCAAGGGATTTGAAGGCATGGGTTCTCTTAAATGAGCAGTTCAGATGGCTTCTGGTTACGGGTGGCAATGGACTCCGAAAACCCAATCGAAACTCAATCCGAAATAATGAGTACGGGTACATATGAAGTTGGGTTCTCAACTAGAGCATACATGGTTGCATCGTTGCAATCGTGCGAGGGTGTTTAAATGGTTGAGATGTGATGGATTTGAACAAGGCATAGAATTAAGATAGAGAAAAAAAAGGAAAGAAAGAAATAGAGGAGAAAAAGAATGCGGCAGGTCCGGGTGTTATCTGTGTCACTTTTGCAAGCAACCATCATGCCACATTAAGCTCGGTAGAACGTCCGGGGTGATTCTTTGGTTCGTATCGTGCAATTCGTCCGCCCGATGAAATCACTTCTCCGCCAAACATTGTAATTATCTTTTGCTTCATTGTTCTTCAGAAAACACCTCCAAACGAGCCGTGGATCTTCCATTGACTTGCCGTGAGAATATACATCACTTTAGCACGATGCCCTTGGGCTAGTTGTGTCGAGGACCAGATTAATTTCCTGAAAAACACACATGACATGACGCGTGTAAGGTTCTAATACGATTATCGATAAAAAGAATAATTTGGACTATCGGGCTACGTATTTTTTATGCATGTATCGTATGAGTGCGAACCAATATACCGTTATGTCCGTATTAAAGTCTACTATTCAGTGGTGTAAAGAAAATGATGAGCTTTACGAGTATATATATGAAAAGTTTTATGTAGGAAAGCGATGATAATGCAGTCAGAAATAAGCAGTAAAATGCATTATTTTGAGACTTAACACCATGTAAACTCAAGATGCCACAAATGCACAATGTGCACTAACATTGAGCCTACCTAGTAGATAAGGTGAGTGCAAAAGTGCATCAACATGTGTGTATTTACTCTCTAGTCAGCCTAGATATCGAAATAGTCATACTTGAGAACCAAAACGCTAATTCATAAATACTTCGAGTCCGAAAAGCAAGAATCAAAAGAAAATACTCGACGAAAATCCAATAACGCAAAATCCGATTAGTCAACACGCGACGCTATGTGTTAGATGCTACATCCAAAGGGTTAGTAGGAGTCATACTTTGGATTTGTAGTGAACTGTGTCTGATTTCTAATAGAAACTATGATGCATTGATATCTGATTGAACTATGATATACTGACTAGAACACTAGGACCTATACAACTCGATACAACCATATGTTTTGTGCTCGTAAATTATGATAACAAGGGTGGTATGCTTTTGAATTGGCACTAACACATCCAACCAGGCTGTGAGCAAGGTGAGTTAATCAGACAGCTTCCCCACAACTAGTGACCTTCGATTATTGTATAGGAGTCAAACTCATTTCAGAGAGAGAGAGAGAGAGAGAGAGAGAGAGAGAGAGAGAGAGAGAGAGAGAGAGAGAGAGAGAGAGAGAGAGTTATGGGTTTAAGATAGGTGAGAGAGAAACAATTCTCTCTTTCTTATCTTTTTTTAGATGTTGGGGGAGGGCCAAGTAAAAAAAAAAACACCTTTTTAATGAATGATTGGCAGCTATAGGTATTAGAATTTATTAGATCATGTAAAAGATCGAAAAAAAAACACACTGCTATCCTTTTTCATGTAAAAGACCTAAACAACCCACTGCTATCCCTTTTCAATGCTCTCCTGTTCAATGAATAGACAGTTGCAATTCCGCTCGATCGGATTAGACATCTAGCACCAATTCCACTCCCCATCTGAGAGAGAGAGAGAGAGAGAGAGAGAGAGAGAGAGAGAGAGAGAGAGAGATGCCATGTGACATCAATGCCTCAGCTTTATAAGTATTTGCTAGTACTAATTCGGTGCAATACATAAACGATTACGATGCTGCTTAATTGGATCACACATCCAGCATGACATCTCCATTTGTGTGTGTGTGTGGGGAGAGAGAGAGAGAGAATATGTTTAATTATAAAATAAATTTAAAACGGAGAGAGATGAAAGTGAGAGGAAATGGGGAGGATGCCACATGGTACCAAAGGCCTCACCTTCATAAGAATAGTATTGAGTATTGAATTCATAAGCTCATTCTATACTGATATATATTTGTTTGAGGGAGAGAAAAGTACCAAGTCACAACCACATGACATGCATCATAGGGTGTGAGGAGCACGAGCATCACCATGGTAGCGTACTATTTCTTTTTATATGGCAAAGATGAAAGAATGCAAAAACGCAATATTAATACATATTCAATTTGAGCAAATGCTATGGAGGACGTATACGAGATTTCCATGCAGACTTTGTTGGAAATTTATTGTTCTAAATTAGTAATTTTAGGACTTAATTAAATTTCTTAGTGGTAAATACTATAAAACCGTGGCTCGGGGTCCGACTGTCGACACTATCATTTTCATATCCAAGGACAGTTTCAGATTGTTAAGATCTACAGGCCACCGGGAGAACTCCAGGAGGGCTCCCATCATAATGGTTGAGTGATAAAACGGGTGGAGACAGGTGTCGACGGCTCGGGCCGACTATCTTAAGTATTCGAATTGAAAGACATTATAAATTATCTCAAGCACGTGTCCTTTATCCACTCATGGTAAAGGGTTCTCGTAACTTCTCAAAAAAAAAAAAGTGAGGGGGGGGGGGGGGGTGTTATTAGCTTAAGATCCTCTAACTAACCCCACATTAGGACAAACCCACCAAAACATTTCATTTGAGCTCCAGCCCCTCTAACCACTCCAAACTTTAGGAAAAATCCTCCCCTTATTTTTTTAATCCCGAGACCACCCTCTGCCTTCATCTCTCTCAAGTCGGCTGGCGGGGGTGCAGGCGAAGGTGACTGCGAGCTGTGGGGGCTGAGGTGGTGACGGTTGGGGGTTCATCCCATGGCATGTAGATTAGGGGGTGTTTGGTTAGGTCTGGCGATGTCGACGGCTAGGGGTTGATCCAATGACCTGTAGATTCGGGGTAGGGGGGGGGGTCGGTTAGGTCCGGCAGCGGTGGCGGCGACGGGGGGTGGGGGTGGGTTCGATTAGGTCCGGCGGGGGTGGGTGGGGTTCGGTTAGGTCCGAGAGGTATTTTCGTCTACAAGGATTTTAGCTCAAATAAAAAGATGATCAGGACTACTGCTAATAAAGGATTTCTAAGATGGACTTCTTGCTAAAACAAACCAAACCCCCCCCCCCCCAGAAAAAAAAAAAAAAAAGAAGCTGAATCCAAGGATCAACTATGCGACACGTCATCCTATAGTCGGAGTTCCGTAGCATTGTGAGCTCATGCTCACTATTCGTCAACGTCAGCGACTGCTTGTGCTAAGCACCCTACCCTCCGCTACCGGGTTAAGGTTTAGCCGCGCCTCGAAGCCGTAGCCATTGGTTGACCCACAGGACCCAGATGTCAACATCGACACCTGCTTGCGGATCGTACCGGCTTGGAGGCGAGCCAGGCGGGAAACGATAGCGATTAGTCAACCCGGGAAATCGCCCACCACGTGCGGGCGTGCTAAAACTGGTTATGGCGGACCCAAGGGCCAAGATTCCAATCCGCTTTTGGCCCGTCCAGTTCCGCCGTTTCGGTCACGCCGTTAGTGAAGGGTGAAGAACTGAATGAAGACGGGGAAGGGCGAGGCCGTAGAAGCTACTGTCGGTACGCAATTTTTTCGTTCGCTCGCATCCGAGAGCGGGAAGAGCGAAAAACTCGAAAGGAGATCGATGGCGAACACCGAGGACAAGGCGGAGATTGCGAGCCCCCCGAAGGTCGAATCTCCGGCGGAGAAGGCGCAAGCATCGCCGCCGGAAGTCGTCTCCGTCGAGCTCCCGGCCCCCGCCGGCTGGAAGAAGAAGGTCCGGTCCCTGTCCTCTCCCCGTTTGATGTGCTCGATTCTTCTCGCGCTCTGTTTCTGCGCCCTAGATTAGATTTACGAGGGGGCTTCGGGCTCTCTAAGGTTTTCTTGCTCGCCCGCTAGGGTTTACTGCGTTCTTTTATGCATATCCAGTGTCTATTTTGTGAAGATTTGATTGAAGCAGGAAGCATTAGGGTTAGGGCTCCTGGCCTGTGCTCGGTGGTGTTTTAGGCGGTGAGGAACTTGATATTGGGATGTATTTCTCATTTTTTACTTCATTTTGATAGTGTGAACTACATCTCCATGCCTATGACTTAGGGCTAGGTATAGCTGGTTTGCTGCTACAATTTTTAAAGCTAAAAACTCTCTTTTTATGTACTTAATGTGTGTTTGGGCACAAAAGCTGACAGGATTGTGGTGTTGCTTTCTTGATGCTGCCTCTTTTTCACGCCGGTATCTTTTTAAAGATTTGTTGCCCTCTATATTACCCAACATTACATTTGGGTGACTTTGCAAGGTTTGTTGTCGAGAATTCTCGTACTAGTCTAGAGCAGATATTCACTTAGTAACCCCTTTTCCATAGTGAAATGTAATTATCAATCTCCTTGGTCTTTAGTAGAAGAAAAATTAGATAGTGAAAACTTTAGAATATTGCTTGGCCAAGTGATCTGTTTAAAAAATTTAGGATAAATTGATATAAAATCCACTTAGGATGTGCCGTTAATCTAATCCTCCCATATTCTAACCCAAGGATCAAAATTTTGATATCAAGCAATATATCAAGATCCAAGAATCGAGATATTTTGTAAACTATCATTATATTTTACAATCTACTGGAACTATTTAAGAAATATACCCTTTGGGTATATGGGGAAAACAAAATATTTCACAAATCTCGAGATTTTGATCCTTGTTATAACCTCAATATTTTTGGCTATTGTAATATTTGTTCTAAGTCCTATTTTTCTTCTTCTTGAGAGATTATTTGCCCCCCCTCATTTTATATGAGAGTATGGAGCTTTCTAGTTAATAGCTTTATAACAAAAAAAAAAAAATCTTCTAAAAGAGGATGTGGTCCCTACTCTAGGACTCATTCTCCGCTCTTATATAGAGTTTATATATATATATATATATATATATATATATATATATATATATATATATATATATATATATATTCAAATAGTTTCTAGAGATTGGGAAGTTAATGTTATTTGATAATGGTATCTTGAAGAAGTTTATAACCAACAACTATGTGCCGAATTCGTAGGAATGTGTTAAACTCTTGCTATTATGCACCGAACTCATGGATTGAATCATGTAACGAGAGTAGAAGGTAAGGATAACCGGAATAAGAAAAAATATATTTAGTACGGATTTGGTTGAAACTACTGTTACCTGGACACCCATGTCTGAAGAGTTTGCCTAATTGACACATTCCGTTATCATTCACTCCAAACTCTTTGGGACACTATGTTGTACTCTTCATATATACATGTGTAATTGACACATTCCGCTATCACACACCACACTCTTTGGGACACTTTGTTGTACTCTTCATGTATAGATGTTTGCGGACAAAAAATTTGGAAGACGTCAAAGAATTTCACACTCAATTTACGTTAGAAGCAATGTTTTAAAAAACGGAAGGCAGAAGTCGGACGGTCAAGTGGTTTCAAGGCAAAAGGCGGACGACTAGGCGGGCGCCCGGAGGAAAAGACTGGCACCCACCTATATAAAATATATTATATATTATATATATATGTATATATATAAATTCATAATTCTATATAAAAAAACAATAATAGGAAATTTTACATATGCAAACATCAAAACAACCGATCTGAATATAAAAGTTTTATAAAAAGGGATTGGGTGGGGTTGGGGTTGACTGCGAGGCAGGGGAAAAAGAGAAAGGGGTTGGGTTGGTCGTGAGGCAGAGGGAAGGGAGGAGGGCTCAGGCTGGGCCGGGGTCGGTCGCGAGGCAGAGGGAGGGAGGGGATCGGGTAGGGTCGGGGTTGACTGCGAGGCAGAGGAAAGAGAGCAGGGGGTCGGTTCGGCGGCAGCCTGCAGATAGCGGGAGGAGGGGGGGGGAGGAGATCGCATGGAGAGAGAGAGAGAGAGACGCCTGAGTGCTCGCCTGCTTGGGGATGGGAGTCACGAACTCACGGGAATAAAAACCCAAACGAGCCGGATCCCACATTCAAACCTGCTTAGAGCCCACTTGGAGTCCACTCAGGCACCCGCCTAGGCGCTCCAGACACTCGCCTTTTACTCACCTAGACGGGTCGGATCCCGTTTAGGCGCCCACCTTTGTTCAACCCGCCTGCAGTGTCGCTTAATGCTGAAGCGGAGCGGCCAACCCCCTAACACGCTTAGGCGGCCGTTTCAGACTGCCTTTTAGAACAGTGCTTAGAAGTAGTGTCCATTATAAAAAATATAATTTTCTGTCATAAATATGCCTTTGAATTCTGTCATTTATTGACATTTTGTTTAAAACCTTATATATTGTATGTTAATTCTTAATATTTCAAGAACTGCTTTGTCTCTTGCGATTTAAATGTGGCCCATGTGGATAACCACAAATCAAATATGTACACCTTATTTTCAATATACTAATTTAGATTTGATATCTTAAATTAATATAGTACATGCGTCCATGTAGTCCCATTTTTCTGCTCTTAATGTTGGGCACGTATCTAAGTAACACATAACCTCAATTATTTAATGTGGGATAGTTGGAATATTTGCATAGGATAACTGGTGATTAGGATAACAAGAGCTTTGAGAGTGCTACAAGGCATGTAATTCCTACTCCCATGGTGATTTAACTTGGTCAAAGGGATTTGAAAGCAAGAATAGTTCGTCAAATCTTTAATTAGAAAAGACTTTAGCTAATTGTACCACAATTGGGCAAAGAAGATGTTTATTGCGTTGTTAGGGGGGTAATATTTTGCTCTTGTTATGTTTTCTGATTGTAAAGAGGAACTGCTAGCTGAATGACGACTCCCTTTATAAAATTTCCTCCTTTTTTTAAATAGGGGGAATTTTTTTTTCCCCCCAATAAAAAATGTCTAAAGCAATCCGAGTACATAGTTTATTAGGTTAGGAAATTTCTATAGCATACCTAATTAGATTTGAATGTTTCTACATCTAAGATCGAGTTTGCCATTAGTTTGAAGGTACCTATAAGGTAGGGACAGTGTTCTAAAAAGCGGTCCAGACGGCCGCCTAGGCGCTAGGCGGCCGCCCCCCCACTGCCTCGCCTAGGCCCTAGGCGCTCCAGAAAAGCGGCCAAGCTCCCAGGCGGAGCTAGGCGGGGCAAGGCAGCCGCCTAGGCGGTCTAGATAGGGCAAGGCGGCTGCCTATGCGGTCTAGGCGGAGCTAGGCTGGCCAGGCGGGCTGAGGCTAGCTAGGCGGGCCAGGCGGGCTGAGGCTAGCTAGGCGGGCCAGGCAGGCTGAAGCTAGCCAGGCGGACCATGTTTTTTTTTGTTCTTGTTAATCACTTAATCTTGAATTATGGTTATATACTTGTTCTTTAAAATAATGGTTTAGGATAATCTTGAACTTAAATTAATTTTTAAACATATATATATATATATTATATAATATCAAAATTATAATTAAAATAATTAAAAAAAGGCAAAATGCCTAGGCGCTTGGCGGCCCCCCACCACCCCGATTAGCGCCTAGCGCTTTTTAGAACCTTGGGTAGGGACAAATCTACATGAGTCAAAGTCAATTTTAAGTTTTTTTTGTTATGGTTCCGACTCCCTGTTGAAGATGGTGTCTTTGTTTATCAATGGTGATTTTATAGACGACCTCTTTAGATTTTAGTTATTAGTTATTGGTGTTTTAGTTCATTTCATTTTCATCATTGTTATTAAAGCCATTTATGTTTTGATTTCCTTCCAAATTCGGTCTTATATTTGAGTTTTTTTGTTTATATAATTGTAATAGAAGCAAAAAACTGAAAAGACTACAAAAATTCTAGAAAAATAACCTATATTATTAGTACGGAAAATGATTCGGGTCTCACCCTCTATAGGCCCCAAGTATGCCCCATGACGTGGCAGTCCAAATAGGTTATTTTGACGACCGTTCTACTATTTGTTTGTCTTACCTTCATATTTTAAAAGGATTAAAGAATGAGTTGACTGTTCTTTTTTGGAGTGGTGTTTTTTTATTTTAAAAAATTCATAACTTTTTGTAGACTCATTGAAATTATGAAAAATTTATTGATGAGGGCATCGAGCCGTACCCCTGGTGCGTGTACCAGCACAGGAGGCGCCACATGAGTATCTGGTTTTGATAAGTCCTTTGAGTCCAGCCGTGTTGGCTATGTGTCAGTCATATTGAATCAATTCCCACATTGTTTATTGAGCTAGTTATTTTATTTGTTTCTGTCGTGTTTAGTCCCACATTGTTTAGTGGGTGGTTTTGCTCGTCGTTGTTAGCCTATTTATAGGCCCCCTTCTATTGATCAGGAATGCAATGAATAATAATTTTATTTTCCTCACATGTGTTGAGAGAAACCAGAGTGAGGTGTATGAAATCCAAACCCAAACTTTAGGTGTGTGAAACCCTAGATCTAAACTAGCGTGTGAAACCCTAGTGGCCCCTCTATTTTCTTTTCTTTCCCTCTAGTTCGTACAACCGCCACCTGCACCTCTTTCTTTCTCTCTCCCACTTGCGATCTCTCCCCTCTCGCGATCCCCCCTCTCTGCTAGCGCCTCTCTCTCTCTCTTTCTCACCCCAGTCACCTGCCACCCCTGCGCCACCTGACCACCCCGTGCCCTCCCCGCAGCCCCGCGCCACCCCGACCCTCCCTGCACCCCCGTGCCACCCGACCACCCTGAGCCTCCTCCCCACAGCCCCGCGCCACCCTCGGCCTCCCCTTCTCTTCCCGGCCTGCAACCCCGACCCCCTGTCCTCTCCCCTTCCCGTCTCGATTTGCACTCGACCCACCCAGATCCCCTCTCCCTTCCCTTCGCCTCGCAGATAGCCACCGATCCACCCCCAATCACCTCCCTCTTCCCGTACCCCGAGCCACAGTCAACTCGACCCCGCCCTTCTCTAACCTATCAAATCCACAACCACTCGACCTCTCCCCTTCCTCTACCAAGCCCGCAGCCCCTCCAACCTGGCTTCGCCTTGACGGACACTCGGCCCTTCCCCCGAGTCCTTGTCTCTCGACGTGCCTTGACATGTCGATATGGCTGTTTCAGATGCCGACCATGGGTTGATCCACGACGAAGATGAGTTTCTTGATTTCTGTTCCCCATTCCTCGATTTCCAGTTCAGCACAGCCGAAAGTGTGAGATTACGTGGAGTGCATCACCTACCTTGTTGCCAAGGACGTAGAAGTCCGGCTTGGAATAGACAAAGAACACCAAAGGTGGCATCTCGAATCGTCTGTGCACCCGAACATTGTTGTTTTGCAGGCCCTCGCATTGGCCTCACCTCATCCAGAGGTCCCTACATCGACTGCGCCACCACCAGAAGTTCCTGAGGTCTCACATGCTCCTCAGTAGGCGAGTTTTTCTTTCCCGACGGATATTCGAAGACAACACTAGTAATCAAGTCTCCTAAAGGGCTGAAACTCGGGCGGGTTGGGGGTCAACCCAAGCCCAACCCAAGTATTAAAACCCCCAACCCTAACCCAACCCAACCTCTAACCCGAGATGGCTTGGGTTGGGCTCGGGTTAGCCCAAGTTGCTAGGATGGGTCGGGTTGTGCAGGATCGGGTATACTTATTGTTTAAAATTTTAACACTTTGAAGATCAAAATCTAAAAAGAATTTATACTTGCTAACACTACCATACTGTGTTTTTTGCCTCTCTGTTGATGCAATTTACTAGATCATTAGATAATGTCTTTATTTGATAAGCAAGAATTAAATAAATAATATGGGACTGGATGAAATAGATGACTATGACTGCGACCCGTCAACATATGAGTACTCGGAATGGTTGTGATCGTGTATAGACTCATAGATATACATGGGTACTCGGGTTCGGGTTGGGTCGGGTTGTCTGACCCCTCAACTCGAGCCCAACCCAGATTCAACACGGGTTGTATTTTTCAACCCTAATCCAACCCAATTTTCAAATACATCAACCCAAACCCACCCAAAATTCGGGTTGGGTCGGGTCCAACCCGCCCAAGTTGCAGCCCTAGTCTCCTAGATCTTATTTACTATATCTGATGTCCACCAAATTGCAAGATGTGTGATTTTGCATGCCCTGTTTGTTATTAATTATGATATTGCATCTAGAACCGAGCCAATATACTGGGTACCTGTTGTTCGGCTAATTAGGATTAGATTGGTTGACTGTGCTGCCTGTAACTTTTTGTTGAAACCCATTAACCAATATTATATGTAATGTTTTGAAAGGCTCAAGGCACATGAGGAGCAAAGGTCTCCTAGAGCCTAAGCGCAACTCAAGGCGCGCGCCTGATTGAAGTAAGGCGCGCGCGCGCGCGCGCACACACACACATACACACACACACACACACACACACACATATATATATATATATATATATATATATATATATATATATATATATATATATGGGCATGCTATAATGCGGCATGCGGTAAGTGCTGCACCGCATAGTAGCCGTCTGATGCACCACTGCGTGCATCGCATGCATGCAACGCGTGCATCAGACGGCTGCGGTGCAGTGCCGCACGTACCGCATGCCACATTATAGCATGCCCCACATATATATATATATATATATATATATATATATATATATATGTATATGAGGGCTGGGTTCCTATGACATGTCATAGGGAGTACCCTATGACATATGGTGAATTAGTAATGCTAGAATGTTTAGAATGTGCTAATTTTTTTTGAGGGTGATCACCTTATCTTAGATAGAATGTCCATAAAAAATCAAAGCATTCTAAAACTTGTTGGGGCATCAAATGCTAGAAGCTTTATCGGCCATCCATTTTAACCGTTAAATTGAAAATCATATTTGATGCCTCTAGAAGTTTTAGAATGAGCCGATTTTTTGCGGGGGTCCTATCTAAGATAGAGTGATTATCCTCATAAAAATTCAGAACATTCTAAATATTCTAGGGTTACTAACTCACCATATGTCATAGGGTACTCCCTATGACATGTCATAGGAACTCATTTCCCTATATATATATATATATATATATATATATATATATATATATATATATATATATATATATATATATATATATATATATATATATATATATATATATATATATATATGAGTGATCTGTTGCGAAACCCGGTTAAGATGCAAAGCCCCCTTATTTGCGAAACTAAGACACAACCGTTCGATCAACCGATCCAATGATCGATATTCACCCCCCCCCACCGACCGCAGCTGTTACTGTGGCGGGCACAGTAACAACGATTTCGGTGGGGGGGTTGAACCCCGGCCGTCCGATCGGAGCGAATCGAACGGCCCAAATACTTTCCGCCCCGGTTTTAGTGGTCCGGATGAACCCCGGCCGTCCGATCGACTTGAATCGAACGGTCCAAATCCTTTCCGCCCGATTAAAAGATGTAGCCGTTCGATCGAATGATCGAACGGATAAGATCCCGTGGGAAACAATCGAATAGGACAAAAAGTAATGATATAATCATTACTTTTTGTCCTATTCGATTGTTTCCCACGGGATCTCATATGTTCGATCATTCGATCGAACGGCTACATCTTTTAACCGGGCGGAAAGGATTTTTGCCGTTCGATTCACTCCGATCGGGACGACCAGGGTTCAACCTCCCCACCGAAATCGCTGTTACTGTGCCCGCCACAGTAACAGCTGCGGTCGGTGGGGGGGTGAATACCGATCGTTGGATCGGTTGATCGGACGACTGTGGCTTAGTTTCACATCTTAAGGGGGTTTTGCATCGTAACCGGGGTTTCGCACCAGATCACTCCTCTCTCTCTCTCTCAATATATATATATATATATATATATATATATATATATAGAGAGAGAGAGAGAGAGAGAGAGAGAGAGAGAGAGAGAGAGAGAGAGAGAGAGAGAGAGAGAGAGATGCGGCACCGCACCGTAGCCGTTTGATGCACCGCTGCGTGCATGCAATGCACGCAGCGCATGCATCAGTCGGCTGCGACGCAGTGCCGCATGCCGCATTATAGCATGCCCCTATATATATATATATATATATATATATATATATATATATATATATATATATATATATTCAAAACATGCATAACTAGACAAAGAAAATGAATCTTAAGACAAAAGATAAATTGGATAGATCGTTGTTGCAACAACACAAATGTTGTAACCTTGCAGGTTTGAATTGCGACTCTAAATAAGCCATTTAAAATATATTAAATCTTCAAATATGTATAGTTCAAATTCAATAACCAATTATAAGATATCAAATGTGATATTATAACAAACAAAAATAAATAGTGAATGATTGAATGTGTTATTTCATCCGTGTGCTTGTGCACATGCTTCTAAATCAGTATGAAATGTGCAAATCAATAAAGAAAAGAAAACTCATTGAATCTTGTAATAGTTGAAATAATATCAAAGTCATCATATCCAACCCACAATTGCTCATATGGTCCTACTTAAGAACTATAACAAATAATTTTGAATGTAAATAATATTCAATCAATGTGCCAATATCCAGACTACTGTAATCATGAATCAAATATACTTAATAACTTAATCATATTGCGAAAAATATCAATTGTAAGCACATAATTGCACATGGTTCAACTAGGCGCGCCTTTTTTGCGCCTGGAGCATGGAGCCTAGGCGCGCGTCTTTCTAACAGAGCCTGACCTTATGCTTTTTGAGACGCAGGGGGTGAGCCTAGTTGACCCTGAGCCTAGGCGCGTCTTTAATAACACTGATTATATGTTTAAATTGATTTTCTGTTTAAAGATCGTGACAAAATAGAGAACCCTACTTGCGCTCAATGTACGCTGATTTTTTGTTAGCACATTGTCTCACATCATTTATATCAATGGAATCTACTAATCGAGATCTACCAAACTAGACCCATTGTGACTATAAAATTCCGAAAAAAAACCCCGGATACTAGTGACTCATAATTGACATTTCACCAATTAAGTGACATTTACTGGTAGTTACTAATAGACGAAAAATGTCACCTTCAAAACCAAATTGTCACCTAAAATGACTAAACATTATTTTTCAAAACCAAATGTCACATAAATTGACAGTTGTAAATTTAAGACACTTTTATCGGCAGTTTGTGTTAGATAAAATGTCACTTGATTTTGCAACTGTTAGTTTTACGTGACATTTGCTTTTGTACGTGACATTTAGTCTATTTACGTGAAACCAAGATTTCAAAAGTGACATTTTTCAGTTTTTATAACAATCAGTAAATGTCACTTAATTCAATAATTATTAGTTATAGGGTAGTCTTATATCCGAATTTTTTTCTTAGAATTTCATAGGCAACACAGGTCTAGTTTTGTAGAGTTCCATGAGTAGATTCCAAAAATACAAATTTTATAAAATTTCGATATGTATACAAAAAGTTATGGATTTTTTAAAGTGAAAAACCCAACTCCCAAAAAATATTATTTAAAAATCTGATGGGATATATGGGAGTTGATGCTTGCCGCGTACAATGTTACCAAGTCGGGAAAAAGTCGGCAAGGGAAAAAAAAACGAAAAAATCGAGAAAAAAATTGTTAAATTAGGTAATAATTAGATATATGTATTTTAACAAAAAAAGAGTAAAAATCGGGAAAAACGCGTAATTAGTGATTTTTTTTAAAAAAAAAAAGCCGATTTTTTTGAAAAAATCACAACGTATTTCCGTAGCAAACGTTTGGGGAATAAGTCGCGATTAAAACATGACTTTTTAAAAAGTCGACGATTTTGGTAACACTGGCCGCGTATAGAGCCTACTCTTGAGGGCAATTAAGACATTTGAACATTGCTGTCTTTTTCACATATGAGAATTAATCCGTTGGATGATTGCCACATCATGGGCCTTTCTGATGGGGCCTATATAGTGGGGCTCCCATATCACTACTTTATTAGTACCCATATGTGCAAAAGAAAAAAATCATTTGTTTGATTTTAAATAGTATCACAATTACTCGCAAGATACAACCATACAAGCAAAGTACAAGTAATATTAAAATAAAGTACCCACTATGTTAGAATAAAAGTATAAAGGCTCAAAATACAAATAAACAAAACAAGTTAAAAAAGGTAAACTAATGTATACATTGATATCTACCTATCATGGGATGTCAGACCATCCCCACTACGTCATCATCAAAGGTGCTGACGAGCCTGTCATCATTAAAACACCAACTTTATGGACGCATTGTTTCTCTTATTATGTCTCATCCAGTGTTGTCAAGGTGGCCAGGCGATGCTTAGGTGGTCAGGCTTGCCTAGGCGAGACGTGGCCTAACCGGTTCCTAGTCGTAAAAAAAAAGTTTAATTTTAATATATATATATATATGTATGTATATGTATATGGGGTAATATTCGGATTTGAACAAATAATAAGTATAATACAATCAAAACTTCATGTGTAATTTTTTAAACAACTGAAATCAAACATTCTTATCCAAAGAGAATATGCATGTCATCATTGTTATGCTAAATCACTAAAATGCACATACGTAAAATCATGTATGTCATGCATCATCGATATGTAATAATGAATGAATCAAATTATATTACTATTAAGAAGCTATAATATAGAAGTTAGAGCATTTAAAACCCTAGGTCCCTAACATTCATTATGAAACAAATAAAGCATAATAAACTAAACCTAAAGATTTAACACAAACATATAAAAGTACTAGAGAGAATAAATCACATGCATATAAAAAGATAATTCAAAGAGAAAAAAAAAAATTCCATAAGCAAACAATAACATTAACCTTAGTTAAAAAACATGAAACAAACTCTAACTCAGGAGATATATATAGATAGATAAGAAGAAAGATAGAAAATGATATTTATGTATATTAATCTTACGTACATTGAAAAAGTAAACAAAAAGAAGAGAGAAACAAAAAAATAAATAAATTTTTTTATATAGGTGCCTAGGATGTGGCCTAGGTGACCGGGTCTGAAAAAGCCTAGGTGGTTGCCTAGGCAACGCCGTGACTACACTGGTGATGCGGAACGCCTTGAAGAAGCCATCGATGATGGTCACAAACTTGCGAAGAGAATAAAGGGGAGAAGAGAAGAATCGAAGATGAGGGGGATCCTATGTGTTTTTTTTAAAATTTTTGAAATAGCAAAATGCCAAGGGAAAAGGATCCTATGTGGAAGTATATTGTAAAGGAGGAAGGATCAAAAGTTCGATGCAAATTTTGTCCTGAAGTTTTTGTTGTTGGATTGACTCGAATTATGTATCTTTTCTCAAAAATAACTTCAAAAGATGTCTGGCCGTCTCCTAGAGTTACAGATTCAATGCGTGAACTTGCTTCGAGAGGGGTACATAAATTGGAGGCGAAAAACAAGAGACCAAACCTTTTAGATTTTTGGAGGCCATCTGCTTGTTCTTCCGGGTCAGTTAATATGAATTTGGATTCTTCTCATGAAAGTACTTATTAAACTATACCTTCAATGATCAAGAAAGAAGAAAAGAAAAGAGGGCGGATAAGGCAATTGTTAGAAGCATAGTGAACGATAACTTACCATTTCATCTGTTAAGATCTGAAACTTTTCGTGAAACACTTAATGCCGTTGCAAGAATTGGTCCGGGGTATGTGTCACCAAGTAGTGAAATAGCAAGAACCAAAGTGTTGCAAGAACTGAAGGATGACACTAATGCATCTGTGGAAGCAATCAAGCAATCGTGGAAAAAAATCAGGATGCACTTTAATGTCAGATTTATGGACAGGAAGAACATACCATATTTGAACTTATTAGCTGCGTGTCCGAAATATGTTTTCTTGAAATCTTTGTGCACGACTGGGTATGGGAAAGATGCACAATACATGTTTAAGTTTATTTCCACAGTTCTTGAAGAAATTGGTCAAGAGAATGTGGTACAATTTGTATCGGATAATGCATTGAATTATCTTGCTGCAGGAAATATGATTGAAGAGAAGTTTCCAAATATTTTTAAGGTCAATTGTGCGGCTTATTGTATCAATTTAATGTTCAAAGATTTTGATACACTTGAATATGTCACACCAATTCTTGATAGTGCAAGAAAGATTGTTAAGTTTCCTTATAGGTACCAACATGTTGTTGATTTGATGAGGGTTCATACAAATGGCCACAAGTTGAAATGGTCGGGGGCAACTAGATTTGCTACTCAGTTTATTTGACTCGAATCTATATTAAAAGAAGAACAAGCCCTTTGCTTTTTGGTTGCATCACAATAATTGAGAAATTTAGCTCCATGTAAAAATGCGGACGTGCTAGATGTGCAACACATGATTCAAGGAAGTTTTTTTGGGGAATGTGGTAAAGAACTTATACGTAGGGCTAGGACTTGGTTCG
This sequence comes from Chamaelirium japonicum, assembly GCA_947650365.1. Taxonomy (NCBI): domain Eukaryota; kingdom Viridiplantae; phylum Streptophyta; class Magnoliopsida; order Liliales; family Melanthiaceae; genus Chamaelirium; species Chamaelirium japonicum. Next base: position 43,370,571 of record OX393557.1, on the reverse strand, counting down.
GACAAACCTGCACAACCCGATCAAATTCTGAATTTGGACAATCACGGGCAACACTATTTGGGAATTTGGACTGGCATGGGCAAATAAGAACCCGAGGTGTGTGTGTGTGTGTGTGTGTGTATATATATATATATATATATATATATATATATATATATATATATATATATATATATATATATATATATATATATATATATATATATATATATATATATATATATATATATATATATATATATATATATATATATAGAGAGAGAGAGAGAGAGAGAGAGAGAGAGAGAGAGAGAGAGAGAGAGAGAGGAAACGGGGTATAGGCTGACTGCCTATTTCACTGAAATGGGCAGCCACCCATTTGAAGCCCGTAGTAGTTTTAGAATGTGCTGATTTTTTATGAGCATAAGCACCCTATCTTAGATGGAACACCCTAAAAAAATCAGCACATTCTAAAACTCCTAGGGGCATCAAATGTTAGAAGTTTTATCGAACATCCGTTGTAACCGTTAATCTGAAATATAACATTTGATGCCTCTAAAAGTTTTAGAATGTGCTGATTTTTTGTGGTTCTATCTAGGGTAGTGTGCTTATGCTCACAAAAAACCAGCACATTCTAAAACTCCTAAGGACTTCAAATGGGTGGCTGCCCATTTCGCCGAAATAGGCCGCCAGCCTATACCCAGTATCCTCTCTCTCTCTCTCTCTATATATATATATATATATATATATATATATATATATATATATCTACTTATATTTATACGTGCAACGGTGCCTCTTTTTAGAGTGCTGAGAATAATTGATGGTGATGGTTCAACCTCCGGTTACATTTATTATGCAATTCAAAAGAAAAGGAGGCGACAAAAGAAGCTTTCAATGATGAAAGTGAGGTGTATCAGTGTATGCCTTTCTTGAAAAGCATCGATGAAAGATGGGGCAAATTCTTACATTGTCATCTTTATGCTGTAGCCTGCAGTTGCTTACTTGAATCCTCATATTTTTTTTATGATGGACATGTGAAATTAGATGCACAAGTAAAATTTCGATTGGGGAAAGTCATTCAACGTATGGTTCTTAATAACGAGGAAAGAGTGAAGATAGGGAGGGAGATTAGGGATTATCATGCTTTTGATCCGAAGATATGTAGAGTTATTGCTGTTGATTTGCTTCATGAAGCTCATCCAAGTAAGAAATCAAAACTTTGTTTATCTAAGTTTATTTATTAAGTTAGATGTTATATGAATGATTTTGTATGTGGGTCAATAATTCATTATTCTTTACATTGTAATAGGACTTTGGTAGGATATGTGGGGTGGAGAGGTTCCTTCTTTGCAAAGTTTGGCAATCAAAATCTTGGGTCAACCTTGTAGCTCATTGGGTTGTTAAAGAAACTGGAGTGCGTTTGAAGCTGTGCACTCAACACAGAGGAACAAATTTTGGCCAGAAAAATTGCAAGATTTGGTTTATGTGAAGGTGAACACTTTACTAATGAAAAACATGACAAAGAAAGAAAAGGTCACATTAGCACCAACTGCAGCCTCCACCAAGCCCGAAAGACTGACTATAATAGTCTGCTCTCTGTGAACACTGGTGACCTCAGCCTCTTCTTGAATCTGTCACCCATGTCGATGTCGTCTAAATTCACGGCGTCGCCAGAAAAGTTTTCCCTGCAAAGCCCCACGAGCTCCAAGTTGTCTAAGGGAACGTCTAGCCCGACTCCCTTGGCTAGCCCTGACGTGGCCTCGACGGCAGAAAGTCCCTGTTGAGCCTTCGAAGGAACAAACCCGTGGTCCACTGTAGCCCAACATGTCAATACGAAACATAGTCACCGAGTTCGGGTTTGGTGATAAATCGGCGTGGGTAAAATTCAGGAAAGTTCGATTAAAAACAGAGAGTTGGGAAAAAACGGGGGGAAATCATGGAAAAAATCGGGTTTGGGATTTAATTGGCGAGGGTGAAATTTGGAAAAGATCGGCAAGTTCGGGACCTTTGAGTAAACTTTTCAGTCTATATTTAACAAACTAAAACATTTAGAATGTGACATTCATAAGACAATGAGTCAATCTATAGTGAATGAGAATGGTTAATACTTAATGATAGATCAATGCTAGTCAAGATGAAAAAAGCGGTGGACAAATGATTTTCTCTGAACAGTGAAACCTAATGAAAATGACTTGAGCATAAGGGTGTGTTATTATATTAGAATGTGGGCTATATATAGTTATAGTTGGCAAAATCCATACAAATATGCACATAAATCACATAATTCACATGCATATAACATTACATATAAATAAGTCAATATAAATCCCTGACATGGATTTTATGCACAAGGAGCTGTGCGTGTCCCACGGAAGAGTTACATCCGGGGTATAAGACCGTTATTAATCGGCTGAGGAATAATCCACATTTTAAACACGTTTTTTTCAAATAAACGGAGAGGTGACTATGATACAAATGATTATTAACTCTCGTTGCTCTGATTAGTAGTACTTTGCTCTACTTAGTCTTCATAATGAACAACTTCAGTAAGGGCATCACCATCGAATTTTTCTTGACCACCAATAATTAGATTTAGAGTATATCATCGCGAACAACAATATCGAGACCAATACTGTTATCTGTGACTTGGTGCACGACCTCTTGCTCTTAGAATAGTACTTGGTCTTCAAGCTGACACCTTCACATGATCTTTAATACAATGTTTGGCTTCTTATGCTACTAGCTCATCATGTTGGATTTGTCAATTGACGTTTTCTGCACATGTTTTGGTAGACACTTGAGATATGGGAGAGATGATTTAAGATGATGGCTCTTTCATAGCTAGGTATGCAAGTTAATCCAGTGCAACCAGAAAATTAGCCAACCCAGCGTTTGGTTCGGTTTGTAATGGTTCTATGAACGGTCTGTCAGATTGTGGGTAACATAGATGAAGAGAGAACAAAGTTAGTTCGGTTTTGGGTCGACTAGTCTGGTACACCGACACAATCCGAGAACCTACCTTGTATGTATTACTCTTTAAGGTTATATCTATTCTTATAAGTTATAACTCTAACATATACACTTTGAGGTGTCTCATTGCAACTGGTTGTTTTTGTCTTTGTAAATTATTTTTCTAAAATCCTTTCCCCGAGAAAGCTTGAGAAAGATTGCCAAAAAACCAGTTTGTTGTCGTCTTTACTTCTATTATGGAGTGCACATAGAGAAATTGTGAAAATTTCCCAAGCCATACTCATGTTTTGTACTTTTTAGATAAGTGTTCATTGCTATTTCCTTTGCAACAAATTGATCCTAATTGTTATGAATCTGCATGGGTTTGGTTGATCCGTTTCAAATTTTCAATTGGCCGATTCTGGTTTATTAAAATAAGAATTGACCACAGATTGATTCGCTTTTGCGTTGGCCGCAAATCAGCCAAACACGAATTATTGCACCGCTATTCAAAACACCCTCTTTAATCTCATTTTTACTACAAGTAGAGAAGGAACACTGCAATCACCGTTTGGTTTTGTCTTCTTCGTCGGTGCTCCAATTTCATTAGCTTTGAGTTCATCGCTTGATCTTTAAATTTAAAAGTGTACTTGTTTTTGCCTCTGTGTCACAAGATCATTAATGATCCATAATGTACCAGTTGATAGTTTAACTTGTTAATCACAAATTCCAGTGTTAAATTCATGACCACTCCACCATCAATAATCAAGTAGCATCAATGTTATTAAAACCACATGCAGTATCTATTGTTTCGATGCAAATCAATCGTGTTCTGCGATCACATTTGTGATTTGTGCGTTGATTCGATTTAGTTCGGTGAACTGGTTTGAGTTTTGGCCGAACCCTCAAACCATGATATGGATGCCGTTAATGTTGCCAAGTGCAATCAACATAATAGACTTGTGTGATCGCATATCCCTTTTTATGCATTTTTTTAAGTTAGAAAAAAAAATTCTCTAAAGTATATCAAAGGTGTATACATGGTAGAAGTGGGGGAATGAATAGGTTAATCAGGGTCATATATTGAGTTATGCGACTGCACATGGAGTTGTGCGACGCACATTTCTAGCCACTATAGACTAGCGTCAGGATGTGCGGTCGAACATTCACATGTATAGTCAATCAACATAGGTTGTGCATCCACACATTATCCCATGCATGCACATGATGTTTACACACTTATTTACATAGTTGTTCACAACATATGTGCGTACATAGTCACACTTGACAATATTGGATGCAACTCCCCTATAGATGATGTTTCACTTTGACTACTTGTGTAGTCTAAGTAAAATCACTAATAAATTGTTATCGGTGGAGAATCCTTATACTCTTTAAATTTTAAACGGGCTTAAGCCCACTAAATATCGTCAATCAAATCCTGGGTTGTCTTTTGATTCATTCTTTTTCTATGATTGTCTTGGTTGCTTTGTACGATGTCTCAAAAACATTAAGGTGTGATGCCTTAATGCACCTCTAGTACTCACTCTTCTAGAACTGAATTTCTGCATCTATAGACTTATGCATCTCTACCAATCTTTTCGGAGGTGAGGCGTTTTGCCTACCGTGGGGTGGGGCGTAAGCCTCATGAATTTTGATTTTTTTAATTTATAATATATATATATATATATATATATATATATATATATATATAAATAGTGAAAATAGATTTTTAAAAATAGAATACAAAAATACTAAGAGCAAATTAAGCATTGAATTCTACAAACATGGTTGATAAATCATAAATATATAACAACGATAATAAAAATTAACTTGTCATTGTCCTTCAATATCATTTAAGATCTAATTCTAAGTTTCTAACCAAAATTCAAACTATCTATGTCCCTATTCCCTAGATTCTATATTTCCATACATGATATAGAACAAATTTGAACAACTTTAGTTCCCAAAAAAAATCATAATCGTCATCCAAGAGAGTAAGACACATATAAGAGATTACACGGTGAAAATCATATATATATATATATATATATATAAATATATATATATATATATATATATATATATATATATATATATATATATATATATATATATATTTTCAACTATGCAGACAAACTCCAGTAAGACGCAAGCCCAAACCATTGGGGTGTAAAAGGCATGCCCGGGCGTTTGGGGCGTATGCCCCAGTGGTTCGGGTGTAAGCCCCACTGGAACCCCATAGGAACAAAGCCCTAGATTGAGCTGTCCCGGGCTTTTTAGGACCGCCCCGTCTCGGAGCATGTTTTTTAAAATACTAATCTCAACTAGTTCTTACTTGTAGATCTATTCTCTGCTTAGCATCATAGTAACAAAGTTCACCGTTTTTTTCAAAAAAAAAAACGCGTTTTAAACGCGATTTTATGGGCTGCCGACTTGTTGCCGATTTTTTCCCGATTTTTATAAGTTACAAAAACCGCCGATGTTTTGCCCTTTTTTTGAAAAAAAATGTTTAAAAAATGCATTTTTTTACCGATTTTTGTGACACAATTTAGGACACATGTGTGTCCTGATCACAGCCATTGGTGTCAATTCCTGTGAGCTGTGATCAGATGCCACGTCATGTAGAAATGTCTTAGGTGCATAAATGTAGGCTAAAAACTGGAATTTTGAAGGCCCCGAACTTTTCGATTTTTTTTTTTTCCATATTTCACCCTCGCCGATTAAAACCCGAACCCGTTTTTTTTCCCGACTTTTACTCGTTTTTTTCCCGAACTTTTCGATTTTCGCCGAACTTTTCCAAGTTTTTCCCTCGCCGACTTATTGCCGAACCCGAACTTTGTCACTATGCTTAGCATCCATAAGCCTAGATCCACCACAAAGCCTCACGTAAACCTTCGCAAACCAAGAACATCTGCCACAAATTTTTAATTCTAGCAAGCGTTCTTAAGAGAAACAAGCTAAGAAGATTATGATACTAGAAAAATGCAAATTTAACATAATTATAATGAAGCAACTACACAATGAATTAAGATAGAGCTAGATGTGCATAGGTGTTTCAAATATATGGCCTCGTTTTGGGTACTGAAGAACTTAACATGGTGCGACGGTCTAGTGCTATTAATGTTATGGCATTCTAGCCTTATTTTCTATCATGCATAGAATATTATACCAGTTTTATTTGATATCATTGTGGAAATTTTCAGGTAATCTGAACCAATAGTTAGTATACTGCATTTATGATGGCTTTGTGGTTTGACATGTTTTTGAAATCCAGCCAACCCCATGATGCAGGAAGGGTGGTGGCATAGTTACCAAGTCGGAAAGCGGGAAAAAAAACGGCGAAGGAAAAAATCGGAAAGATACGATGAAAACGGAAAAAAACGTGAAAACATCGGAAAAAATAAAAAAAAAATCTTAAAAATTTACCAACTATATATATATATATATGTCATTTTCCAACATTAAGTAATTAAAAGTTCAAAACATATAGCATTTGCATTTATTAAGCACGAACAAAATAAAACCCAAACCCAATTTAAACCCGGACCAAACCCGACGTGTTTTATACGCGTTTTATACGTGATTTTCCCGTTTTAAACGCGTATGGACATTTTTTTGAGTTTTTTTCGTGTTTGCTACGACTTTGGATCGATATTTTTTTCAAAAAAACGCCCGATTTGGTAACTATGGGTGGTGGGTCTCGCCAAAACGAAGGGACCTTGCTCAAGGTGAGGTATGGGGATCTAGAAGCATGCAGATTTTAAGGACACGATAATTTTTGGCTCATCCCTAGAAATCTAGGGAATCTGATGAAGTTTAAATTTTGTGGGTAGATGGGCTTAAGTATGAGTGATATTGTTTAATGTTGAAACGTGGGCGACCGGATAAAACAATTTATGGATATTCTCAGATCTGGACAACCAATTCTCAATATGAAATGGTGCTCAATTGGGTGTCAATATAGGCTCAGAATTTGGGGCTTTTTTATGGGAAAGTGTAGGCCTTATAGGTGAAGGTCTAGAGCAAAGTTTGGATAGATTTCTGCAGTTCTAGATGGGATTTGATGGGGTTTTAGATTCAGCTTTGGGTAATGCTCCAGAATCTAGGATTGTGGGTGAAGGGATTGATAAGGCTTATTGTTTTGAGGGCTAATGGGTTGCTTTCAGTTTTGCGTAGAAAAAAAGATTAAAAGAGGAGAAAATCAACAGGTTTGAATATACAGTCACAATCATTTTTTTTGTTAGTTACTTAAATCAACAGAAAGTCAACAAGTTTGAATATAGACACTCCAAAAAAAATCCCAACACCCATGCATGCACACACCCAGCCACCATTTTTTCGTAAACCTAAATGTATGTGTATTTTTTATTGAATATAGTCGGTCATAATCTCAAGTGTTTTTAAGACTTTGCTACTATGGTTTCAAAACTTAGCTGATACTGGTATGTATTGGCTGGTACGTACTGGTTTCGAGCCTAATCAAACTGATACCACTCTCGAAACCGGTATTGAATCCGTACCAAACAATACCTTCCAGTATCAATTTGTACCTGTCATGTCATGCAAGTAACGGTCAATACCGACAAGTATCAGCTGATACGGGTCTAGGTCGGTTGCAACAGGTGGTGGGGCATGTTTTTGTGGGGTTTTTTTGCCTTTTCTCTCTATTATCTCCTAGTGACTAGCAGTTGCACGTGCTGGGGAGCCAATATATAACTACTAACATATGGAGGGGGCATCATTTTAGGAATTTTGAGGACCTTGAGGCCAGATATATATACCCCCCCCCCCCCCCCCCCCCCCTATGTTCAACACTAGGAGAGAGAGAGAGAGAGAGCTCATAAAGCCTACTTTCTATTTTATATATTGAATGCTTTTAATTTATTTTTCTAATTTTGGTTTATATTTTTTGCATTTAAAAAAAAAAGACTGAGATTGGTACTAGCCGATTCCAAGTCGTATTGGCGGTACATATCGGTCCAGCCCCGATTGATACTGGTACCCATATCCATATTTTAAACCTTGCTTGTGACATAATGATGTGTTTGGTTAATTACTTAATTGTATATTACAAGCTGTTTCTATGGTTGGGTACTGAGTGCCAATTTTTTCATTTAAATTATTTTTCAATTCTCCATTTTTACATGGTTGGTTGTTCCTCATGGTATCTGTCCATTATTTTGTAAACTCATGATTATATGCTATATGCTTGCATCTCAAGGTGCTTCATATACTGAAATTGGAACTCTCTAATGTCTTTCTTTTCCCCAAAATTGATAATTTGTGACCATATCTTTTCTATATCACACTTTTGGTATTCAAAATGGATGTGTCTTGGATCTGATTCTTATCTATCTTTTTGCCATGTCCCTCAATTCACATAAAAAATTTCGAATGTTTGTTAAGATGGGGACTTCATACCATACTAGGCTTACTAAGAAATTACTCTCCATTGATGTTAATCTGGGAAGCATGAATACTTCCCAATATGTGCCGTACCCATATCCGATACGTATAGGATACTTGGATACACAGATATGCCTTCGATACGTATCGAATACACGTTCATATTATCCCAATATTTATATTTTTACTTGGATACTTTTTTGATACACCAATACTCCTTGGATACGGCGTGTACTCTTTGGACACGAGAGATCAAAGTCTAATTATTATTTAAATAAATAAGGATTTTTTTTTTTTGCAAATTTGTAAATATTGTGATGTTTTGTTTGGAGTATCAAGTATGATGTTAAATTGTTAAATGAAGCTAGAATGATGGATTATGGATTTATGATTGATAAATGCTTTCCTCCCCTTCCTCTTCTTTTCCTTTGTTATCCTCTCATGTCTCCTTCGCCGCCTCCCTACTGCTATGTCGCTGCCGACCTAGTTGAACTGCGAGCGTGAGCGATTTTGATCATTGTTTTGTCTATTTCTATATGTTTTGTTAATTACTTTATATATATATATATATATATATATATATATATATATATATATATATATATATAAATGAAAGCCCGTGCTGATCGGCATGCAGCGGGCGCCTTCGGCGCGGCACACAACGGGAGCCTTCGACGCGACACGATCGAATGGAGAACATTTGCAAAAATATTCTCATAAGTAATAATAATTAATAATAGTATATGATTTTTCTGTTAAAAATAATAATAATTAATAATGGAGAACATTTACAAAAATATAATGTGACAACAACATTCTTTATTTGAGGGTTAGGTCGATTGCATGTCTCATAACGTCAACTTTAGATCTCTTCCAGCTGGAGTGCAATTCACTTTTGGGTTGCCAGTCATTGTGCAGTTGTGATACGGGTCGGGCTCACGTTGATTGACGCGGCATGCAACGGGAGCCTTTGGCACGACACGACTGGCATGGGTTGATGAGCCCGACATTCATCACAGCTCGGCATGGCACAACTGGTATGGGTCGATGAGCCCGACATTCATCACAGCCGCATGTGGTCGCTGGTGCGGCTGTGATGCGGGTCTGGCTCACATTGATCGACGCACAGCTTATGCCTTCGACGTGGCACGTAACACGATCTCCTCAAATTAGTCTGCCTGGGTCGGTGAGCCAGGCATTCATCACAGGTCGTTGGTGTGGCTATGATGCTGGTCGGGCCCACACCGATCGACACGCAGTTGGCGCCTTTGGCGTGGCACACAACGCGAGCCCACGTCACGATCGACACTTGTTGATGGTGCAGCTGTGATCCGAGTCAAGGCAGCCATTGTGCGGCACTTTGGCTTGTAAACATCGAAGTTACCTTCTGGCCTTCAGTCGGGCCCAACCATTGTTAGACTGTGGTGCGGGTTAGCCCGGGTCGGTGAGCCAAGCATTGTGTCATATAAGAAAAACCCAGCATTGATGTGACTGGCTCCACATTGGCGGTGTGCTTTGAAGTTTGAAATCACACTGAGAATAATTGAGCCTTATGTTATTTAAAATCACGTGACCTTCTATCGGTCACGTGAACTTCACCCAAATAATTGAACCTTCTGTTTCTTTGAAGACACAGTGAGAATAAAAGAAAAAAAAACAATGATTAACCGGCCGGATGGAGGGCAGTCATCAAACCTATCGCTTGACGTTGAGCAATGGATTGGATCGAATCGACGCCGTCTGTGGTGCCGGGCAGCAAAGGCAGGCGCCAGCGGTGGTGCCGGATTGGATCGAGAATCGTATCGATGCCGGTGTTGCCAAACCGCCGACAATGTTTCCCTTTTTCCTCGTGTCTTGGCCTCCAACGTCGCCGTCGGCTACGTCGAGGAGGCCGAGATCCCTCTCGAGGCCTCTTTGACGCCGAGCGATTGATCGGATCGAATCGACGTCGGCGGTGGTGCCGGGCAGCAAAGGCGCAGACACCTGCACGCCTAGAGATGGATTGTTGTGTGCCAAGCGGCCTCAACGCCGAGCGGTGGATTGCTGTTGAAATTTTTCTTTTTTCTTTTTATTTTACTCTTCCATGTGCACTCGAGTTGTTTCAATGCCTACCTCGGATTGAAGAATGTTGTTGGGGCCTCGTTTGGTGTTCTCTTTTGATGATGATGGTCGCCTTCTTCTCCTCTTGCACCAATGATGGTCGCTTTCTCTTCTTCTGATGATGGTCGCCTTCATATATTTTTCTCCTTCTGATGATGGTCGCCTCGAGCAGATATAGAAAATGCAGTAGCTCCATGGCTAATTTTTTTTTTTTCATATTAGTATTTGCACGATTTGGGACATGGTTCGGAGTTCCCATATCCAGTGGCGGCTCCAGAAATTTATATCAGTGGGGTCAAAAATTATGTTAAAAAATATTTTTCACGTGACGGCGAGAAATAGGGTTCGGTGAATCGATGGAGTGGGGTCAAACCTACAGTTAAAACTAAATAAATTATGATAAAATTAAAATTTTAATAGAATTTTTCATAGATTTGAATCGGTGAGTGGGGTCAATTGACCCCACTCATCCATATGTAGAGCCGCCCATGCCCATATTAGGAGATGCACGAATTGGCTCCGAAAAATTTATGTGCACTGGCTCGAAAAAATTTGCTTTTATGTTTCATTTTCAAAATTATTTCCACATTGGTGTTGCGTTTTCTTTAAACCGACATGGAACTTGCTCCAAAAAAATTCCTTTTATGGTTTATTTTCAAAATTCCTTTTATGGTTTATTTCCATATTGGTGCTGTGTTTTGTTTAAACCGGATTTTCATGCTGGTGCTTTCTTTAAACCGACATGGACGGTTCATACGGATCCAATTGCAAAGATCATAGTCTTTGTTGGTTGCGCTTGATTCCGGGTAACTTGCACAGATCGGACGGTCAAAAAGTTGATCTCATAGTTTGAGCGGGTGGGCGAAAATATATGTAAATAGTGGCACGCTTGTAAATAAAACGAACGTGCTGTGACATATATATATATATATATATATATATATATATATATATATATATATATATATATATATATATATATGTATGGGTCGGGATCGGCTGACCCAACAAATTTTGACCCAGCACCCTTTGAGGTAGGGGTGTGCAGGATCCAAACCAAACCGACCAAACCGACCGAACCAAACCAAACCGACCGAATTTGATCGGTTTCGACACACTCAACGGATCGGATTGGATCATGATTTCTCAAAACCGATATGATTGGATCGGTTATTGGATTTATCAATTAAAAACCGACCTAAACCGAACCGAACCGGATTCCGGTTTATAATTTACTAATTTAGTGGTAACTGTTGTGAACTTTTGTTTAATTGTTAAAACTGTACTTTGTAGTTTTTAATATTTAATGGATATGAATATTGTGGACATAATGGTATTGTTGTTGATAACTTGGTATTTTGGTAAGTAATGTAATATCATTTTATAATTTTTGTAATAATCATTTTAAAGTTGAAACTATGTCCAAATAAAATTAAAAAAAAAACTAGTAAGCATATGGGCCAGCCCAAACCGACCATCCAATCCAATCCAAACCGACTTTAATTGGATTGGATCGGATTGGATTCCAGTCTCAATCGGTTTGGATCGGATTGCAAATTCTCAAAACCGACCTAGGTTGGATCGGTTTGGGTTTTGCCTAAATAGGTCGGTTTCGAACCGATGCACACCCCTACTTTGAGGCATCTAGAGGTTTTAGAATGGGCTGAATTTTTGTAAGCATGTTGTCTATGGTATGTTGATCATCCTCACAAAAAATCAGCCAATTCTAAAACCTTTAGGTGCATCAAATGCGTTCTTCAAATCAACGGTTTTCGACTGTCAATTTTAACCGTTGATTTGAAAAGCGCGCATTTGATGCCCCTAAAGGTTTTTGAATAGGCTGATTTTTTGTGAGGATGATCAACATACCATAGACAATATGTCTATAAAAAATCAGCCAATTCTAAAACCTCTAGGTGCATCAAAGGGTGCTGGGTCAGAATTTGTTGGGTCATCCGATCCTAACCCTAATTTGTTGGGTCATCCGATCCTAACCCTATATATATATATATATATATATATATATATATATATATATATATATATATATATATATATATATGGGCATGCTATGCTGCGGCATGCGGTACGTGCGGCACCGCACCGCAGTCGTCTGATGCACCGCTGCGTGCATGCGATGCACGCATCGGTGCATCAGACGGCATACGGTAGGTGCCGCACTTACCGCATGCCGCATTATAGCATCTCTCTCTCTCTCTCTCTCTATATATATATATATATATATATATATATATATATATATATATATATATATATATATATATATATATATATATATATGAGAACGATCCAGTGAGATAACTCTTCTATGAGATAACTTTGAGAAGCCTATCTAGAGATTTTAGAATTTGTTGAAAATTGGTGAGCATGCTCTCTATGGCAAGTTGATCATCCTCACAAAAAATCATCAAATTCTAAAACCTCTAGAGGCATCAAATATACAATTCAAGTTATTGGTTTTAATGGACGGTTGATAAATCTTCTGATGCCCTTAGAGGTTTTACAATTTGATGATTTTTTGTGAGGATGATCAACTTGCCATATGCCCACCAATTTTCATGAAATTCTAAAACCACTGGATCGGTTTATCTCATATCTCACTTGATTGCTACCCTATATATATATATATATATATATATATATATATATATATATATATATATATATATATATATATATATATATATATATATATATATATATATATAGGAAATAAGGTACACGATCCTCCCGACTAGCCAACATGCTAGTCCTCCCATCAATTCAAGTACTACGTGACAATGTTTAACCGGGGATAGGGGTTGGTCAAGGTGGGTTCACCCTTCCTAACAATGATTATAAAAAAAAAAAAATTTAAAAAAAATGCCAAGTGGCATTTTTAGATTAGACATAGCAATGGGTATTTGTGAGCTACAGTTTACCGTTAAATTTGTTGGCCTTTGATCAGGTTGTTTTAAGTTTTTTTTTTCAAATTTTTTTTTAATCATGATCCAAGTAGATTGGATGGACCATCCATTAAAAAAAAAGTTAAAAAGTACCACGTTGCACCTAATTATAGGGGAGGACTAGCGTGTTGGCTAGTTGGGAGAACCATACTCCCTATTCCCCCTTATATATATATATATATATATATATATATATATATATATATATATATATATATATATATATATATATATATATATATATATATATATAAATGCTATAATGCGGCATGCGGTAAGTGCGGTATACCGCAGTCGTCTGATGCACCGCTGCGTGCATGCGATGCACGCAGCGCGTGTATCAGACAGCTGCGACGCAGTGCCGCACGTACCGCATTATAGCATGCCTCTATATATATATATATATATATATATATATATATATACACATATATATATTGGGAGGGATACTCTTATGGAATGTTACTTATGCAATTACACACCGCCTTTTACCTAACCCATAGGTTTCAGAATTTGATGAAACTTGGTGGGGATGCTATCTATATCAAGTTGATCATCTCTCACCAAAACTCATTAAATTTTATAACCTCTAAGGGCATCAAATATGCTATTCAAATTAACGGTTAAAATGAACGGTCAATAAAACTTTTAACTTTTGATGTCCCCAGAGGTTATAAAATTTGATGATTTTTAGTGAAGATGATCAACTCACCATAGATGGCATCCCCACCAAGTTTCATCAAATTTTGAAACCAATAAAGTGGGTAAAAGACGGGGTGTAATTGCATAAGTAACCATTCCATAAGTAAGAGATATCCTATATATATATATATATATATATATATATATATATATATATATATATATATATATATATATATATATAGAGGAATGGGATGCTGCCTATCAAAGCAGCGTTTTTTGCTGCTTTGATACATTGTTTGACCATCCTAGAAGTTTTGGAATTTGATGAAATTTGGTGAGGGTGTTGTCTAGGGTAAGATGATCATCCTCACAAATTTTCATCAAATTCCAAAACTTCTAGGATGGTCAAATGGTCGAAGCAAAATATGCAGTCACCGTTAAAATCTGCAGATTTTGTTTCGACCATTTGACCCTCTTAGAAGTTTTGGAATTTGATGAAAATTTGTGAGGATGATCATCTTACCCTCGACAACACCCTCACCAAATTTCATCAAATTCCAAAAATTCTAGAATGGTCAAACAATGTATCAAAGCAGCAAAAAACGCTGCTTTGATAGGCAGCATCCCATTCCTAATATATATATATATATATATATATATATATATGTATATGGGGAGGGATACTCTTACTTACGGAATTTTACTTATGCAATTACACACCGCCTTTTACCTAACCTAGAGGTTTTAATTTGATGAAACTTGGTGGGGATGCTATCTATTTCAAGTTGATCATCCTCACGAAAAATCATCAAATTCTATAATCTCTAAGGGCAGCAAATATGTTATTCAAGTTTACGGTTAAAATGAACGGTCAATAAAACTTCTAACATCTGATGCCTCTAGAGGTTATAGAATTTGTTGATTTTTGGTGAGGATGATCAACTTGCCATAGATAGCATCCCCACCAAGTTTCATCAAATTCTGAAACCTCTAGAGTGGGTAAAAGATGGTGTAATTGCGTAAGTAACCATTCCATAAGAGTATCCCTGCTCTCTCTCTCTCTTTATATATATATATATACAGCCCCGCTCACCTACGGGACGTCCCGCACCGGCCAAATGCGAGCCATATTGTAGACCGTCCGATTGGCTTCGATCGGACGAACGGGGTTCACCCGGACCACCACCCGTGCTGTTACTGTGGCGGGCACAGTAACATCAAGTTTGGTGGTCCGGGTGAACCCCGGCCGTCCGATCGAATCAATTTTTTGTCCTATTCGGATTGTTTCCCACGGATCTCATCCGTTCGATCATCCGATCGAACGGCTATATCTTTTAACCGGAGGGAAAGGATTTGTGCCGTTCAATTGGCTTCGATCGGACGGTCAGAGTTCATCCGGACCACCAAACTCGCTATTACTGTGCTCGCCACAGTAACAACACGGGTGGTGGTCGGAATGAATTCCGTTCGTCCGATCGAAGCTAATCGGACGGCTTAAAATCTATCCCGCAGATAACAGCACGGGTGGTGGTCCGGTTGAACCCCGTTCGTCCGATCGAAGCCAATCGGACGGTCTAAAATATGTCCCGTATTTGGCCGGTGCGGGACGTCCCGTAGGTGAGCAGGGCTCTCTCTCTCTCTCTCTCTCTCTATATATATATATATATATATATATATATATATATATATATATATATATATATATATATATATATATATATATATGAATTCAGGCTCAATTAGGGATGGCAACGGGTCGGGTTTGGGGCGGGTCGGCCCTATCCCGAACCCGTCCCATTATATTTTATCCCGTCCATACCCGTCCCAAACCCGTGTCGGGTTTTGAGGGTAATTCCTAAACCCGTCCCAATTAGCATTGAAAAAACCCGTGCCCGCCCCGCCCCGCCCCGTTTATGCATTGCGGGTCGGGTCGGGTCGGGTCGGCTTCACCAAAACTGCATATTTAGCTTCTTGGACCCACCTAATTGCAGCTCTACATGGAGAAGAGTATTGAGTAAAAATTCTGATAAGCTAAGAGCAATAGTAAGCATACTCATTAAAGGTATGCTTACTATTGGATGGAAGCATACTCATCAAAGGTATGCTTACTCATCAAAGGTATGCTTACTCATCAAAGACTCATATGATAGCCTGATAGGTTATATACCCGGGTCGGGTCGTGGCGGGTTGGAGTAAAACCCGAACCCGACCGGGTTTTAAATGCAAATCCCAAACCCGTCCCAAACCCGTTTTTGAGCATCCCAAACCCGTCCCAATAGGGTCGGGTCCGGTCGGGTAGCCCGATAAACCCGAATAATTGCCATCCCTAGGCTCAATAACCAACACTTTTGGTGCCAGCACGTCAATAGAGGTTCTTAGATGTTTTGAAATTTGCTGAAATTTTGTGAGAATGGTCACCTTTCAATAAATAGCAAGTCTACAAAAAATTAGATTATTATAAAATTTCTAGGTGCGTCAAATGTGGAGCTTTATTGACTGTCCATGTTAACCGTTAAATTGAAAATGATTATTTGACGCACCTAGAAGTTTTAAAATGTTCTAATTTTTTGTGGGTATGCTATCTACAGGAAGGTTGTGTTGGCACCGATGCTTGCACCAGAATAGTTGGCTGCGGATCCCGACCGTATATATATATATATATATATATATATATATATATATATATATATATATATATATATATATATATATATATATATATATATATATATATATATATATATATATATATATATATATGAGGGCAGGGAGCCTGCACTCGAGGTGTATCATCGTTGCTGCACCTCGCTTGTTTACCTCCCTAGAAGTTTTGGACTTTCATGAAATTTGGTGAGGGTATTGTCTAGGGTAAGATGATCATCCTCACTAATTTTATCAAATTCCAAAACTTCTAGGACTGATTTTTCTTCGACCATTTGACCCTCCTAGAAGTTTTGGAATTTGATGACAATTGGTGAGGATGATTATCTTACCCTTGACAACACCCTCACCAAAATTTATCAAATTCCAAAACTTCTAGGATATGTAAACAATGCCTGAGGTGCTGCAACGATGCTGCACCTCAGGTCCAGACTCCCTTTTCCATATATATATAACATACTAAGGCTGTTTGCGTTATTTACAACTTTACAACAAAAAAAAACTGTGTTAATTACATTTTTACCACAAAAGGAACAAAGACAAAGGAATCGGTCAAAACTACGATTTAACCGGCGACCCTCAGCTGCCAAATGAATACGGTGGGGGTGGTGATGCCCAGTGGGTTTATTGCCGCCGAAGGCGGGCCCGCTGCAGTGTCGACAGGCACGGGATACTCTTAACCATGGCCTTTTACTCATATAGTTTACCTATGATCCGGGCCGTCCATTAGATCCTGACGTACAGTTCGGATTAGATGGGGAGTTAAATCAATGGTGTCCGCATTAAATGCAGACTTTTAATGTAAACATTTAATACGGACACCATTGTTTTAACTCCTCATCTAATCCGAACCGTACGTCGGGATCTAATGGACGACCCAGATCATAGGTAACTATATGAGTAAGAGACCATGAGTAAGAGTATCCCTCCCCCCCCCCCCCCCACACACACACACACACATATATATATATATATATATATATATATATATATATATATATATATATATATATATATATATATATATATATATATATATATATATATATATATGTGGATCGGGATCGACTGACCCAGCAATAACCCAGCGCCCTTTGATACACCTAGAGGTTTTAGAATGGGCTGATTTTTTGTAGACATGTTATCTATGGTATGTTGATCATCCTCACAAAAAATCAGCCCATTCTAAAACCTCTAGGTGCATTAAATGCTCTCTTCAAATCAACGGTTTTCAACTGTCAATTTTAACTGTTGATTTGAATAGCACATTTGATGCACCTAGAGGCTTTAGAATGGGCTGATTTTTTGTGAGGATGATCAACATACCATAGACAACATGTCTACAAAAAATCAGCCAATTCTAAAACCTCTAGGTGCATCAAAGGGTGATGGGTTATTTGCTGGGTCATCTGATCCTGACCCTATATATATATATATATATATATATATATATATATATATATATATATATATATATATATATATATATGTATATAGGGAAATGGGGGCCTAGATCTGAGGTGCAGCATCGTTGCTGCACGTCAAGCGTAGTTTACTATTGTAGAAGTTTTAGAATTTGGTGATTTTTGGTAGATGTGTTCTCTAGGGTAAAGTGATCATCGTCACAAAAAATTAATAAATTCTAAAACTTTTAGGGTCCTCAATGTTTGAACCTTTACCGACCGTTCTCTGTAATCGTTAATTTTGCCTAGCACATTTGATGACCCTAAAAGTTTTAAAATTTGCTGATTTTTTGTGAGGATGCTCACCTTACCCTAGACAACACATCCAACAAAATCCATCAAATTCTAAAACTTCTAGGGTACTAAACAAGTGGGAGGTGTATCAACGAAGCTACACCTCAAGTACGGGCTCCCTGCCCCCCCCCCTCTCTCTCTCTCTATATATATATATATATATATATATATATATATATATATATATATATATATATATATATATATATATATATATATATATATATAAATGCTTAGGTGTGGTCTGCAATCGTCCGATGCACACGTCGCTTGCATCGGATGCATGGAGTGGTGCATTGGACGGTTGTGGACCGCAGACCGTACCTAAGCATCTCTCTCTCTGTATATATATATATATATATATATATATATATATATATATATATATATATATATATATATATATATATATATATATATATATATACACAACATCATCCAAATCATTAAATAAAAGTTTCAGAATTTATTGATTTTTTGTAAGGATGATCATCTTCCCTTAGATTGCATCTCCATAAAAAATCAATACATTCTAAACCCTTTAGGTGCATCAAATCTAAAAAGCATTATCAACCGTTCATTTTATCCATTAAATTGAAAAGAACATTTCATCAGTCTAAAGGTTTTCGAATGTGTTAATTTTTTGTTGATGTGCTATCTATGACAAGGTTATCATCCTCATTAAAATTCAACAAATTTTGAAACCTCTATCTAGGGTTTTGGGGATGTGTCTAATTCTGCAGCAAAGTAGCGTGTCTCTGGATCCCGACCCATATATATATATATATATATATATATATATATATATATATATATATATATATATATATATATATATATATATATATATGGAAAATGAGTTCCTATGACATGTCATAGGGAGTACCCTATGACATATGGTAAGTTAGTAATCCTAGAATATTTATAATGTTCTGAATATTTATGAGGATGATCACCCTATCTTAGATAGGACCCCTGCAAAAAATCGGCTCTTTCTAAAACTTCTAGAGGCATTAAATATGATTTTTAATTTAACGATTAAAATGGATGGCCGATAAAGCTTCTAGCATTTGATGCCCCAACAAGTTTTAGAATGCTTTGATTTTTTGTGGACATTCTATCTAAGGTAAGGTGATCACCCTCAAAAAAATTCAGCACATTCTAAACATTCTAGCCTTACTAATTCACCATATGTCATAGGGTACTCCCTATGACATGTCATAGGAACCCAGCCCTCTATATATATATATATATATATATATATATATATATATATATATATATATATATATAGAGAGAGAGAGAGAGAGAGAGAGAGAGAGAGAGGAATGTTACGGTGAACTGTGAGCTATGCAGTCAAAGTCTGCCTTAGTCGGCCAAGGGCCGACTAGGATTAGTCGAGACTAATTCGGGACTAGTCGGCCAAAACTTATTCTAACCCCTCGCCCCTCCCTAAACATATATGATATATGAACTAGCATAAATGTCAATAAGTATATGATATTAGTCGGTTAATAACAATACATATCTTCACACTTCACAGCATGGGTATAAATACATAAGTAACAGTCTAATAGAACACAGTTGTTTTGGCTTCATGTCCATGTCAGAAGACTCAGAACTAAGAATTCATCACAATATTTGTTTGATGATGTTTAATCTGTGAACAACCCCAATTTTGATTATAGGGTTATGTGGATATCAACAAATAAATTAGTTATTTGTCTATATTTTTATCTGAGATTCTCTGGTGCTCAACAAATGATTACAGGGAAGAGCCATAGTTGTGAGTCTTGCGACTCAAGACTTTGAGCCAATGTAAAAAATTCAAACAAAATTGATTGCAAAGATTCCTTTCAAAAAAAAAAAAAAATTGCTTGCAGAATGCTGCCTGGGGACTAGTCGGGATTTTGCCCAACAATGACAGAAACAGAATTAATCGATCGTCAAAATGCTGCATGGGGACTAGTTGCCATTGTTGTCAATGCCCGCGCCTAGGCTCACTAGGCTCCCAGAGACAGCTAGGCCCCAGTGCGCCCAGGCGCACCTCACTAAGCGGCGGCCTAGGCGCACCTAGGCTAGGCGCACGCCTAGTTTTAGGCAATGATTTTTGTTTTTTTTTTTTTTAAGTAAAACCTAACCCGCCCCTATCTTCTTTGTTCATTTTGTTGTATACTTGTTTATACTATGTGCTTATTGTGTTGTATGTTTTTGATTAGAATATACTCAATTTTATGTTAGCTGGTGTTTGTTTTTTATTTGTTTCTTTTGTTGTTTACTTGTTTATACTATATCTGTGTCATTGTGTTGCATGCATTTGACTATAATATGTTCAATTTCATGTTAGTAAGGTGTTGTATTGGCTCCTATTACATATATACTCGTGCCTGGAGAATGCCTATGAACATAAGGCCACGCCTATGAACATAAGGCCACGCCTATGCACATAAGGTCACGCCTAGGCGCGCCTTGGCTCCCTCCGGGCGCCTAGCCTCGCCTTGACAACTATGTTAGTCGCCGACTAGTCCCGACTTTGATGGCATAGACTATGAGCTGCAGGAGGAGAAAGTGAGCTGTGCTCACTTTGACCCCCCCTAAAAATTTTAGAATTTTATGAAATTTGGTGATGGTGTTGTCTAGGGTAAAATGATCATCTTCACCAATTTTCATCAAATTCCAAAACTTCTAGGGTCATCTAATGGTCGAAGCAAATTCCGCATATTTTGGCGATGACTGAGGACGACAGATTTTGCTATACCTCTCGCTTGTTTACCCGTCCTAGAAGTTTTAGAATTTGATGATTTTTGGTGAGTGTGTTATCTAGGGTAAGGTGATCAGCCTCATCTAAAATCAGCAAATTCTAGAACTTCTAGGGTCATCAAATGAGCTCAGCAAAATTAATGATTATAGTGAACGGTCGAAAATGTTTCGAACATTTGATGACCATAGAAGTTTTAGAATTTACTGATTTTTTGTGAGGATGTTCTTCTTACCCTAGAGAATACATCCCACCAAAAATCACCAAAATTTAAAATTTCTAGGAAGGCAAACAATGCTTGAGGTGCAACAATAGTGCTGCACCTCAGGTCTAGGCTCCCTTTTCCCTATATATATATATATATATATATATATATATATATATATATATATATATATATATATATATATATATATATATATATTTGAGTGTACTTTGTATGACTATGTATTGAACGCGTCAATGTATGCTCCTCTATTAACATACATAGAGGTTTCCAAATTTTTAATTTTTTTATGGAGATATCTATGTTGAGATGGTCATCCTCGTAAAAAATCGGTAAGTTCTGAAACCTCTAAGCATTTCAAATAAACTCATCAAATTAACGGTTGAAATGGACAAGCAATACAACTTCTATCACCTAGTGGTTTCAGAATTTGCTGATTTTTGGTGAGGCTAATCATCTTGCTGTATCCATGTGTGTGTGTGTAATATTGCCGTATCCTAGCCGTACCCGTGTTCTACTTTTTTTTGGAATTTGCCATACCCATATCATGTCGTATCCATATCCAGTATCTGTGCCATGCTTATTAGGTTAACTTTATAGGAAAATATGAAAATACTGAAGTTATTTGTATGGCAGCTCCCTTGGTATTTTTCTGTTGATATAATTTCTGTAAGATACCTATAGTAGGTATGTATGTCCCATCACTCCCATGCAATTCTTGGATTGCAAAAAATTATTGAATCACATGGTTTAATTTATTTTTTTTCCCCCTTTGATACAGGATTTTTTTATAACATTCTAATGAGACCTGTTATTTTATAAAATTCAAGAAGTCATGTATATAATTTTAGCACTGAAACTGATGTATTTGTGATTGTTCTAGTCCCTGATATTACTGATTTGCCTCTTTGGAATTATAGCTTGACTTGAGGATGCCCATCAGAAATGTGATTTTATTAATCAAAATGTTGTATCCTTCTGATATGGTGCTGTGATTCACAGTTCACTCCAAAGAAGGGTGGTACACCTAGAAGGAATGAGATATTTTTTATTTCACCAACTGGTGAGGAGATAAAGAGCAAGAAACAATTGGATCAGTACCTACGGTCTCACCCTGGAGGGCCTCCTTCGTCTGAATTTGATTGGGGTTCCGGTCTCTCTCTCTCTCATGCACACACGCACAAAGTGCACTGGGTTCAAGTGTTGGGGACATATATACAATAATAAACATAACCTTTTTTTTATGGATTTGTCTTGTGAGCAGGTGACACCCCAAGGCGGTCCGCAAGAATAAGCGAAAAGGCAAAGGCAACAGAGTCCCCAGTAGAAAGTGAGCCGCAGAGGAAGAGGGAAAGGAAATCTAGCTCAAAGAAGGGGGCAGGAGATAAGGATGGTGGAGATGGAGAGGATGTGGCCCCTGAAGAAGAAGATACCCCTGTCGCAGATGTGGAAATGAAGGAAGCCGACGGTGTTGATGGTGTGGGCACCGCAAAAGAAGAGGCTGCTGCCTCAGAAGCAGCAGCGAATGCCGAGCAACATCCAGAAAATAATGCCGAGGAATTGAAGACCGAGGAAGATAAACCTAATGCGGCAAAAACCGATGATCAGACGGTCGATGCGGAAGAAGCAAGCAGGGTTTCATCAGAGGCAAAGGCAGATGAAGTGAACGACAAGGCAGGAAATTCTGAAGTGAATCACCCCACATCTGAGCCCGAGAAAGTGGATTCATCTGGGAAAGAAATCGAGGAGGGTTCAATCGCCAAGGAAGTGCTGCAGTCTATGAACTGCGATGATCCACAGCATCAGCCCAAGGCCTCCCCTGTTGGCTGTTGAATATGCATACTTCTGGCTTGCATTTATGTTTCTCTTAGGTTTTAGGATGGACTTTTAGTTGATGACCATCGCGGTTAGATATTTAATCCTGTTATGCCTAAACCCCCTCGGATGTGTATGAATTACTGGATGAGATGTTGTTCTGATACCCGTCCGTCCGTCCTGTCCTTCCTAACATGCAAACAGATGATTCAGTGACATATTGTAGTATTCTGTTATTACTTGCAGATATGTTGGTTTATGGTTGTTTTTCAGATGATTTGAAGACTTATGCTGGCCTTTATGTTTTCACTCTTACTAATCTAAGGCTGCGTTTTGATTGAAGCGTTTGGGGTTTATCAGAGATTCATAATGGAAAAAGATTTTCCTTTTGTTTGTGAATTTTCCTGTTTGGTTAAACAATTTGACACGTGCGGTTTAACCATGAAATTGCAAGTGGTGTCGATGAGCAGGTGGTGGTGGTGGCCGATAGAGGCGGTCGATTGGTGGTAGCCAGCAGTTGTTACGGCGGTGCGGGCAGCGGTGGCAGGGGCAGCCACACCAATGGTGGTGGTGGGTGGAAGTGATGTTGGTTGCCCTAGTGGCATCGGCGGTGGATTTGCGGCGTCCAAATATGTAGTGTAAAGAATTTTATAAAAGCATCATTTTGACATCTCCAAGGATTTCACAAGTCCTTTATTTTTTTAAATGAGGTTATTATCGTTATTAGTTTTTTGAGGGTGTTCGTCAAATTTTTTTTTTTAGGCTATGTTTGGTTTATGTGTGATTTGAGTTATTTTTCTAAATGCACAGAAATTGAAGTTGTTTGGATAAGTGGGTGTGACTGTACAAATAGTTGCACGTCTTTCCCTTTTTGTTTTATAGATAAGGGTTATACAAACTAGTGCTACAATGTATTTTCTTTTGTTCTGTAGTGGTGGGCCTTTCCTCTTGTCTTATTGGCAAACTTTCCTACCTGTGGCTGTGGGGTTATTTTTTAAAATGAGTGTTATGCTATTTGAACAATTTACATCGACAAAAACTTTGACAAACCAGACCCATGCCCTGGTGGCAGGGCCCAGGGGATTGGCATAGGCGTTCGCACCAAGCGGGCCCCGCCACCAGGGCATGGGTCTGGTTTGTCAAAGTTTGTTGCAGTTTGTTCAAATAGCATGCTCTAAAAACCAGGGCATTTCACTCGCACCTATTGCGAGTTTAAATCCTTGATGGATTGCTTTTTCATCTTTCCTAAATTATAGAGATGATCTTGCTAAAAAAAGCCCAAGAACAACTAGGACTGCAACTTGGGCGAGCCAACCCGAACCCAACCTGAATTTGGATAGGTTTGGGTTGAGATTTTAATTGTATGGATTGGACTTTGGTTGGAAAATCCTAAACTGACCTCAATTCAGGTTGGGCTTGGACAGAGGCTTCAGGCAACCCGATTCAACCCGAAACCCGAAAAAAGTAAATAAATATTTAATAGAATATAACATAGAATTGGTTCGATTAGAATCCATCCATTGGATACAAGTTGAGGTCGCATTGTGGTGGAACTTTGATGGGTATTTACTCCACTTCTAATAACCATTGTTGGATGTGCATCCATCCAACAATGGACCATCTCTCATGTAAGAATGCAAAGAGTTGTTTTAGGTGTTGTATTATCGCAAATGAAGTGTTATATTTTGATTATTTCTCCTCTACCATGTTGAAATCGGTCGACCCGTCCTGTCCCGTCCAACCGATGGGTTGGGCTTGGGCTATGGAAGTTCAATCCGACCTTGGGTTGGGTTGGATTGGACTTGGGCAAAAGATTCAACCTCTTGGGTTGAGCCTAGGTTGACCCCTCAACCCGTCCGAGTTGCAGCCCCTCTAAAAGGTATCTTTATGCCTTGGTTTCAACTTTCAATCAACAAGAATAACACCAAAAACTTTACCAAAGTCGGATCAATCATGAGCACAACTCCACAAAAACCTAGGAGTAACTTTTATTTCCAGCCTCCAATTGACAGCTCAGTTGGTGAGACATATGCAACACGTGACCTCGGTCAAGGGTTTGAATAAGTGCTACTGCCGTATTTCCGGTGAGCTTTATTACCTATGCGGTTCTTAAAAATAATGATGTTTTTTCAGACACACTGGTATTTTTTTTTTTGTCTTACACACTAACAGGAGATGTACTAACAACTATGGTGGTCTCTTAAAAAAAAAACAGAAAATAAGGAAAAGTTATGACCAGTTCTCTACTTGACTTTAAGGAATAGAAAGTTAGAAAAAGAGTGGGGTTATATACTGCCCACTTTTACCCAGGCAAGTCTCCATCTAAGGCAACACATTTTTTTCCAAGGGCATTCCCCTCTTTCTTCCTTCTATGTTCCACACGTGCAGACCACCGGTCATCGTTGCCCGTTGGCCACATTGCCGGATTGCCTCTGCCTCCTTCATCCTCCTCTTTTCCATCTTTGTCTTCCTCAAAATAATAGGCATTCAGCCATTCTTGGTCGAGTGCAATGCCTATTGTGCATAAACCCATGGAGGCTGAATGTTTTCTAGATGCATTCGACCTCTATGGCTGTGTTGAGGAAGTCCACCGGTTAGTCCCACATCGGTAAAGAGGGCATCTTACGCCCGCTTTATATACCCTTTGTGGACCTCCCGATCCATTCTAATTCTTTCGCACGAATGTATCCATTCTAATTCATTCGTACGATCCATTCTAATTCATTTGCATGATCCATTCTAATCTATTTGTACGATCCTTTCCAATCCATTCGTACGATCCATTCTAATTCATTCGTACGATCCATTCTAATTCATTCGCACGAATGTATCCATTCTAATTCTTTCGTACGATCTATTCTAATTCATTCGCATAATCCATTCTAATTTATTCGTACGATCCATTCAAATTCATTCGTACGATCCATTCTAATTCATTCTCACGAATGTATCCATTCTAATTCATTCGTACGATCTATTCTAATTCATTCGTACGATCCATTCTAAGTCATTCGTACGATCCATTCTAATTCTTTCGTACGATCCATTCTAATTCATTCGCATGATCCATTCTAATTCATTCGTACGATCTATGCTAATTCATTCGTACGATCCATTCTAATTCATTCGCATGATCCATTCTAATTTATTCGAACGATCCATTCTAATTCATTCGTACGATCCATTCTAATTCATTCGCATGAATGTATCCATTCTAATTCATTAGTATGATCCATTCTAATTCATTCTTAGAAGACGAGGGAGGCGGCCATGGATTGCTAGCGGTTAAGGGCGGTGGAGATAGGCGACCGGTATGGGTTGCCCTTAGAAAATAGTAAGGACGGGATGGGGATATATCTGCATCAAGATCTTGTGCCTTAAATATTTGCCTTCAAGGTTATTTGACGTCTCAGAGGGTTTAGAATGTGATGATTTTTCGTGGATGTAATCATTCCACCTTAGATAGAACATCTACAAAAAATCAGTACATTCTAGGCAACAAATATTACAAGCTTTATCCACCGTCCATTTTTATATATTAACTGTTATTATAATATTTGATGTCCCTAAAAGTTTTAGAATATGCTGATTTTTTGTAGATGTTCTATTTAAGGTGGAATGACTGCATCAAAAAAAAAATTAGCACAATAGATATCCTCTAGGGCATCAAATCAAAATCGAAGGTAAAAATTTAACATACAAATAAGTGTCATAGTGAGTTATGAGCTATAAGAGGAGAAAATGAGCTAGATTAAAAATGTCACCCTTTCAGTTTTAGAATTTGTTGAAATTTGGTGGATGCGTTGTCTAGGGTAAGATGATCATCCTCATCAATTTTTATCAAATTACAAAAGTTCTAGGGTCATCAAATGTGCTAAGAAAAATTAACAGTTACTATAAATGGTCGATAAAGCTTCTACCATTTGAAGGCCCTATAGGTTTTGGAATTTATTGAAAATTGGTGAGGATGATTATCTTACCCTAGACAACACACCCACCAAATTTTAACAAATTTTGAAACTTATGGAATGCCATTTTCAATCGTAACTCATTTTCTACTCTTATATCTCATAGCTCACTGTAACACTGTGTGTGTGTGTGTGTAGGCAAAGGGTTTGGTGAACTTGAGTTCACAAATAAATGGTGAAGCATGGTTTATATTGCGCCATATGTCCTCTGAAAAAACATAATGCAACTAAGAAGGGACAGACAATTAAGAGGGTTGAACACTGAAAAGACATAAAGCAAAAAGTAAAAGAGGGTTTAATACTTTCTCAGGACACGTGATAGCTTTTCCATTCGAGTTCACCATTTGAATGATGAACTCGAGTTCAGCTTCCTCTCTCTCTCTCTCTCTCTCTCTCTCTCTATATATATATATATATATATATATATATATATATATATATATATATATATATATATATATATATACACACGGTCATGGCTGTCAATGGGCTGGGCTTAGGTAAACCCGGGCCTGATCCCTTACGGGCCTAAAAACCACCAGTTCTAGCCCAGCCCTTTGAGGGTCTGAGCTGGGCTTGGGTCGGGTCCGGACCTATAAATTATATGGATTTTTTTTCAGAAAATAAATAATAATAATTTTTTTTACAAAATACTAAGATCTAAGAAAAAAAATCGGATTGCTAATTTTAAAACCTTTCTTTATCCGGGCTGGGGACCAACAATATATTGACCTTGTACAGGCAGAGTTAAAAAAAAAATTCCCTTGGGCCACAAACAGAGCTCTACACAAGAATGCAAAACCAACAAACTATAACTGATAACAATTAAACCAACAAACTATATAACTATACAAGAGAACAACCAAATCAACAATCTATAAAACTAGTAGAAGCCACTAAGGCCTCAACGAGTACTGAGTACTTGTTTCTTATTTTAAAAACCTCCTCCTTTATCCGGATGGGGACTGACAGTACATTGATCTTGTACAAGCAGAGTTATTTTTTTTTTCTTTGGGCCATAAATAGAGCTTCACACAAGCATGCAAACACATAATATGCAAAACTAGAACACTATAGAAACAAACCACACAGTAAGTAAGTAAGAAAAATCAACAAGGCAATAAGTATGCAAAAACAATAATCAAACCACGTACAGTCAGCAAACATGCAGCCACACAGTCAGCACACCAAAACATTATACAAATTAAATAAGATAATTAGCAAACTCAGCAAATCATAACATTATACAATCTATATAAGTAAACTCAAAGATCAAGGGTTTGTTGAAAAAAAAAATCAAGGATCTAGAGTTCGATGAAAAAAAAAGATCCGAATTAAAGAAGAAAGAAATGTCCTTTCATGGGCCTCATAGAATCACACACTCACATATTTGAGATCTTGGATTTGTTGAAAAAATTAAGATAAAGTGCTTGGTAAAACACAAAACAAACCAGAAAAGCGATTGATGATATTTACCCAAAAATAAAAAAATAAAAAATAAAAAATAAACCAGATCTAATAAGTCCAATAATCAGATCTGGGTTGAGAGAGAGAGAGAGAGAGAGAGAGAGAGAGAGAGAGAGAGAGAGAGAGAGAGAGAGAGTAGATGATCTTTAGTCTTTACCCAACAAAATCCTCACCACCATAAGTTTTTATCAAAAAAAGAAAAAACTCAAAATAAAACAACTGAACAAGAACGAGACTATGAGAGATCAGAGATGAGAGAACACAGAAACCCTTTAGAGGCGTCGAGAACTCGAGGCGATGATCCAATATGGGTCTAGAGATAGACAGCGAGATAGAGAGAAGCAGTCGATGGGCTGAGGCTGAGATTAGGGTTAGGGTTTGAGCGAGAGAGCTATAGAGAGAGAGAGAGAGAGAGAGAGAGAGAGAGATAACAGGAAAAAAAATGTTATCCTTATATCGCCCTGGATTTGAAATCCTCTTCAAATCAATTGAGAGAGAGAGAGAGAGAGAGAGAGAGAGAGAGAGAGAGAGAGATAACGGGAAAAAAAAAACAATATGTTATTCTTATATCGCCCTGGATTTGAAATCCTCTTCAAATCAATTGAGAGAGAGAGTGAGAGAGAGAGAGAGAGAGAGGGCGTTTCAGTTCCGATCTGGGTCAACCCAGTCAACCTCTTAGCGAGTGAGCCCCCCTTCATCTCAGTTATATAAAAAAAATAATATATATAATTATATATTTATATACTGTAGTTGGGCCGGGTTGGAAAACACTAAGCCCGTGCCCAACCCGGTGACTGAAAATGCCGGGCCGGACCGGGCTTTGGTCGGGCCGGTTTTAGACGGGCTAATTGACAGGCCTATCCACGGTATGGATTAGCAGCATATTTTCTCTTAGCTGTACGATCGAGTGCGATTCACCGTTGAGGACATGGGCGGATCTAATAGTTGGCTCGGCCGGGCTATAGCCCGGCCGAGTTTTGAGAAAAACTAATCCATATTATTATATTATTAAGTACATGTCTCAGTCAGCATCAACCCAGCGAGGTCCTTGGTCCCTCGCGACACGTACGTGGATCGCAATGTCTCTGAGTCCTCAAGAAACGTGAATGGCCGCCAAAAACAGTTAACCCCCCTATAGTTTACTTTGTTCCAAAACGCTCCCTAAAGTTTGAAATGTTAGCACAATACTCCTTTTGTCAACTACTTAATTTCTCTCATTATGTAATTTTTATTTGACTTCAATGGTGCAAAATGTAGTTTTTTAACTATAGGGGGGTTAAATGGTTTTGAGCTAAAATTCAGGGGGACACAGTGTAATTAACCTTTTTTTATATTAATATAATTTTTAGTACCGTCGATGTCCGCTTAAAAAATTTTGCTTAGTATTTTTTTATAAAATAAAAGTTTCATTGTAAAAAAAAACTAATTTAGCTTTAGCCCAGTCCAAAAAAAATTTGTGACTACGCCCCTGGTTGAGGATGGCTGCCGGAGGGGATCAGAGGGGAGAGGCGGGAGGGCGTGATGGAGGGGAAGTGGGACCGGAGCTGGAGACGGAGGGGATCTTCGGGGGTGACTTTGGGAGGGGGGCGAGTGCGATTCACTGGGGTCCGACGGAGGGGATTGAAGGGTGATCGGAGCCGGGGGGATGGGTGTGATTCACCGGTGGGGGTGCCTGCTGGAGGGGGCGAGTGCGATTCTCTGGTCGGGGGTGGCCTGACAGACACCGTCGTGGGGTTGGAGGTCGGGGAGAGATCGAGAGTCTGAGGTCGGGTAGGATGTGATCTCACAGGTGAAGCGCGATCTCACGGGGGGATCAAATGCCAATCGGACGGCTGCCCTACCCTTAAAATTTTCTCGTTGTGCACACGACATGCATTCATATTCGAAATTGAAACTCTTTACACACGAACAACTTATGTTCCTACACTTAAAATTTTCTCGTATCCCTTCGCACCCTAAGTGTTTGCAATTATGCCTTCACGACTGGCTCGACCCTGCTAGCGGGACGACATCTGCAAGCGGAGTCGGCATGGGCGACGAGCGGCACACAGGGCAGCTCGGGTGGGACCTCAGCCACGGATCCACGCATCTGAGGTGGAACGCGTGGCCGCAGTCCGGCAGCAGCCGGAGCACGTCCGCGTCCCTGTAGTCCGCCAGGCATATCGAACAGCACGACGCCGTCGTGCTCCCTCCCCGGAGCTTGGCCCGCGAGTACGCCATCTTCGGGTAGCTCTTCAGGGTGGCCTCGGCGATCCCGGCCTCCACGTTGCTCCCCTCCGTGTCATCCCCGTCGTCAGCTGGCTCGCCGGACCGTCGCCGTCGGGGCGGCTCCCCGTCGGACGCCGTGCTGTCCCCCCGGGCGCAGCAGTAGAAGACGAGGGTGACGGCGGTGACGACGATGAGGAAGCTAACGGCGACGCCGATGCCGTAGCCGACCCCGCTGATCCTGCCGGAGGCGAATATACCGGCGTCGGCCTGATCGTCGCCGCTGCTGCTGCTCATCCTGCTGCAGGATGAAAGATGACGCGGCTGTGGGGGGTGGACGGCGGCGGCGGCTGCTGCTGCTGTTGTGGCATTGTATAGGCTTGAGAGGAGTTGTTGACGGAGGACACAAATGAGATCAAGTGTTCGATCGGTTTTAGGGATTGTCAACGGTTATTACAACGTTGAGGAGATAGCAAGATATTACCGCATTGGGGGGGTCAATGGCTGCTTCTGACGTGAAATGCAGCCTGCGTGCGATGAAGGGGAATACAGCTTGTGCCCACTACTATTATTGTGTTCGTTTTTTTTAGGTTTTTTTAAAAAATATTATTAAAAAATAAAAAATTTAACGAAACAGCAGCTGACTAAAACTATTTAACAACCTAGCGCTCTGACAGCCATGTAGTGTGTCAGTGCCGTAAAACGAACACAAGTTTTTTTTTTCCTGTTTCAAGTAGAACCCAGTATTTGAAATACCGGGTTTAAACCCGGTATTAGAGATACCGGGTTTACCCGAAATCCAGAGAGACAACAGCTAAATATGAAAACTTTATAGAAGAAAGCTTCAGTTAAAGTCGGTATCCAGATTATCGATTTTAAATCCGGTAATCCAAATACCGGGCTCTACTTGAAACGAAAAAAAAGATCTCGTGCTTGCTTTACGGCTTTGACATGCCTCGTGGCTGTCAAAGCGCTAGGTTGGTACATAGCTTTGGTCAGCTGCTGTTTTGTTAAATATTTAATTTTTTAATAATATTTTGAAAAAAAAACCTTTTTTTTTGGGGGTAACGTGTGAGACGTCCCTGACAACAGATTCATCGTATCGTATGAAAATGACATCTAAAAGTTTTATTTAGGGTCCTTGTCTTTTGTGTTAATCCTAAAATTACCCCCGACTTCTTCTCCCATCTCTCCCGAGCAACTCCGGCGATGACGGCTGCGGCAGAGGCGGTGGGGCAGTGGCTAGCAGCTCCAGCGACGGCGGCGAGCACTGGAGGTGGCGGGGGGTAGAGGCGACGACAATGTCAGCGGCGAGCAACAGAGGTGGTGGCAGCAGCAAAGAGCAACAAAGGTGGCGGCGACCGTGGCGGTTTAGTGGTTCGATTGAGGTTTGTAGGTGTAGGGTTCATCCCATGGCTTGTAGATCTTAGGGTTCGGGTTAGGTTTAGGTTCGGTTTGGTTTGATGGCAACGAGCAGTTCTGTCTGTGGCGACGGCGTTCGGTGTTTTGGCGGCGGCATGCAGGTCCGGCGGTTGCAGTGAGCAGTTCCGGCAGTGGCGACGGTGTTCAGTGTTTTGGCGGCGGCGTGCAGGTCCGACGGTTGCAGTGAGCAGTTTCGGCAGTGGCGACGGTGTTCGGTGTTTTGGCGGTGGCGTGCAGGTCCGGCGGTTGCAGTGAGCAGGTCCGGCAATGGCGATGAGCAGATTCAGAGACGGCGCGGCGAGCACTGGAGGTGGTTCGGTGACATTCAAATGAAAATTTAAATTGCAGTGAAGGATAACTTAGTCCATTGCATTTGTTTGGACTGCAACTTAAAAGCATCACCTTAAAAGGAGTTTTCACCAACATCTCCCCCCTCCCCCCCTTTTTTTTTGGGAGATTTCATGATAGGCCCTTGGTCAAAGATTAACTAGCCTAAAGGACAACAATATTATCATGACGAAAATACCCCTCATTGCACTTCAAATTTAGGTTTCATGCCACTACCAAAACTAAGCCCAGTCCTAAACTCTAAAAGCGATGAGATGAACCTTAGACCTAGAAATCCTAAACCTAATCTTAAACTAATCCTCACCACCCCCTCTTGGCTTCTTGTCGATCTCCGCTGCTAACCGCCGCCGAGCAGCTGCGCCTGCAACTCGTGCCCGCCTTTGCCACGACAACTTGCGAGAGATGGGAGAAAGGAGAGGCGGAGTGAGGGACACTTTGGACTTTCGACAGCCTTTTTCACGTAACCGATTTGTTGTCCAGGGGTCTTAGGCAAAGCCCATCTTCTACCCGTCTTTTTCACCCCACCGATCTGTTGTCAAAGACCTTAAGACACATTAACCTTCTTTTTTTTGGGTACAAAATTATGACCCATTTTATTAAATCACAAGCCCTAAAAATAGGTCAAGAAATTATTGTCAGAAGTGGGAGGAATGGAAGATAGGGTCTTCCAGCATTTTTGCCGCTCTCCATTACCATCGCGATGATCACGAGTAAATTTGCAGTGAAAGGCCAGTAGGAAAAAAAACAACTTTGATATATATAGGAACTCTACACAATTAACTTTTGATTATTATGGGTATGGATATATGAATACCGATTGTCTAATACAGGTCGGACTCTAAATTAACCATAGACTACTTGAATTCTACCTGAGAACAATGAGAACCACTCAAAACTACATTATAGTATAGTATAGTATTTTATTTTATTTTTTTATGGAGGGACCACCGTAGTGGTCAGTACATCATCTCTTAGTGCACCGGCACAAAATAGACCGAGAATCAAAAATCGTTACAGGAGCGAGAGAAATGTCCTGATTTTTAACAACCCCACATACGCCAAGCAATTTAATGTTGATAATTACTAATATAAAAAAGGGCAAACTATACTCTAAATCCAAACCGAAGCTCGAATATATATATATATATATATATATATATATATATATAGAGAGAGAGAGAGAGAGAGAGAGAGAGAGAGAGAGAGAGAGAGAGAGAGAGAGAGAGAGAGAGAGAGAGAGAGAGAGAGAGAGAGAGAGAGAGAGAGAGAGAGAGAGAGAGAGAGAGAGAGAGGAGGATATATGGTATAAGCTTGTGACCTATTTTGACAAAATGGGTAATCGCCCATTTGATGCCCCTAGCTAGAAGTCTTAAAATTTGCTTATTTTTTTTGTGAGAATGATCACCTTACCTTAGATAGAGCAACCACAAAAAATCAGCACATTCTAAAACTTTTAGGGGCATCAAATGTTATATTTTATATTAACGGTTACAACGGATGTTCGATAAAACTTCTAATATTTGATGCCCTTAGGAGTTTTAGAATGTGCTGATTTTTTGTTGGTGTTCTATCTAAGATAAGGTGCTTATCCTCACAAAAAAGCAACACATTCTAAAACTCCTGAGGACTTCCAATGGGTGGCTGTCCATTTTGCCGAGATAGCTCATTCCCTGTTTCCTCTATATATGGACTTATCATACCCAAATGGGAATAAAAAGGGGTGGGGCCCGATCCAAAACCTGACCCATTGCCACCCTAGTAGAGCTGGATAATAGTTGGCAAATGAAATTAAACAAATATTTACATGGTTTTTTATTTATTTATGTTGCAATTTTTTACCCTCCCCATTTAAAAAGCCTGTTGGTCAATGCCCCCAACAATGTCGATAATGATTAAAACAGCTCCATCTGAAAAAAAAATAATCAAAGATTAAGGAGACTAAGTAGAGTCTCTAATCAAATGACATAGATTAGCATTTATACTGTCCTATCAAACTCAAAGGAAGGACCACCATTATAACCACCCCCCACCCACACTGTTTAGTTTACACGTCGGACGAGATTTATATAGTGCTCCGAATCCCAACAGAAATAAGTTAACAAGTATGGTGGGGCTACTTACAGCCAACAAAATAACTATGACAGTCCTAATTTTAATTTGAAAAAAAAATTACACGATATGTCCCCGATTCCATCTTGCACTTTTGCAATGGCGGCCCATGTCCGCCGCTTCATCATTAGCCATGTGCAGTCTGTCGCCTACATCCGTCGCTGGCAACCACTCACCTCCTCTTTTTCTTCCTCTTCTTCTTCCTCCTTTTCTTCCCCTTCTTCTTCTTTTTCCTCCTCCTCTCTCCTCTTCCCTCCTTTTTCTTCCTCTTCTACCTCCTCTTTTCCTTTTTCCTCCTCCTCTTTCCCCACTCGTCCTACATGACATCGTAGCATTCGACCATACCAGTCCGAATGCATCTACTGTACATTTAACCACTCCAGTGGAATGTAAATTAAGAAGGCCAGTGCATTCGAGGAGGAGGAAGAAGGGGCATAAAAAGCTAGGAAGAGGAGGAGGGAGGAGGAATAATAAGAGGAGGAGACTGCGACGACGGGTTGGATGGACGGTGACAACGCACAGCACGACGGAGGAAAAAAAAAAAAGGATATTCTATAGATGAAGGCTGCTATATATATATATATATATATATATATATATATATATATATATATATATATATATATATATATATATATATATATATATATATATAAAAGAAAGATGTGTTGCCTTCAGACATGAGGTGCGTTTGGTATTTCATGGGCTACATATAGCCCCACCCTAACAAGTATTGGAACAAGAATATGACCAGAAAATTCTTTTTTTTACCCCTCAAAAAAAAAAAATTAACAAGAACAAGATGTATATCATGTATTTAATTCAATTAAAAAATAATTTCATTGGTCCAATAGTTTTAAATAGGGGTAATCTTAAAAAGAATTGATAGGACAGTATAAATAGGGGTAATTTCATTGGTCCTAAATCCGTCCACAATTCTTTCTTTAAGCTAAAAGATACAAGTTGTTAGGATATTAGCTAAAGTCCCTCCCAAAGAACACATTTGTACAACAAGTCCTTAACAAAAAATGTTAACTTTTTTTATCATTTAAATTACAAAACTAACCCTCCAGCAAGAGTATCCATTCGTTTCCAGTAAGAGTATCCATTCATCTTTGGCATGAGTATCCATTCGCCGATTAACATTATACATGTAGCGATTGCTACAGTGATTTCACTGTAGCTACTATAGCGAAAACGATGTAGCTAGAGTATACATTTGTTTTCGGAAAGAGTATCCATTCGTCATCAACAAAAGTATCTACTCACCGGGTGACACTATGCCTGTTGCAGTTTCTACAGTGATTTCACTGTAGCAAGAGAGTACTATCCATTTGTCTTCAGAAAGAGTATCCATTCGGGTAATTGATATTGTTGCTACAGTAAAATCACTGTAGCAACAGACGATTCGCTAAATTGATACTCTTATCAAATCGAATTGATATTTTTGCTACAGTGATTTTACTATAGCAGCTATAGTGAAACCGTGATAACAGTTACAAGGCGGAGGTGGAGAAATAATCTGGAAAGAGTATCAAAATCATAAGATCAGACAAAGATAGGGAATACTATAGAAGGTACACAAAGAGTGGACAAAGACCTTGTCCATTTGCGAAGTTCCTGGAAGAACACGACATTGTGGCTCAGTAAATAACGTTTGGCACACAGTAACAAAATGGTGTTGTTGAAAGGAGGAACCGCACTTTGATGGACATGGTGAGGAGCATGGTTTGTAACTTCTCTCTTCCTCTCAATATGTGGAGTGAGATCTTAAAAACTGCTGTGTATGTGCTAAATAGGGTTCTATCTAAAGTCATTCCTAAAACATCCTTTGAGTTATGGAACTGATGGAAACCTAGTTTATGACACATGCACATATGGGGTTGTCCAGTTGAGGTCAGGGTGTACAAACCATATGAGGAAAAGCTTGACCCTAGGACTGTGAGTGGTTTCTTCATCAGTTATGCCAAGAAGTCCAAGAGTTATAGGTTCTATTATCTCTCGCACACTCCTAAAGTCATAGAAGTTAGAAATGACAGATTTCTTAAGGATGGCAACCTCAATGGAAGCGTTCCAACACAATCAATTATGTTTGATAAAATATGGGTTCTGGTAATTATATCCATAATTGAAGGTGGGTAAATTGCTTATCAGGAAGAACCACATCAGGTGATTCATGAGCAACCAGCACAGGAGCTCCCAGCCCAAGAGGAGCAGGTTGCCATAGAAACTATTGCAGCTGTCGTCCCAGAACCATAAGTTGTGGTACCGACGTAAATTAGGAGGTCCTCAAGAAAAAGTAAATCTATAATTTCTAATAATTACGAGGTATACCTGCAAGAGTCCAACGAATCAGTTGGACTTATTCAAGACCCACAAACATTTTCACAAACCATGAGTGGAAGTAACTCCACAAAATGGTATAATGCTATGCTGAAAGAGTGAAATCCATGACTGACAATCAAATCTGGGATCTGGTAGAGTTACCCAGAGGTGCTAGACCAATTGGTTGTGAATGGGTCTATAAGACCAAAACGGATGTCTCTAGTAATATCGAAAGATATAAGACAAGACTTGTAGGAAAGAGTTTTACTCAAAGGGTCAGCATTGATTATCATGACACCTTCTCTCTGATTTCAAAGAAGGATTCATTAAGTATAATCATGATTTTGATAGCTCATTATGACCTAGATCTACAATATATGGATGTGAAAACGACCTTCCTGAATGAGGAGGTATATATGCTTCAGCCTGAAGGTTTACTTCAGATAAAAAAAGTCAGTTGGTTTGCAGACTCAAAAGTCTATATACGAATTGAAACATGCTTCCCGGTAGTGGTATTTAAAGTTCCACAATGTCATAACTTCTTTCGGTTTTGTGAAAAATATTGTGGTTGAATGTATATACATTAAGACTAGTGAGAGCCGTTACACATTTCTAGTCCAATATGTAGATGATATGCTACTAGCCAGCAATGAATTGGGAATGCTATGTGTGGGGGAGGATTTCGGCCGTCGTACGTGACCCTCCTCCAACAGTCGATTGAAGGTTTGACCCTTCGGGATGTGGCGCGCTTCGAAGCGCTGAGTTGTGACTTGCTGGGCTATCACACTAACACTATAGAGTAGTAAGGTAGAGAAAGATATGACACAGGATGTGGTGACGAAGTTCGGCCGAAGCCTACGTCTCCGTGCGATAAGACGCAACCTTTGAATCCACTATCTCTGAGTAAATAATATAGCTACTCTCGACAGGCCGATGAGTGCTTCTTACAAGTAATCAGAGGGTGGAAAAGGAGTCTGAAAACCAGAAAACTCGAAGAGCTCTGGAAAACAGAAAGTGGGTTTCTGGTCTGGAATTTCGGATCTGGAATCATTTACAGGGTTTGCTATTTATAAGGGCTTAGTTTATCTAGGGAATATTCCAGGAATATTCCCAGGAATATCCGGGGTTTGGTAAATACCGGGGGGATTTACCAGACCCCAGATAGTGCAAGTGGGCCCCAGGCAGGGCTGCGGGTCCCACCGTCTTACCCATGGGCCCCAGGCAGGGCTGCGGGTCCCACCATTGGACTCGTAGGCCCCAAGCAGGGCTGTGGGTCACACCATTGGGCGTTAGCCAGATTTTGCACCCACAGTTACCCCCTCCCAGCTAGATAGGTGTTAACCTAGCTGGTTGGGATTTTCTAGTGCAAAGCTGGTCGCTCGTCTGCCGATCCTCTGTCCGGAGTTGGTCGTCGTTTGTCTGCCGACCAGCTACGTGAGGTCGACCATTGGGCCTACCGACCCCCTACCAGGGGTTGGTCGGGTGTATGTCTGCCGACCCGTTGTATGGGGCCGATCATCGTCTGTCTTCCGACCCGTTGCGCAGGGCTTACTGCTGTGCGTCTGCCGACCCGTTGCGCGGAGCCGACCATAGTCTGTCTGCCGACCCGTTGCGCGGGGCTTA
This sequence comes from Chamaelirium japonicum, assembly GCA_947650365.1. NCBI lineage: Eukaryota > Viridiplantae > Streptophyta > Magnoliopsida > Liliales > Melanthiaceae > Chamaelirium > Chamaelirium japonicum. The sequence continues at coordinate 43,331,836 of OX393557.1, read as the reverse complement.
CTGCTGTGCGTCTGCCGACCCGTTGCGCGGGGCCGACCATAGTCTGTCTGCCGACCCGTTGCACGGGGCCGACCGTCGTCTGCCAGCCGACCCCCTGCGCGGGGCCGACCGTCGTCTGTCTGTCGACCCGTTGCGCTGGGCCGACCGTCGTCTGCCAGCCGACCCCCTGCGCGGGACCGACCGTCGTCTGTCTGCTGACCCGTTGCGCGGGGCCGACCGCTGTGCGTCTGCCGACCCGTCTTGTGGGGCCGACCGTCGTCTGCCAGCCGACCCCCTGCGCGGGGCCGACCGTCGTCTGTCTGCCGACCCCCTGCGCGGGGCCGACCGTCGTCTGTCTGCCGACCCGTTGCGCGGGGCTAACAGTCACGCCCATCGACCCCTTGCCAGGGGCCGGTCGGGTGTGCGTATGCCGACGGTATGTATACCCCCGCCCAACCAGCTAGGTGGTAACCTAGTTGGTTGGGACGCCGTGGTGCGAACGGGTCGGCACCTAGCCGGCTGGGATCGGGGGTTGATGCCGGTAGAGGGGCGGAGTTATGCTGAGGGGACCCCATGGGGCCGGGGTAGGCGAAAACTGCCCAAAGGGGGTCAGATGCAAACAAAGGGGGATGAGGGGTCGGTAGCAAAATGAAAAAGGTTGGGGGGGGTGAGTGCAAATATAGAAAAATAAAAGGGTTGAAAATACGAGCCGGAGCTATGTACGACGAGAGCTACCGTGCGTATCCGGACCCGGAATTTGTCGATGTCAGAGCCCGGGCGATCCTCACATGGCCGTCTACAGGGGCATCTAGAGTTCAGGTGAGAATGAAGCCAATGAGCCCATTCTTGCGCAATGGGAAAACAGGATAAAACACGAGTTAAAAACTCGAAAGGCGGAGAAAAAAAGTGTGAAATCACGACCCGGAGCCATGTACGACGAGAGCTACCGTGCGTATCCGGACCCGGAATTTGTCGATGTCAGAGCCCGGGCGATCCTCACATGGCCGTCTACAGGGGCATCTAGAGTTCAGGCGAGAATGAAGCCAATGAGCCCATTCTTGCGCAATGGAAAAACAGGATAAAACACAAGTTAAAACTTGATAATTTATTTGGTTCGGGGCACCCTTTCGCTCGGTTATCCGTAGGGGTGAAGGGGAGGGGGGTCCCTTATGGGTGCACGTTCCCCTCGGGGTGGGGAGATTAGGAATGTGGCGCACCCCCCAAGGGGGAGCTGGGGACGGCCTCAGTTAGAGGGGCAAAGGGGCAAGGAGGTGGGGTTTTGGCTGGTCGGGTATGGGGTAGTGATCTGGTCGGGTGGGCTGATCGGGTAAGGTGATCGGGTGGGCTGATCGGGTAAGGTGATCGGGTAAGCTGATCGGGTGGAGTGTTTATGGTTTCTCTCATGCTCTCTCTCTCTCTCATCCTCTCACTCAGTCTCTCACTCTAAACCTCTCTCTCATGCTCACCCTCACTCACCCTCTCACTCATGCTCTCTCATGCTCACTCATCTTCTCACTCAGTCTCTCACTCTAAACCTCTCTCTCATGCTCACCCTCACTCACCCTCTCACTCATGCTCTCTCATGCTCACTCATCTTCTCTCATGAGCTGGTCGGGTAGGCTGATTGGGTGGTGTTCGGATGGTTTCTCAAATGCTCTCTCTCTCTCATCCTCTCACTCATCCTCTCACTCACTCTCTCTCTCTAACTCTCACCCCCTCTCTCTAACTCACTCACCCTCTAACTCTCACCCCCTCTCTCTAAACCTTACCCTCTCTTTCTAACTCTAACTCTAATTCTCACCCCATCTCTCTAACTCTCACATCCTCTAACTCTCACCCTCTCTCTCTAAACCTTACCCTCTCTCTCTCTAACTCGGTCTGATGGGATCCGATGCTTTAGTGCTGGTTTGATCTCACCCGTTGATGGGATCCGGTGCTTTAGTGCTGGTTTGATCTCACCCGTTGATGGGATCCGGTGCTTTAGTGCTGGTATGATCGCACCCGTTGATGGGATCCGGTGCTTTAGTGCTGGTATGAAGGCTTGATCGGTTTGAAGGCTTGATCTCTACAAGTTAGACAACAAAGTGAATCAAACAAACAAAGTGGTGGTTGGGTGGAGGCACTACAAGTTAGACAACAAAGTGAATCAAACAAACAAAGTGGTGGTTGGGTACGAATCCCTCTCTTCCTCGTCCTCTCACTCACTGTCTCTAACTAAAACCCAAAATTAAACCTAAAAAACCCCTAAATCCTAACCCTAAACCCTTCCCCCTAATCCTAAAACAAAACCTGAGAATTTCCTACCGACTGGGCTACTTTCTCGGTTTGCGTGAGCACTGGAGAAAATTCCCCTGTTTTGTAAAAATTTTCCAGTTTTTCTCGAAGATCATGTCGGGTGATGTCATCGAGGTTATAAATAGGACTCAATGAGCTCTCACATGTGTTTGCTGAGAAATCTGTCTGAAGTTTCTGAAAACTCTGGGCTCTCAGATTCTGTGTTTCTGCTTATTTCTTAAGTTGGATGCCAGGCGAGGGTGCTTCTGGGTCGATGGGGAAGAAGGGTGTTATTCCTCGTCTAAAGAAGGGCTTCAAAAGCTTTCTGACGGGTTCTTTGGAGGCCAAGGGCGCTGTTCCTCATCCAGAGGGAAGGTCTCAGGAGGAGGGCCGATCTCCTCGTTCTGAGTTGAAGTCTTCAAAGGGGAAGAGTTCTAAGTCGGCTCCAGCTGCTAAGGAGACGAAGAAGACAATGAAGAGGTGTCCTACTGGGGGGGCGACTGCTCCTTGCAAGCCTACGCAAGTTCCTCGCATGTCGTTCGAGTTGGGGCCTCTGGTGCCGATTGATAAGGAGCCCCTCTTCATCCACGACAAAGGCCTCCACCCGATAGAAACACGACGTAAGGAGTATGTGAAGATGTCGCGACTGTTCAAGATGCATGCTCATATGCCGAGCTACCCGGCGCTTTGCAAAATGTTTGGTATTGATCCTAAGGTTGTCTTCCTCAACAACATCAGCAAGGAGAATGTAATGGGGACGATTGTTTCTTTGGGTCAACTTAATTGCGGGATGAGGCTACCCCTTCTACCGTTTGCTGCTCGTTTGCTGAATACCTCGGGCATCGCTCCTGGGCAAGTAGGAGGAAATGCATGGCGCGTGATCTATGCATTCTGTCGTGTGGAGTCAGATCGGCAGGCTGAGCTTCGAAGTTGTTATTCCGGTTTGCAAGAGGGCGAGGCAGCACGTATAGAGCTGGGTTACTTCTTCTTTCATTACAGGTGGGTCTTGAGCAATGCTAAGAGGTCCACCTTCTTCTATCTTAAGGGCGTATCTGCGTTGAGGCCAGTTGAGTGTTTACCTGATTCCGACGAGACTTTTATGGAAGGTCCCTTCTCGATCTCGGGGAAATGGTCGCCGCTTGCTGTGCCGGAGTTAATGTGATACGAGGTATCGGAGGAGGTGAAGAGTTACCAACCGGGTGGGAAATTTGGTTGGTCGTCGCAACGTGCAGCGGCGATCGACAATATCTTCTTGGAGCTGACGTGTGGTAGTAGGTTATGGAAACAGTTTCGCTTCTGCCCTGTGCACTTTGGAACGAAGAACCTGCTGCATCGTCTCTCGACTCGTTATGAAGATAACGAGACTGTGTATTCCGATTATGGGGACGATGGGTGGAATCGAAAGTGGGCGAATGTTGCTGGGCCTTATCTGGTGGAGAAACCAAGAAAGTTGATCATTGAGCCCAAGATGCATAGGCGTAAGAAGGTGGTCAAGGGTGGAGATAAGGCAGTTCCTGCCACTATCCCTTTGCATTCATCATCTCAGCATTCTCTTTCAGTGGGGGATACTTCTAGTGCCAACGACAGTGAAGATGAAGATGAGGAGCAGGAGGAGGAGGAGGAGCAGGAGGAGGAGGAGGGCGGCGAGCAGAGCCGTATGGAGATCCCAGTTCCTCCTTCGGTAGAGTTACCCCACGGTCGTGGCAAGGGTAGGATGTCGCCTGGCATGGTGGCCTTCGCTTGCCAATTGGAGGAGGAGGAGGAGGAGGAGCGAGAAGATGAAAGGCAGCAGGTGCCTTTCGAACCTGGTTACGATTTTGGCCCATTGATGACAGGGCCCAAAGGCAAAGGGAGACGGTCTCCGTGTTCAAAGTCGCGTTCGGAAACAGTGTCCGGGCTTGCCCCGGAGTTGGAGGCTTCCCATGTTGGCTTGGCGGCTGTTTCCGAGGCACGTCTCCAAGCAGTGAGGGACCGACGAAAGAGAGGGAAGTCAGTTGCTGCTACCGTAATGCACTCCCTGCCGGAGTCTATTGTGGTGCCTGCAACGGAGAAGGATAATTGGGGTTCAGTGCAGCCTACATCAGGGTGGGCTGCATGGAACTCGATGCAGCCTGCAGTAGGGGAGGCTGGTCGGAGTGTGGCACCACCTATCCTTACTACTCCAAGCGTCCTCATGACATCAGGGCAGGTGACGACGTTACCCCCTCCCCTAAGGAGGGGTGAGAAGAAGGCTAGAAGGGAGAGGAGGTCTGAGGAGCGTGAAGCGGCAGCAGCCGGCGAGAGGCTGATCGAAGGTTTAGATTCTGGAGATTATCTTGGGATGGCTCGACATGCAGCAGATGCGTATAACATCCCTCCTGATGTTTCCTTCGATCGCTGCTTGCGGATGGTAAGTTGATATTCATGTTACTTGGTTTTAGTTTAACGTCTTAAGAGTTGACGCATTTCCTTTGTTCGTAGATGGGTGCAGCGATTCAGGTTGCTCTCCAAGGCTTTCGTCTCGAGTGGAAGGATGAACGGGAGGGATTCGAAGCAACGATCTCCGAGCTCAGGGCCGAGCTGGAGGAGGCGAGGAGAGAGGTTTTGGAGTCTGGCAAGACACGTGACCAAGCCTTGGAGAGGCTCTCTGATCGTTGCGCTGAGTTGGAGGCCCTTCAAGCTGAGATGCGGGTCTGCATAAGCGATGTTCAGTCTCTGAGGCACCTGGACAGGGAGCAGAAGAGGGTCATCAAGGAGCTCCGATCTGAGATTGCAGGCATGCAGAAGACGCTCGACGAGGCGCTGGCCCTGGTCGACTCGGGCGCTTAAAGAGGTACTGGCGCTGGCCATCTTTTGTGACGAGATATCGGCGCTGGCTGACAGATTGATGAATATTCTGGAGGTTGTGCCGAAGACTTGCAGGGATCTTATCGACTTGTATTCTACTGTTATCTTCTCTGTCTGTGTTGTGTGTTTGTCTTTTGTTTTGATAATAAAGAACATCTTTGGTTGATGACGATGAGCGTTCATAGTTCTTAGCATGATTCTTTCGTATTGGTCGGACTTAGACGGAGTGTCTTCTCGGTCGAGCCTTTGTCTCTGGAACGTAGTTCTGTATCTTTGTAGGTTAGCCGGCTGCGTTGTAATGCGAACCAAACTAACTATGGTGAGGTACTAGCGCATATGTCTTCACGTGACAACGAGAGCATGTGCGATGCCGATAATTCAGAGTACTTAGCGTAGTGCCCTTGTATCGGTTGGACTTAGGCGATGCATCGTTTCAGTCGAACCTACGTATCGGGACACGTAGCTTTGTACCATTGTAGGTTAGTCGGCCGTGTCGCAACGCGAACCGAACTAACTGTGGCAAGGCACTAGTGCATGTGTCCTTACGTGACAACGGGAGCACATGCGATGCCAATGATTCGGAGTACTCAGCGTAGCGCCCTTGTATCGGTTGGACTTAGGCGAAGCGCCGTTTCAGTCGAACCTACGTATCGGGACACATAGCTTTGTATCGTTGCAGGTTAGTCGGCCGTGTCGCAACGCGAACCGAACTAACTGTGGCGAGGCACTAGTGCATGTGTCCTTACGTGACAACGGGAGCACGTGCGATGCCAATGATTCGGAGTACTCAGCGTAGCGCCCTCGTATCGGTTGGACTTAGGCGAAGCGCCGTTTCAGTCGAACCTACGTATCGGGACACGTAGCTTTGTACCTTTGCAGGTTAGTCGGCCGTGTCGCAACGCGAACCGAACTAACTGTGGCGAGGCACTAGTGCATGTGTCCTTACGTGACAACGGGAGCACGTGCGATGCCAATGATTCGGAGTACTCAGCGTAGCGCCCTCATATCGGTTGGACTTAGGCGAAGCGCCGTTTCAGTCGAACCTACGTATCGGGACACGTAGCTTTGTACCTTTGCAGGTTAGTCGCCGTGTTGCAACGTGAACCGAACTAACTGCGGGATAGAATAGGATTTGAAGTTGAATTTAATAGACTTATTGAATCTGAAGTGTCAGCCCCCTTTTCATTGATAACTTGGTGGAGATTACATTCATTGATAAAACTTCTTAAGATGTGATGCATTCCATGCTCTTGGTAGTCGTTGTCCTTCCGGCGTCACTAGTCGGTACGAACCTTTCCCTCCGGCCGACTCGACAATGTATGGTCCTTCCCAGTTCAGAGCGAACTTGCCGCTGCCATGTTCCTTTGTGTTTGGGAAGACCGCTCTTAGAACAAGTTCTCCGACGCTGAACTGTCTTCTGCTAACCTTTCGGTCGAAAGCTGACTTGATCTTTTGTTGGTAGTTGGCGATGCGTACGGCTGCTTGATCACGAAGTTCGTCTGTGCAATCGAGGTCGCCGATGCGAAGTTCCTCGTTGATCTCTCGTTCGATTGCGAGGGACTTGATAGTTGGGCATATGGCTTCGGTTGGCAGAACTGCTTCTGACCCGTAAGTTAGACGAAAGGGTGAAAATCCGGTCGATCGTCGAGGTGTGGTTCGATACCCCCACAGCACCTCAGGAAGGACTTTCTCCCAGAGCCCTTTCTTGTCTTCTAACTTCTTCTTAAGTATGTCGAGGATGGCCCGGTTGGAGGCTTCCGCTTGACCGTTGCACTGAGGGTATCTCGGGGTTGAATAGAAGAGTTTGATCCCATACTCTTGGCAAAAGCTCCGGAATTTGTCCGAGTCGAATTGTGCTCCATTGTCAGCAATAAGCACTTGGGGCGTGCCGAATCTTGAGAAGATGTTCTTCCTGACAAATTTGATGACTTCATCGTCTGTTTCACGGAAGAGAGGCACAGCTTCAACCCATTTAGTGAAGTAGTCAGTTGCCAACAGTAGGTACTTCTTCTTGCTGGGAGAAGGTGGGAATGGGCCAAGGAAATCCAACCCCCATTGATGGAACGGCCAAGGACTCGTCAGAGGGTGAAGCTCAGATGCAGGGAGATGAATTGATCGAGCGTGCCGTTGGCAGGGTTCACACTTCTGGACGAACTGTCGTGCGTCTTTGGCCATAGTGGGCCAATAGTAGCCTTGGAGTTTGACTTTCCCTTCGAGGGATCTGCCACCAGAATGGTTACCGCAAGCTCCGGCATGGATGTCTGCTAATATCATCTCCACTTGTCCGAGGCTGATGCATTTGAGAAGGATTCCACTGTGGGACTGGAAATAGAGATCGTCTCCTTCAAGGCGATAGAGAGGGAGTTTTCTTTGCAATCGTCTGGCTTGAATCGGGTCTTCCGGCATTTTATTGTACTTGAAGAAGTTAAGGATTGGCCATCTCCAATCTGACTGATCTTCACTTAAGGCGTAAGTGAAGATCGGTTGCCTCCAACCCTTTCTTCCGTTTGCCGTGGCGATAACTCCGCGTTGCTCAAGGTTTGCCTTGGGTAACTCTTGGTATTCGATGCTGACGTGGCGTTGATTGACTGGATCTCCCAATACTGAAGCAGCATTGGCGAGGGCATCAGCTTTGCGATTGTCTGCCCTTGGTATTTGGAGGAATTTGATGTCTGTGAACTGCTTCTTGAGGTGTTGTACGAGGTCGAGATAGTGCAGCATCATTTCACCTCGTGCTGCGTAATCCCCATTGATCTGTCTGATGACCAACTGGGAATCACTATAGACGTCGAGGTGCTCTACCCCCAGTGCTTGAGCAGTCTCCAATCCTGAGACAAGAGCTTCGTACTCGGCTTCATTATTGGTGGCATTGAACCCGAGGAGGATAGCTTTCTCCAGGTGGTCTAGTTCGGGGGATATTAGAACTATCCCAATTCCTGAGCCCATGGCACTTGATGCTCCGTCGGTATAGAGCTTCCATCGTGATATGGTCACTGATGGAGCCTCGAGGTTCGAACAAGGGGCCTGCGGGCCTGGACTGAAGCGTTCCTCATCTTTATCGTTGAGGTGCATCTTGGGATCATCTTCAAGGGCGATAGAATCTTCTACGGGGAAGTCTGCCAGAAAGTCGGCTATGGCTTGCCCTTTGACAGAAATACGAGGCTCGAATTGGATACCGAGCGAACTCATTTCGATTACCCATTTGGTCATCCGACCGGCTCGACCAGTCTTGTCGAGTATGTCTTTGAGAGGATGCTCGGAAGAGACGGTAACTAGGTGGGATTCGAAGTAGGGGCGAAGTCGTCGAGAGGCTGTTAGCAGAGCCAAAACAATTTTTTCTATCTTCGAGTAGCGAGTTTCAGCCGGCAGGAGGGTGTGGCTGGTATAGTAGACAGGACGTTCGATGGCATCCCTTCTGCTGACCAGGACTGCACTGATGGCTTGACCAGTGACGGTGAGATAGATCCATAGGGGTTCCGCTAGCAACGGTGCTGTCAGGATGGGGGACTGAGTGAGATAGAACTTGATGCTTTGAAAAGCTTGTTCACAAGTCGTGTCCCATTCTGATGTGTCAGCCCTGCGGAGTTTGTCGAAGAAGGGCTTGCATTTGTCGGAGGATTTGGATACGAATCGATTGAGTGCTGCTAGCCTTCCCGTGAGTCGTTGAACTTCTTTTTGATTAGAGGGTGATGGCATGTCGAGTATTGCTCGAATTTGATCGGGATTTGCTTCGATGCCTCTTCTAGTTACTAGATGACCCAGGAACTTTCCAGATTGTACTCCAAAAGCGCATTTGGCTGGATTCAGCTTCATGCGGTATCTTCTCAGGATTTGAAATGTTTCGGTGAGGTCAGCGAGGTGTTCCGCTCGAGTTTGGCTTTTGGTAAGCAGATCATCAACGTAGACTTCGACGTTGCGACCGATCTGTTCTTTGAACATCTTCGTGACTAGCCTTTGGTAGGTTGATCCCGCATTTTTAAGGCCAAAGGGCATGACGTTGTAGCAGTAGAGACCCCTATCCGTCACGAAGCATGTCTTCTCTTGATCATCCCGATGTAGGGGGATTTGATTGTAGCCCGAGTATCCATCCATGAAGGATAGTAGCTCGTGCCCAGCGGTGGCGTCTACGAGTCTATCTATCCTGGGCATGGGGAAGGGATCTTTAGGACATGCTTTGTTGAGGTTGGTGAAGTCGATGCAGACTCTAATCTTCCCATTCTTCTTCGGAACAGCGACTATGTTTGAGATCCAAGTTGGATACTCAACTTCGCGGATGAAGCCAACAGCAAGTAACTTGTCGATTTCTTCTTGAACTGCAATTAGTCGCTCCGGTTTGATGGTTCGTGGCTTCTGTTTGACTGGGTGCGCTCCTTCTTTGATTGTGAGTCGATGACACGCATCGTCTGGATCGATCCCGGGCATGTCTTCAAAACTCCAAGCGAAAACATCAGCGTTGGATTTGAGGAATGAAACCATATCTTGCGCTTCTTCACTATTCAGGCCAGTGCCGATGAAAGTCTCTCGAGGGGGACTACCGTTGCCGAGGTCAACTCGAACAATTTCTTCGACTGAGGGTGGAGCCTCCCATTCCAGAGGTGCAGGCTCAGGCATTGGGGGCTCCCTTGATTGCTATCTGGTCGAGGGACCGGCTTCGCTAGCAGAACGCTTTGCTGGCGTAGCCTTGGGTGTTGATTGATTTCGCGCGGCCGCTGCTTCGCATGATCTTCCCGTTTGTTGACTCCCTCGGATGCATCTGATACCCTCTTCAGTTGGGAATTTGAGGAGTTGGTGATTAGAGGAGGAGACAGCATTGATCTGATGAAGGAAAGGCCTGCCTAGAATGGCATTGTAGTTTGACGTCCCCTCGACTACAGCAAAACGGACGGACACTCGCATATCGCTACTGATATCGAGTGTAAATTTTGCTTCGCCCATCGTCATGCTCTGCTCTCCGTTGAAGCCGGTAATGATGGTCGGGATTACGTCAAGACTCTCGTACTTATGACCGAGACGTTTGAAGCAATCAGAGAACATGATGTCGATGGAGCTACCGGTATCAATGAGGATCCGGTTGACCGAGCTCCCATCAACCATGAGTCGAAGGACCAAAGGATCTCGGTGAGGAGTGCATACCCCGTGGAGATCCTGATCGGTAAAGATGATTGCCGGCCATGGGAGGCCTTTGATGGGCTTCTCTATCCAGGAGTCTTCAACTTGAGCAAGAGTGCGAACGTGATGGACACGTCGTACTTGCCGCTCAACCTCCTTTTGAGTTGGAGTTTGATGATGTAGGTTGCCGTGGATGCCGTAAACATTCGCTTGAACTAAGATAAGAGTTGCTTGAGAAGTGACCGAGCGGATCCAGCATGCCTCCTTCTCCCTTTGGGGAGGGGGAGGAGGAGGGTGTGGACCGCCAGCCCTGCCTATCTCAGATTTAAAATCCTGAAGATGGCCTTGCTCCTGAAGGTCTTCCAGGTGGTACTTCAGACTGAAGCACCGAATGGTAGAATGGCCGTGGCACCGATGAAAGTTGCAATAGACTGACTTGTCTTGCGTTTGCTTGGTGCCAGGCTGAAGAGGGTTTGGCCTTCTAAGATAGCTCTCGTGCTGGATCTGTTCAAGGATAATGTCGATGGGCAAGTTCCAGCTAGTGAAGGTTGTTCTCCGAGGCTTGGTGGGTCTATCGTCTGTCCTTCGCGGCTTCTTGGAGGACTCCTTCTCTTTAGCTTGAGCGTTGTTCGCTCGGGCTGGTGGTCGTGCCGGCTCTTTGTCGGATGGACGCTTCCTGAAGTCTCGCCCCTTGCGAGCGACCTGATCGTCCTCGACTTCGATTTCTCGCTGGATCCGATCAAAGAGCGCTCCAAGGGAATCGGGAGGGTTGCGGATGAGGTCGTTGTAGATATGAAGGTCATAGCGCAGAGCATTTTGGAATGCCAACATAATTGCCTCATCGTCGAGATGGCGTCCGGAGAGCGCTGCATGCTCATTCCGGAACCTCCGTGTGAATTCTCGGAGGGTTTCGTCCGAACCCATTCGCAGCCGGTAGAGGGAGTCCAGCTTCTTCTCTGGTTTGAGGTTCAGCCGGTAATGTTGGACGAAGAGATCTGCCAGGTCTCCGAACAGGCTGACAGAGCCTGTGGGGAGATTGTGATACCAATCCAACGACATGTCATCCAAGCTGCCGGCAAAGGTGCGGCATAGAACCTGGTTGTCGTGATCGTATGGTGTTAATGCTTGTTTGAAGGCGAGGACGTGTAGCGTCGGATCTCCCGTCAGACAATTGAACTTGGGGAGAGCAACAGTCTTCCATCCTCGAGGAAATTGGGCTCGGAGAATCTGCCGGTGAAGCGGTCCTTCTGAGGCGTGGTCGTTCCTTCGATCATTCCGCAAGTCGGGGAGGCGTCCCGAAGGTCGAGGAGGAAGATGGGGCTTGGAAGTTCTTCCTTCTTGGTGATGCTTCACTTGGACTCGGTTATTACTGAGGTGGGACCGAGCTCCGGACTGATATCTTCTGCTGCGAACATCCTGGCGACTGCTTGAGTCAGAAGATGATACTGAGTTGAGTGGCTTTGGGTGACGAGTCGATTCGTCCAGACGTTCCCAGATGCTCTGTTTAGCCGGAGGAGGTGATGGTCCCCTTGAAGGAAGCCTGAGGGATCGCCGGGAGGTATCGATGACAGATCGTCTAGACGGAGCGGGGGAGACATGAAGTGGCCGGTGGACGTTTGCTCCTTTGTTGATACCGGCGACCGATCGCGGGGGATCAGCTCTTCCTTCGACAGCGATTTGTCTGAGGGAGTCTCTCTCTACCATGAGGGCCGCATTCTGCTTCATGATAGTAAGGAGTTGGAAGTCCTCTGCGGTGATTTGGTACGATGCTTGAGCGTCGGCACCAGGAGAGACATGTGCTTTCCCCAAGCGTTGAGGAATTTGGTCAGCGAGTTGAGGTGACCGCTGAAGTTGAGCTTGGGCGGCGCGATCAACCGACGGGCGACTCCTTGAATTGGCAGCGAGCTGCTGTTCCGGATGTTGGCTTGTTGCAAACCGACGACTCATTGATCGAGTTGTCGGATGCTGGGCGTCTGGGTGCATGCCGCTTTCCTCTGGCCGGTCCATCGGTGTCTTCGCCATTCGGGTTTAACGATGGAGATAGACGGATTGCCCGGGCAACCAGTAGCTGCTATTGAAGGAGTTTGGAAGCTTAGAAGTTGTAAGTTGAGAGGATCTCTATCCCACAGACGGCGCCAAACTGTGGGGGAGGATTTCGGCCGTCGTACGTGACCCTCCTCCAACAGTCGATTGAAGGTTTGACCCTTCGGGATGTGGCGCGCTTCGAAGCGCTGAGTTGTGACTTGCTGGGCTATCACACTAACACTATAGAGTAGTAAGGTAGAGAAAGATATGACACAGGATGTGGTGACGAAGTTCGGCCGAAGCCTACGTCTCCGTGCGATAAGACGCAACCTTTGAATCCACTATCTCTGAGTAAATAATATAGCTACTCTCGACAGGCCGATGAGTGCTTCTTACAAGTAATCAGAGGGTGGAAAAGGAGTCTGAAAACCAGAAAACTCGAAGAGCTCTGGAAAACAGAAAGTGGGTTTCTGGTCTGGAATTTCGGATCTGGAATCATTTACAGGGTTTGCTATTTATAAGGGCTTAGTTTATCTAGGGAATATTCCAGGAATATTCCCAGGAATATCCGGGGTTTGGTAAATACCGGGGGGATTTACCAGACCCCAGATAGTGCAAGTGGGCCCCAGGCAGGGCTGCGGGTCCCACCGTCTTACCCATGGGCCCCAGGCAGGGCTGCGGGTCCCACCATTGGACTCGTAGGCCCCAAGCAGGGCTGTGGGTCCCACCATTGGGCGTTAGCCAGATTTTGCACCCACACTATGTGAGACAAAGCAGTTTATCTCACAGAACTAAGATATGAAAGACTTAGGCGAGGCATCCTATATTATAGGTATAAAGATTCATAGGGATAGATTCCGAAGGGTTCTAGGATTGTCTGAAAATGCCTATGTTAATAAAGTTTTGGAAATGTTTAATATGCAGAACTGCTCATCCAATATTGCTCCCATTGTCAAGGGTGATGGATTCAATTTATCCCAATGCCCAAAAAACTCTCTTGAAAGAGAGGCTATGGCTAACATTCCCTATATATCTGTAGTTGGCAGTTTGATGTATTTGAAGTTCCGCACAAGACCAGACATCGGATATGCAGTAGGATGTTAGGAAGGTACCAAAGTGATCCTGGTATGGATCACTGGAGGGCTGCAAAGAAGGTCATGAGATATTTACAAGGGACAATGGACTTTATGCTTATACATAGCCACACTGATCATTTGGGGTTGATTGGGTACTCTGCTTCGAACTTTACGGGTTGTATTGACTCCAGAAAGTCGACATCATGTTATATCTTTTGGCTGATGGTGTTGTATCCTGGAAGAGCACCAAGCAGACCATCATGGTATCGTCGATTTAGAAGCAGAGTACGTTGCACTTTACAAGGCAACTACACAGGCGTTTTGGCTAAGGAATTTTATCACAATGATAAGGATCATGGATTTCATATCCAGACCTCTAAAGATCTACTGTGATAATCTTGCAGTGTTCTTCTCCAAGAACAATAAAAGTGGAAGTCAAAATAAGCACATCGACATAAAATACCTTGTTGTTAAAGAAGATATAGCAAAAGACAAGGTTCAGAATGAGCATATTGGTACTGAGCATATGGTGGTTGATCCACTGACCAAATGATTACCACCAAACCTTTATAAGGGTCATGTGGATCAGATGGGTCTGGTTAGCTTATTGTATTCTGAATGATTATGCATTATAAACCTATTATTTCTTTTACTGCAGTGAATAAAGTATAATTGTTTCTGTTTCTGCACTAAAGTTTGAGACATATAGTTTTGACACAGAGTGAAGCATGGATTCACTTATAAAGTAATTCATCACATAAAGTGTTTAACTGGACTGATCACGCTACATAGTAATATATGAAAGGAAGTGTCTATTTGTTAGGAAACGGCCGCCATGATTCATGTAGCTGGTGTCTTCAGTTTAAACTAAAGGATACCACATAAGATATTGCAAGTGCTTTTGTTTTTCGAAATTTTTCGTATACACATACTAAAGTTTTTATCACTTTTGGCCCATTAGAGTTTTATTTTTTTTAAAACAAATGATTGTTTTTTAAATGTGTGTTTGTAGGTCCAAGTGGGAGAGGGTTGGATTAGCCACTTGAGGTATGAGGATGGCCCGGTACAAACCCACCATGGGCTTTTGTGTTTAAAACCTAATGGGTTTTAACTAAAGCTGTACCCGTTAATGTTGTGGTTAAGTGATGAGTCCTAGCCCTTAGATCAATCCAGTGGATGGTTGGATTGATTCCAGTTATTAGGTTTGGGATGGTGTCCTGATTTAGTTATATATAAATAACATGCCTCCCATCAATTAGGTAACTCATCTAGTCTCTTAACGGCCAAGAACTAAACCAGAAATACCTCTCCATCTTCTCCCTTCTCTTCCGATCTTGCGATAACTTCGACGTGAGGGGAACAACAAGGATTTCGGCTACGTGAGAGACGCATCGCATAGAGGAGTCAACAACTTGTGGTTCGTCTCTTGCGCATTATGTCCGGAGATACTCTCCACTTCCGCTATGGTAGATCCGATCTTCGTGTCGGATCTCATTAGGTTTGATGAGATCTTCATGTGGAGATTTCTTACATGGCCGTCATCATGATGGTTTTTAAATAAGAGAAAGAGGCTAAAGTTCTCTCGGGATTGCTTGTCGGTACGGTTTGGAGCATCTAGTTGGACAAGTGTTGTAGCTCGTGTGTCCTTAGCGTGGATTTTCTGCATTAACATTAATAAAGATGACTTTGGTTATTGCTTTAATTAGAATACTACTCTGGAATATGATAATACTCATATAATAAAAGGACCCTAGGGAACACAGTAGGCCACTGAGGCGCATGGAGGATCCATGCTTGGGAGACCCAGTGGACCAGTTCTGTGTAGACCTAGAACTAGTTCACAGCTTAGGTAATGCCGGTCGCTTCACCGAGAACAAGCTGTTGGCAGGTAGAGGATGTGGTGAAGTCTCCACCACGGGAATGTGGGATTCCCATTCACCTGACCAAGCACAATGATCGTGTTGAACAGGAACCAAGACGGTGCACAGTTCAGTGATTCAGACACTGGTGCAGAAACCGTCTTACTACTATAGATAATCTGTCCTTAACCCTAAGAGACCATGTACACTGGGTCAATCAGTTGTGTGGTGCTTTGATGTGCCAACGTGTGCGGGCCTTCCATAGTCCAATACCACGGTACATTGGGTTACCCGGCTGGCGCTTGAGTGACATGTAATCCCTACAGGTTATCCGACGTCCAGTGTTGGATGGGTGCGGTTTGATGAGTCAATCTGTCCACACAGTTAACCCAGGTCTAGTGGTTGTCAGTATGACTGACGATGTTCCGGATGCTAGGCATAGCACCGGAAGGTGTGTGGTGTTATAGATGACAAGTCATCAAACCCTAGTCAGATGATCGATCGGGATCTGACGGTGCTCCCCACCGCCCGAGTCGTATCATGGCACCAGTAATAGGAGGGACTAAGGATTATCAGAGTATAGTAGAGAACAGGGTTACGAGGGAGTAACATAAGTTTAGGATCACTAGAGTTCAACTCGCGTTGCACTCTGGGTGGCTACGCGGGTTAATTGGATTAGGGCTGATTAACAAAACTTTCGGTGTGTCACCGGAACAGTTAATCAGGGATCCGGTTGGAGCTTGAGATCCCGAACCCTGAAGGTTCCACCCTATCGTTGTGTATAGGAATTGTTCCCCGACCTAGTTGGATACGTTGGATACGAAGTAGCGCGATGGAGCGCAAGCCCGGAGCCAAAGAACCTAATTCACATGTGTTACGGGCCGTAGGGGTATTTTGGTAAATACTGAAATATGGGTCAGAACATATTGAATATAGATCTTAGATTGAGTGGAATAATTCCAGGAGCTCACAGGCGTTGACGGAACTCGATTCCGAGTAGCGCACCTCACTCAGTCTCACTTTCAGTTTTCCGCTTTTCATGAAGGGCGTTTTCGTCCGGACTTCACGGTAGACATCCGGAAGATCTAAATCCGATCCCCCCTCATCTCTATCCACCTAGGGGCCATCCCTAGGCTCCTTGGAGCCATGGGAGACCGGCCCTATAAAGGAAATAGGGAGGGGAGGGGCCGACCCTATGGTTCTACTCCCTCCCCTCCAAAAATCCGACCCCTAGTCCTCCTCCTTTGTGGTTTCGGCCAAGGAAAAGAGAGGAAGAAGAAGGGAGAAGGAAGAGGAAAGAAGAAGAAGGAAGAAAGGAGAAAGAGGAGGAGAAAATCTCACGGCTCGCCATCATCTTCGCAACGGATTCTTCCGTCGGCTCGAAATCCCTGCACTCAGAGTCGGGATTTCGAGGATTCTTCAATTCGCAAAGGACAAGGTGCTATCCGACAGTTTTCCTTGCGATTCAAGTACGGTTCTTCATCGTTCCGTAATCTCCGGATCATAGATCCATAAGGTATGATGAATCTAAACACCTAAGTAGATGCATGCATGTCTTCCGTAGATCGTAGTATGCCTCTAGGGTGTCCGCACATATGCTAAGATCATATATTTGCATGTAGATTATTTTGTAGAATTAATTGTAATGAAACATACACTGTATGATCTTTGGATCTTTCTTTTGCTTCCGCTGTGACTCTGAATAGCGGAACCCAATTCCAACAATTGGCCGGTATCAGAGCACGCTTTGGTGTATGTTTCATGCATGAATTCGTGAAAACATCATGTGAATATATAATGGCATATGTTTTCGTTGGGGTTCGGCGTAGATCATGCATATGGATTGTGCTATGTATCGTCTTTTTGCAGGTGCCGCGCTGAATAGTAATCTGTGATTGCATGCATCCGGGGGTCGAACCCCGGATTTAATTTTGCATTGATTATTATTGTGGATTTGTAAGGCTCTAAATGGGCGAGGGTGGGGGTTGACCATCCTCGGTTCCCTGGCCATGTTTCTAGGATTGTCTTCTTTACTTTCTAGCGAAATTGTACACGAATGAGCACTTGCTCGGAGAGTGTTAGTTTTTCGGTCACAGGAAGAAGGAGATAATGCTACATCCACGGTTCGGGCAAGCGGTACCATGGCGTGCAAAGACCCGACGAAAGCGTGCACGTTGGCGATGAAGGGATCATCGTCAGAGATCGTGCAGAATGGAAGAGCAGGATATCTTGGCTGTGCTATTCAGGTTCAGGGGTCGGACCCTGGACTTGATTCAGTTTGGATACTTTCTCTGTTGTTTCTCTTTATTCAGTATTTAGAGAACCCCAATGATAATGTGATTATCATTCTTGCTTGTGAGTTAGTCTCTAGATCAGGCTTAGGGTTAGTACTAAAATTATAGATTCATCGGTGTCTCTATATGCTCTAACACGTGCGAATCCGGTGGCTAGCTAAAAGGAAAGGCGGTAACCGCCCTAGTGGTAGTTCAGGTAGCCAAGTACTGTGCATCGAGATAAACGCAGTGTTAGATTTATTTAGAGATAATTAACTTGTAACGCCCCGATATTTTACGGATTTATTTGATCCGTATAATACTGAGTTGTTAGAAAATAAAAGCTTGGTATAACTAAGCTCCATCAAGATTGGAACTTAACTGAGCCATTCTATTAAAAATAACCATTGTTTGATATATTTTATGAGAACAAAAGTCTAAGGCAATAAATTTATTCTTCTGCAGCGATACTTCATGTTTCGACTTCGGCATCTTCGTAGAAAGGGGTGTACAGCGGGTCCTCAACTCCTTCTGGGTCGATCCCTACTCGCTCTCCGTCCTCTTCCAGTCCTGCAGGATTTGACTCTGAAGGGTGCACAACATCTGTAGGGGGGTGAGTCCAAAACCACTGACTCACCTCATGACATAGTTTATTTCATGCTAAATATTTGTATGGAAAAACAGTAAATGTGACTACGAAATATAAATAATAGAAAACATGAATCACCCGATTCCCTTTTTGGCCCTTCCGCCAGGGTAGGAATCTCAATCCTTACCCGGGTACTTTTAGTCCGCAACAAGGCTAGCCCCACACCTAGGTACTTTTAGTCCTCAGACTAGGCTAGCCCCATACCTAGGTAACTTTTTGGCCCGTAGCCAGGGCTAGACCCACACCCAGGTACTTTCTGGCCTCAACCAGGGCTAGACCCACACCCAGGTACTTTCTGGCCTCAACCAGGGCTAGCCCCACACCCAAACAAGTGATCACGTACTTCACAATTTACTACCCCATAGCAATTTATCGGAAATCTATAGCAGATATTTAGCATGAACAAACTTGGTTAAAATCCCCTACCTGAACCGTTGCAAACTCTTATTTCTGATGAGGAAGCCTTATCACGCATGAAACCTGAAAATATGTTACTAATAATTTGTTAGTTTTTTCCTAAATTTTCTAGGATTTTTCCGAAATATTTTCGATATGAACTAATGGGTTTCTCTCTTTTTAGGGGTATTTTTGTAATTTCAAAAATGTTACGGCCAAAACAATTGGCTTTTAGCGGATTTTTAATTCGGGTCTGCCCTTAGTAATACAGTTCAGTTGTCTTTAGCAATACTGTTTTAGTTAATAAAATTAGTGTCGCTATAACAATTCAAATTTTTTAATTAAATGGGCCTGGCCCATTCCTTAATGGGCTTCAGCCCATATTTCATAGTGGGCTATATATATAGGTCTACTGGGCTTCAGCCCATCATAATATTAATAAAAAAAATTAAACTAACCGGAGTTTTTGGGAGGCGGCGCCCGACGGCAGGAGGCGGCGGCCGGCGGTAGGAGCCGGCGGCGGTCGGCGGTCGGTGGTGGTTGTCGAGGGGGAGGGGAGAGGTAGGGCACGGGTTTCGAGACGGGCTGGAGTGAAAACTCTTGTGGAGGGGGGGTTTATATAGTAGTTTTGGGAATTCTAAAAGTCACAGGGTCTTTATTGCAAATCGGCCATTTAGTGCGTACTGCGGCTGTACCCGTCCGATCGGAAACGAAAGGTCGCCGGCTTCGGTTACATCTGCGCGACCCTTTCCGTCCGATCGAAAACGAAGGGTCAACGGCTGTTGGTCTCCCCATTAGTATATATATTAGTTATATTAGCTGTTTCTAATACAAAAACGCACTATAGGTCTTTTGGCTAGAGGAAAAACTTTAAAATTTTCTTATGAAGAGGTCATAGGTTCAAATCTTTCTATAGGCTAAATATATATTTTTTTTTCTCACAATTTTTAAATACTCTAAATGCGTCTAAAACGTAAAAGTTTGTATAGGTTTTTCGATCGTCTCGGCGAGACGAACGCAATGGCACCGTCCGATTTTTATTTTGAATTTTCTATAAAAATTTTCTTATAATGACCTTTAAACTATTAATAAATTTTTGGGTTGTTACATTCTCTACCCCTAATAAAAATTTCGTCCTCAAAATTTAGAGTACATACCTCAGTGGTTGAATTAGAGTACGTACCTCAGTTGTTGAATAGATGTGGATATTGCTTTTGTATTTCTGATTCTAATTCCCAAGTAGCTTCCTCCTCGTTGTGATGCTGCCATAGAATCTTTACCAGTCGAATAGTTTTGGTTCGCAATTTTTTATCCTTGGTGTCTAAAATTCTCACTGGTACTTTTATGTATGAGGCATCTGATTGAATACTGATATCTTCATCTTTCAGAATGTGAGAAGGATCTGGTTCATACTTGCGAATCATGGACACGTGAAAAACTGGATGTATATTTGCCAAATTTATGGGTAATGCCAGTCGATATGCCACTGGTCCAGTTTTTCCCAATATTTCATAGGGCCCAATATATATGGGTGCAAGTTTTCCCTTGAGATCAAAACGTTGAATACCTTTCCTCGGTGAGATTCTTAGAAAAACAAAATCTCCCACTTCAAATTCGAGAGGTCTTCTTCGATTATCTACGTAACTCTTCTGTCTGCTCTGTGCTTTTAGTAAATTGGCCCGAATAATTTTTATTTTGTCGGTTGTTTTCTGGATTATTTCAGGCCCCATTATACTTTTCTCTCCTACTTCCGTCCAACAAACTGGGGATCTACAGGGTCTTCCATATAAGGCTTCAAAAGGTGCCATTTGTATGCTGGACTGATAGCTGTTATTATAAGTAAATTCTATTAACGGCAGAAAATCTTCCCAACTACCCTTGAAGTCCATCACACAAGACCTCAACATGTCTTCTAAAACTTGTATTATTCTCTCTGACTGCCCGTCAGTTTGAGGATGATATGTCGTACTCATATTCAATTCTGTTCCCAAAGACTTCTGTAAACTTCTCCAGAACTTAGAGGTGAAGTGAGGGTCCTTGTCGGACACAATAGTTACCGGAATACCGTGAAGTCTAACAATTTCCTTCAGGTATAGGGTACTATCGTCTCTGGTGGACGCAGTTGTCTTTCGAGGTAGAAAATGGGCTGACTTTGTTAATCGATCCACAATCACCCAGATTGAATCATTTCCCTTCCTTGTGGTAGGAAAACCGGTCACAAAATCCATGGTTATATGTTCTCATTTCCATTCTGCTACCGGAAGAGGTTGCAATAACCCAGGTGGTCTTCTGTGTTCAGCCTTCACCTTTTGACAAGTGAGACACTTTGACACAAATTGGGCTACATCATTCTTCATTCCACTCCACCAAAAGTTTCGTTTTAAGTCGTGATACATTTTGTTTTCCCCTGGATGGATAGAAAACTTTGAATGATGAGCTTCAGCTAATATATCTTCTCGCAGATAAGGAGCATCAGTGACTGCTAATCTGCCTCGAAATCTCAGTCCGTTATCTGAACCGAGTGCCCAATTTTCTACAATTTCACCCTTTCCTAGTTTGTATCGAATTCCCTGCAGTTCTGAGTTTGATGTTTGTGCCTCTATTACTCCTTTTATCATTTCTGGCTGGGCTCTGACGTGACTTAGATAAGCTCGTGGTGAGCTGTTCTTCGTGACTAAATCAAGGTTTTCTAACGTGCAAGCCCACTGCCATTTATCAGCTAGTATGTTGGCCAATTGTCCCTTTCTACTGAGGGCATCTGCTACTACATTAGCCTTACCAGGGTGGTAAATAAAATTATAGTCATAATCGACCAACAATTCCACCCATCTTCTTTGCCGTAGATTTAGATCTTTCTGTGTGCTTATATATTTCAAACTCTGATGATCCGAGTATAACTCAAACTGTTCCCCATACAAATAATGACGCCAAATCTTCAGTGCAAACACGACCGCAGCTAGCTCTAGATCATGTGTAGGATAATTCTTTTCATGAGCTTTTAATTGTCTGGAAGCATAAGCCACAACTCGGCCCTCTTGCATAAGTACAGCCCCTAACCCCACGTGGGAGGCATCCGTATAAAGTGTGTACTTCTTCCCACTTTCTGGTATTGTTAGTACCGGGGCTGTAGTGAGTTTTGTTTTTAATTCTTGGAATGCATCCTCACAAAGTTCTGACCATTCATACTTTACCCCCTTCTTAGTAAGTCGAGTTATAGGTGCAGCGATACTAGAAAATTTTTGAATGAATCTGCGATAATATCCTGCTAACCCCAGGAAACTCCTGATTTCTGTTACATTCTTTGGTGGCTTCCAATTCACTACTACTTCAATCTTTGTTGGATCTACCGTAACTCCTTCATGGGAGATTACATGTCCCAAAAAGTTTACTTTCGTAATCCAAAATTCACATTTACTGAGTTTAGAGTACAGTTGATGAAGACTCAACTCTTGTAATACCATCCTCAAATGGTTTTCGTGCTCCTCCTTGGTTTTTGAGTAGATCAAAATATCATCGATGAATACTACCACGAATTGATCCAAGAAGTTTTTAAAGATCCGATTCATCAAATCCATAAATGCTGCAGGGGCATTTGTTAAACCAAAAGGCATTACCAAAAATTAGAAATACCCATACCTAGTTCTGAAGGCCGTCTTTGATATATCTTCTTCTTTGATTCTTAATTGATGATATCCTGATCGAAGATCTATTTTGGAGAAATATTTTGCTCCCTTAAGTTGATCAAATAGATCCTCTAATCTTGGGAGTGGATATTTATTTTTTATAGTCACCTGGTTCAATCTTCTATAATCGATGCACATTCTTTTTGTTCCATCCTTTTTCTGAACAAATAGTACTGGTGCACCCCATGGGGATGAACTGGGTCTTATAAACCCGAGAGTAAGTAACTCGTCCAACTGCTTCCTCAGCTCTTTTAATTCTACTGGTGCCATTCTATATGGGGCAATTGAAATAGGAGCCACTCCTGGCATCAATTCTATTGAAAAATCTATTTCTCTTTTCGGTGGCAACCCTGGAAGATCTTCCGGAAACACTTGTGAAAATTCTGATACTACCAATGTGGTATTTTGTATAGGACTCTTCACCTCCTCTTCTAAAAGTTGAGCTAAGTAACATACTTTCGCTCTTGCCTTTCCGAACTTTCTTTCCCGGAATATTATTTCTTTATTATCTGATGTTTGTAAAGTAACCTTCTTTCGGTAACAATCCATCATTGCCCTATACTTGGATAACCAGTCCATTCCTAATAGAATGTCAAAAGTTTCCAACTTCAGTAGAATTAAATTTGCCACTAATTCTACTTCTTCAACTCGTAGTATACAGTTTCTGCAGACTCGATTCGTTTTGGCCGTATCGCTAAGTGCTGTAGTGATTGCCAGTATATACCCTAGAGGTTCAGTCTTTAATTGTAGTTCTTTAGCCAAGTGAACTGATATAAATGAATGTGTCGAACCAGGGTCTAGTATTACTCGAGCTAGACTTCCATAAATAAGAATAGTGCCTACGAAAATTTACTTTTGCGGTTAAAACTTATCTACGAAATGGCAAATTCTTGAAATGAATAGTTCATACCTTCAATGACGTCATTTGATTCCTCCACCGTGGATATTGCAAAAGTTTTTCCAGGCACTTTTGGAAGTTGACCAGGGCGATTTCCGGGTAATTGCGGATTATTCTTGAAGGGAGGTCTGGCTGGAGCGTTATTATTCAGACGAGGGCAGGTCCGTTGGAAATGATCCCGCGATCCACAGATGAAGCAATTACGAGATCCCGAAGCCATTTGAGGACCATTATTTTCTGTTGGAAATTCTTGCATCCTTGGCCTTTTGTTTGTCTCTACCCCTGGTGCACTCCTTTTCACCCTATTTTTCTCAAATATCTTTCGTGTTTCTTCCCATTCACGTTCTGCCACCATTGCAGTCTGTACTAGTTCACCATAGTTCCTTATGCGAAGTACAGCCACTCGGGTTCGAATATGAGGATTCAAACCCTGTTCAAATCTTTTGGACTTTAATTCCTCTGTGGCTATAAGATAATGAGCAAAGCGTGATAGTTCGATGAATTTAGCTTCATACTGGGAAACACTAAGTTTTCCCTGATAAAGTTCTAAAAACTCTGCAATCATTCTATCTTTGGTTGATTCTGAGAAATACTTCCCTAGAAATGTTTTTGTAAATTCCTCCCAAGTGAAACTTGCTTGAGTTCTTTTGACCGTGTCCCACCAGTAGTCCGCCTCTCCTTCTAACATGTATGTAGCTAAGATAACTTTTTGTTCATCGTTTGTCTTTAAAGTCTCCAATATCTTTTCTATTTGTTTGAGCCACCTATCAGCAATTAAGGGATCCGGTTCCCCTCTAAAAGCAGGGGGTTTTAATTCCTTGAATTCTTTCAGCATCACTCCCATCCTTGAACTATCCTTAGAGGAGTTCATCTTTTCTATCAATTGGTGTAATGCTCCTAACACCTTTGTCAGGTCTTCATTGGGAGTACTGTTGTCGTGGGAGTTCATAATTTCTGAAAATAAATAATAAAAAAAAAACATTTTTAAACACAAACTCACAATAACGTACTCATTCATTATTTATAATTTTCTTATCAGTCTACATATAACCGACAACTATTTTGAAAAACATCGGGTGTTCACAACGATTTTCATCGCCCACTTTTCCACAGATACATCGATAACGTTTGCAGAAAACATTCTCATTTTGGTTAGGTATAACCGGTTTCTTCGCCTTCTTTGCTTTCACGATTTTCTTCTTAGGTTTCACCTTTTCTCCTGATGAGCTACCTTCGGACAGTTTCGACTTCATGCTGTAGTTTAAAGGGAAAAAAAAAATTTACTTCATAAATATAATTATCTTAAATTTTTGGTGTCTATCCTACCGATGACCCTAATATATATATATATATATATATATATATATATATATATATATATATATATATATATATATATATATATATATATATATATATATATATATTAATAGCTCCTAGGATCTATTACCTAGGCTCTGATACCAAGTTGTAACGCCCCGATATTTTACGGATTTATTTGATCCGTATAATACTGAGGTGTTAGAAAATAAAAGCTTGGTATAACTAAGCTCCATCAAGATTGGAACTTAACTGAGCCATTCTATTAAAAATAACCATTGTTTGATACATTTTATGAGAACAAAAGTCTAAGACAATAAATTTATTCTTCTACAGCGACACTTCATGTTTCGACTTCGGCATCTTCGTAGAAAGGGGTGTACAGCGGGTCCTCAACTCCTTCTGGGTCGATCCCTACTCGCTCTCCGTCCTCTTCCAGTCCTGCAGGATTTGACTCTGAAGGGTGCACAATATCTGTAGGGGGGTGAGTCTAAAACCACTGACTCACCTCATGACATAGTTTATTTCATGCTAAATATTTGTATGGAAAAACAGTAAACGTGACTACGAAATGTAAATAATAGAAAACATGAATCACCCGATTCCCTTTTTGGCCCTTCCGCCAGGGTAGGAATCTCAATCCTTACCCGGGTACTTTTAGTCCGCAATAAGGCTAGCCCCACACCTAGGTACTTTTAGTCCTCAGACTAGGCTAGCCCCACACCTAGGTAATTTTTTGGCCCGTAGCCAGGGCTAGACCCACACCCAGGTACTTTCTGGCCTCAACCAGGGCTAGACCCACACCCAGGTACTTTCTGGCCTCAACCAGGGCTAGCCCCACACCCAAACAAGTGATCACGTACTTCACAATTTACTATCCCATAGCAATTTACCGGAAATCTATAGCAGATATTTAACATGAACAAACTTGGTTAAAATCCCCTACCTGAACCGTTGCAAACTCTTATTTCTGATGAGGAAGCCTTATCACGCTCGAAACCTGAAAATATGTTACTAATAATTTGTTAGTTTTTTCCTAAATTTTCTAGGATTTTTTCGAAACATTTTCGATGTGAACTAATGGGTTTCTCTCTTTTTAGGGGTATTTTTGTAATTTCAAAAATACCTTAAATCTATACTGGTGTGTAGATCTTTTCATTACGGACCCGTGGCCGCAAACGGAACTCAATTCCGAGTTCGTTTGCTCCCGTTACAGCCAAAACAATTAGCTGTTAGCGGATTTTTAATTCGGGTCTGCCCTTAGTAAAACAGTTCAGTTGTCTTTAGCAATACTGTTTTAGTTAATAAAAATTAGTGTCGCTATAACAATTCAAATTTTTTAATTAAATGGGCCCGACCCATTCCTTAATGGGCTTCAGCCCATATTTCATAGTGGGCTATATATATAGGTCTACTGGGCTTCAGCCCATCATAATCTTAATAAAAAAAATTAAACTAACCGGAGTTTTTGGGAGGCGGCGGCCGGCGGTAGGAGGCGGCGGCCGGCGGCGGGCGGCGGTGGTCGCCGGCGGTGGTCAGTCGGCGGGCGGCGGTCGGTGGTGGTTGTCGAGGGGGAGGGGAGAGGTAGGGCACGGGTTTCGAGATGGGCTGGAGTGAAAAACTCTTGTGGAGGGGGGGTTTATATAGTAGTTTTGGGAATTCTAAAAGTCACAGGGTCTTTATTGCAAATCGGCCATTTAGTGCGTACTGCGGCTGTACCCGTCCGATCGAAAACGAAAGGTCGCCGGCTTCGGTTACATCTGCGCGACCCATTCCGTCCGATCGAAAACGAAGGGTCAACGGCTGTTGGTCTCCCCATTAGTATATATATTAGTTATATTAGCTGTTCCTAATACAGAAACGCACTATAGGTCTTTTGGCTAGAGGAAAAACTTAAAAATTTTCTTATGAAGAGGTCATAGGTTCAAATCTTTCTATAGGCTAAATATATATATTTTTTTTCT
Organism: Chamaelirium japonicum; assembly: GCA_947650365.1. Taxonomy (NCBI): domain Eukaryota; kingdom Viridiplantae; phylum Streptophyta; class Magnoliopsida; order Liliales; family Melanthiaceae; genus Chamaelirium; species Chamaelirium japonicum. Next base: position 43,305,505 of record OX393557.1, on the reverse strand, counting down.
CACAATTTTTAAATACTTTAAATGCGTTCAAAACGTAAAAGTTTGTATAGGTTTTTCGATCATCTCGGCGAGACGAACGCAATGGCGCTGTCCGATTTTTATTTTGAATTTTCTATAAAAATTTTCTTATAATGACCTTTAAACTATTAATAAATTTTTGGGTTGTTACATTAACTAATGTCTCCATAAGAAGTATGATAACCCTAGTGGGATGCCCTTTCCCCACGTGGTCCTAGCGACCAAGTTAGGTTAGGATTTCACTGTGTGATACCCGTTTCTAGATGATGTTTGATGGTAGTATGAACTCATCACGATTTGGTTATGCCACCATTAGGTTGAGGTCTGGCGGAGGTTGTCGGATGTCCCTATTTGGCCAACATTGAAACCTGTAATGAGATGAGGTCTACTATGACATCAGGCATCAAATTATGAATGAAGCGTCATCGTAGTGGGAGTCCTTCCCACGTTGACCTTAGGCTAGGCTCCAGATCTTAGGATTATGGGCAAACTAGTGAAGTATCGGGATCCTTGGAATCTATGTAATGTGATCCTTGCAAGAAAGGCAAAAGCTAAGTATTCAAGGTAGGGACTATGATATTTTCCGAGGATACTAATGCTTTGCGGGAGGGTTTGTAAGCCTAGTGGGAGCACGGTAGACCAGGGTCTATGTCTAGGAGGTCGTGACCTATCTAGATATGCATAAAACCTCATAAAGAAGGGATGTGTAAGATGTTCACTCCAAAGGGGAGCTCCTGGCCTTCACAATCAACCGGCTAAGGGTTTGGGTGGGAGGTACGCAGTTCGATATTCCCACCGGGTGAGAGCTATGTTTCCTTCCATGCTGGTTCGCCTAGTAGTTTCCTTCGGGACATAGAGGATGCCGGTGGCAGTGGGTGACAGTTTTATCCTGCACCACGAGAGCCTATGAACCCCCCTGTCGACACCACCTAGATTTGTGGGAAACATCCGAAAGCTTGTGTGAAGCCGCTGTTGCTGCGCACGCGGGTCACATAAAGCTGGCCAAAAGGAGACTGGGAGGTCTTTCAATTTACCATGGGTAATTCTGATGAAGACTGGGTCGTAAAAATTTCGTTGGCAGAAGCGGTTGCATGCTCTCACCGAGATGCTGTCTCCAATTCAGGGTCGATAGTCTCAGTGCTCCAGCCCAGGGAATTTAAATTCCTGGATGTCTCCACTTGAGGTGGTGAAGACATAGCGGCTGGAGTAGACATTATCTATTTCTAAATTCCATGAAATAGATTATAGTAGATCCTAACTATTGCTTTAAACCATTGTTTACAGAAATCATGACCAAGCTCGACCCCCTTGCCTCCATACTTAATGATAACAAACTTACGGGACCAAACTACGAGGACTGGAAGCGTAACCTGATGCTCGTCCTAAGGGTTGGCAAACACACAATTGCCCTAAGTACCCCCCAATCGGTAATGCCGGGACCAGATGCAACTGAGGCCCAATTAAAGGAATGGAAAGACTGGCTAGATGCTGATGAGATGTGCAAGTGCTACATAGTGGCATCCTTGCAGACCGTCCTTTAGAAGCAAGTCGAAGACATGGCCTTTGCTTCAGACATTAAGCTCTACCTGAAGGAAATGTTCGAGGGTCGTAGTCGGGTAACTCGTTACCTGACCATCAAGAAATTGGTGTCCACGAAGATGGTAGAGGGGACTTTAGTTCGGGATCATATGCTGAAGTTGTTTGGCTATATGAACGAGCTTGGTTCCTTCGATGTCATCTTGGATGCAGAGATCCAGACCGACATTTTCCTCGCGTCTCTGTCAGGAGCGTTTGAGGGCTTCGTTACCAACTTCAACCTTAACCGGCTGGAGATGTCTAACGCAGAGCTCCTAGCGGCGCTCCAGGCGGCAAAGGACGGGATAAAGGCAGGAGCCCAATCCCTAAACGTGGAGCGGAATTCTTCTCTGAAAGCCAAGGGCAAGTTTCAGAAAAGAAAGTCTAAGAAGCCCGTGAAGATGAGCCAGGTGCAGTTGCAGGTTCCCAAGCAGAATGGTCAAGCGAAGCCCAAAGGAAAATGTTTCCGATGCGGCAAGAAGGGGCACTGGAAGGGCGACTGCCGATCGGCTCCCAAGAAGGCTGAGACAGGTATATCTCAAATCCACATAGTGGAATCCCTTGTAGCATCCAGTTGTTCTCCAGTTTCATGGATTGTGGATTCTGGTTCCACTAACCATGCTTGCAATAATTTGCAGGGGTTTAAGGAGACAAGAAAACTGGGTGATGGAGAGATAATCCTAAGCATGGGAACTAAGGCTGTGGCAGAGGCTGAAGCAGTTGGAGATGTCATCTTGCAGTTCCTTGATGGAAGAAGTTTATTACTTAGAGACATACTTTATGTAACGTCCTTGAGACGTAATTTAATTTCTGTTTCCTTATTGAATAATGAAGGTTTTTCAGTTTTATTTGATGCTTTTGGTGTGTCAATTAAATTGAATGGTTCCTTTGTTTGTAAGGGAAAGATACAGAATAGTCTCTATGTAATTAACTCCAATCATAAGCAGGATAACATAACTGAAGCTTGTGTGATTAATTCATCTAAAAGGAAAAATCCCTCAGATAATCCAATACTCCTTTGGCATCTAAGGCTTGGACACATAGCCTCAGCCAGGATTCACAGGTTGGTTAAGGTAGGACTCTTAAGTCCAAATGTTTCAGAAAGCCTACCGACGTGTGAGTCTTGCCTAGAAGGCAAGATGACTAAAAGGTCTTTCCGAGCCAAAGGTAGCAGATCTAGGAGGTATTGGAGTTGGTACACACTGATGTATGTGGGCCCATAAGTGTCCGTGCCATAGGAGGCTTCGAGTATTTCATCACCTTCACGGATGATCACTCGAGGTTTGGATACATATACCTAATGCGGCAGAAATCTGAATCCTTTGATAAGTTCAAGGAGTTCAGAGCTAAAGCAGAAAAGCAGACGGGTAAAAGTATCAAGTCTCTTCGATCGGATCGAGGAGGCGAATACCTATCGGATGAATTTATTGGGTACCTGCGTGAGCATAGGATCGTATCCCAGTTGACTGCACCAGGGACACCACAACAGAATGGTGTATCTGAGAGGAGAAACCGAACTTTGTTAGACATGGTTCGGACTATGATAAGTTATGCAACATTGTCACCTAGTTTTTGGGGATATGCCCTAGAGACGGCAATATATACTTTGAACTTTGTTCCATCAAAGTCAGTACCCATAACTCCTTGGGAGCTATGGTTGAAGCGAAAGCCAAGCCTACAACACTTTAGGATTTGGGGTTGTCCAGCACATGTGCGAAAGGACAAGCGAGATAAGATGGAGTCAAAAACTAAGGTATGTCTGTTCATTGGGTATCCAAAAGGGACAAAGGGTGGTTTATTTTATGATCCTGAGGATAGAAAGGTTGTCGTCTCGACAAACGCCGTATTCCTAGAGCAGGATTATTTAATATACCATAAGCCCACCAGTAAAGTAGTTCTTGAAGAATTGTTTTGTACTGATGGGAGTACGCAGACAGAAAACGTAGTGGGAGCCGATACCACTAAGATTAACGGTACTATAAAATCGACTCCTATGGAACCACCGCAGGTTCGTCGCAGTGGGAGGACCACAAGTGCTCCTGATAGATACATTGGAGAAGCCTTTATGGTTGATCCAGAGTTTCAGGAGAATGATCCTCTGAACTATGACGAAGCGATGGTATCCACTGACCATGCAGCATGGCAGGAAGCCATGGAGGCAGAACTGACATCGATGTCCCAAAATTCGGTCTGGACACTTATAACACCACCTCACAATATTAAATCTGTTGGGTGTAAGTGGGTGTATAAGAGGAAAAGAGGCCCGGATGGTACCGTTGAGACTTACAAAGCTAGACTAGTCGCTAAGGGTTATACCCAGCGAGAAGGGATCGACTATGACGAAACCTTTTCGCCAGTGGCTATGCTTAAGTCTATCCGGATCCTCTTGTCCATTGCAGCCCATTATGATTGGGAGATCTGGCAAATGGACGTCAAGACCGCATTCCTCAACGGGGATTTGGAAGAAGACATCTACATGTCTCAGCCTCCAGGCTTTGTCGCAAAAGGTCAGGAAGGTCTGGTGTGCAAGTTGCAAAGGTCCATTTATAGACTAAAGCAAGCATCCAGAAGTTGGAACATGCGTTTTGATCAGGCTATCCAGTACGTCTTATGGATTTAAACAGAATGTGGATGAACCATGTGTTTATAAAAGGACTGATAAGACTGCAGTAGTTTTTCTAGTGCTTTACGTGGACGATATCCTGCTCATCGGAAATGATGTTGGAACGTTGTCTACAGTGAAGGTGTGGTTATCCTCTCAATTTGACATGAAAGACCTGGGTGAAGCGAGTTATGTTCTGGGGATCAAGGTAACTCAAGATCGCCAGAACAAGATTCTCTCGCTATCACAGTCAGCCTACATAGATACTATCTTGGTCAGATTCAGTATGCACAACTCCAAGAAGGGACTGGTTCCATTCAGACATGGAATGAAGTTGTCCAAGGATCAGGGTCCTAAGACTCCTGAGGAGAGGGCAGAGATGCAGAAGATACCTTATGCTTCGGCAGTAGGGAGTCTGATGTATGCCATGCAGTGCACGAGACCAGATATATGCTATGCAGTAGGCATGATGGGCAGGTATCAGTCAAATCTGGGTCCAGGGCACTGGACTGCTGTGAAAAGTATACTCAAGTATCTCCGTAGGACGAGAGATTATGAGTTAGTTTACTCTTCACAGGAACTGATACCGATTGGATATACGGATTCTGATTTTGCGTCAGATCCGAAATCCAGGAAATCGACGTCAGGATTTGTGTTTTCATTAGGAGGAGGAGTTGTCAGTTGGAGGAGCGTGAAGCAGGGATGCATCGTGGATTCGACAACAGAGGCTGAGTACATTGCGATGTGCGAAGCAGCTAAGGAGGCGGTGTAGCTCAAGAAGTTCCTCACGAACTTAGGATACGTACCGGGAGCTCAAGATCCTATTGTCCTTTACTGCGACAATAGTGGAGCGGTAGCACAATCCAAGGAGCCAAGATATCACCAGAAGAGCAAGCATATCGAGTGAAAATACTACATAATCCGGGACTTGCAGAAGCGAGGGGAGGTAGCAGTGACTCAGGTGGCGTCTGCAGATAAAATGGCGGACCCTTTCACAAAGGCGTTACCGACCAAGGCTTTTGAGAAGCACGTGGATGTCATGGGAGTTAAGACTGTTGTTCCCCGCTAAGTCAAGTGGGAGATTGTTGTAGCTCGTGTGTCCTTAGCGTGGATTTTCTGCATTAACATTAATAAAGATGACTTTGGTTATTGCTTTAATTAGAATACTACTCTGGTATATGATAATACTCATATAATAAAAGGACCCTAGGGAACACAATAGGCCACTGAGGCGCATGGAGGATCCATGCTTGGGAGACCCAGTGGACCAGTTCTGTGTAGACCTAGAACTAGTTCACAGCTTAGGTAATGCCGGTCGCTTCACCGAGAATAAGTTGTTGGTAGGTAGAGGATGTGGTGAAGTTTCCACCACGGGAACGTGGGATTCCCATTCACCTGACCAAGCACGATGATCGTGTTGAACAGGAACCAAGACGGTGCATAGTTCAGTGATTCAGATACTGGTGCAGAAACCGTCTTACTACTATAGATAATCTGTCCTTAACCCTGAGGGACCATGTACACTGGGCCAACCAGTTGTGTGGTGCTTTGATGTGCCAACGTGTGCGGGCCTTCCATAGTTCAATACCACGGTACGTTGGGTTACCCAGCTGGCGCTTGAGTGAGATGTAATCCCTATAGGTTATCCGACGTCCAGTGTTGGATGGGTGCGGTTTGATGAGTCAATCTTTCCACACAGTTAACCCAGGCCAAGTGGTTGTCAGTATGACTGACGATGTTCCGGATGCTAGGCATAGCACCGGAAGGTGTGTGGTGTTATAAATGACAAGTCATCAAACCCTAGTCAGATGAACGATCGGGATCTGACGGTGCTCCCCACCGCCCGAGTCGTATCATGGCACCAGTAATATGAGGGACTAAGGATTATCGGAGTATAGTAGAGAACAGGGTTACGACGGAGTAACATAAGTTTAGGATCACTAGAGTTCAACTCGCGTCGCACTCTGGGTGGCTACGCGGGTTAATCGGATTAGGGCTGATTAACGAAACTTTCGGTGTGTCACCGGAACAGTTAATCAGGGATCCGATTGGAGCTAGAGATCCTGAACCCTGAAGGTTCCACCATATCGTTGCGTATAGGAATTGTTCCCTGACCTAGTTGGATACGTTGGATGCGAAGTAGCGCGTGTTGGAAGTTAATCCGGGTCAGAGGCTCGCAGCGGAAACGATTTGGCGGTCGAAAGACCGTTCATGGTGCACGTTACACGATTTAATTTTTCACAGAAACTAATCTACATATGTGTGCATGTGTATGTACGAGAATCGAAAAACCCTAACGGCAATCTAGCGTAATGATTAACTAGCATGGATGCAAATCATAATGCTCGCTAGATCTACATGTTAGATTACACATACCTTTCGTACGGATCTTTTAACCGCGGAGGATTGTCTTCTTTGTCGATGGAGACGGAAGATCGTTCGCGAAGATGCCGACGGTACGAATGGAGATGTTACCTTCTTGTTCACCCGATCTCACACGATGCACGGAACGTCGCTCTCGGATCTCTGAGTGCCTCCGAAGAACGACCCTTCTCCTTCTTCAGAACTCCACGCGAGGAAGACGAAGTAGCAAGCAGGAAACGGAGAGAGATTAGGGAGAGAACTAGAGAGATGAGAGAGAGGGGGGTTCGGTTTTTTTATCACATGGGGCCGGCGCCCATAGCTTCCTTTATAGGGCCGGCCATCCCCCCTTGGATAAGGATCCAAGGGGATAATAACTCCCTCTCATTATCTCTCCATTATCTCCTTTTTATCTCTCCGCGTATTTATCCGTTTTCCCACTTTTTAGGGCTCGATCTTAACCGATTTATCGCCCCATCCCTATCTATATGGCCGGCCCTATAGATGAGGGATTCTCATCCCTACATCATAGGGTCGGCCCTGGTGAGGTGTCCCACCACTAGGATCGGCCAACAGTGAGGTCCGGCAGAGTGAGGTTTTTACCAAAACGCCCCGACGCCTCATTTTAACCATTTCTAGCGTACGATACCTAGCGGCCATTACTTAAGTGATATCTACTAGTTACTTACTATTAACTGAGGCCACCGGAGGGTGCCTCTAGCAAAGTCAACTAGTCAACTCGCAACATACCCCGGTGCATCGCACCTATGCAGCGAAGTTCACTTATGGCTAGGGATTACTACATACGACTCTGCACTAGTCTCGGGCTCAACCCTTAGTACTCGTATGTAGTTACGCATCTACCGTGCTCTAGTGCCAAGCACACACGGAGCGTATACTTCTATCTTCCTCCTGCTTATGGTGTTCCGAGGAGACGGTTCAAGAACCGTACATAATGTTGATAAGGTGGAACCATCAGGGACCGGGGTTCATGGCTTCCAACTCAAGCTCGATCGACACACTACCCGAGTGTACCATCGATCCTCTGAGCTCGAGTTAACCTACGTAGCCACCCAGAGTGCGACGCAGGCTGCACTCCAATTCACCCAGACTTACTATGTTCTCCATCATACCCCTGCTCTCCGCTTAGTAGTGGTAAACCCGCTGTCCCTCCACTTGATGCCATGATTCACTTCGAGCGGTGAAGACTACCGTCAGACTCGAACGATCATATGACTTGGTTCCTTCCAGGTTGACCTATACATCGTACCTCTGATTACCCCGTCGAGTAATCGAACCCGGTCAACAGTCAAACTGATGACCACCAGGCCTGGGTTTGGTACAGTGTAAGTCACACCAAGGAACGCATCTCCCATCAGGGGTGTGGATGGCCTGCAGGAGTGACACGCTAATGCAACGCCAGCCGGGTAACCCAGTACACCGTGGTTTTGGATCACTGCATATGGACCCTCACACATTGGTGCGCCAAAGCACCACGCAACTGGTTAGTCCATCAGTCGTGGTTCCTCAGGGTTTAGGACCGTTTTACCCTAAGCAGAAACACGGCTTAGTGTACCAGTGTCTGCTCACTGATCTGTACACCGTGTTAGTTCCGTTCAGCCACAGACACTGTGCCTGGTGATGACCATGGTGAAGACATCCCATGAACTGTCATCGCCAACAGCTTACCATGATGAGGCGACCAACCTGATCATAGCTGCGAACATATTTAGGTTATACGGGACCAATCCACTTAGTCTTCAACTCAGTGGACTACCATATAACCATGGCTCTCTGTTCTTTAAAGAACACGTAACTATGTTACGCACCTATATGCATCTCATGTAATAATAACTATCAATCTTTATTAGACCAAAACATAAAGTTTTACAAGCTTAGAACACATCAATCCTAACAATCTCCCACTTGGTCTAGCGAAGCAAAACGGTTTTGACTCCCATCGCGTCCACATGTCGCTCGAATGCCTTGGTAGGTATTGCCTTTGTGAAAGGATCAGCAACATTATCTGTAGATGCAATCTGCGTCACCGCTACTCGCCCTTGCTTTTGAAACTGCCGAATCAAGTGGAACTTGCGCTCGATGTGCTTCCCCTTTTGGTGATGTCTTGGCTCCTTGGCTTGTGCTACCGCCCCACTATTGTCGCAGTAAAGCACAATAGGTAACTGGGCCTCTGGTACACATCCCAAATCCGTAAGGAATTTCTTGAGCCATATCGCCTCTTTGGCTGCCTCGCACGCTGCAACGTACTCAGCCTCTGTGGTAGAGTCTGCGATGCATTTCTGCTTCACACTCTGCCAACTAACCGCTCCTCCTCCTAGCATAAACACAAAACCTGATGTCGACTTTCTGGATTCCAAATCTGACATAAAGTCAGAATCTGTATATCCAATCGGCGTCAGTTCTTGTCCAGTGTATACCAACTCATAGTCCCTTGTTCTACGAAGGTACTTGAGTATACACTTCACAGCTGTCCAGTGATCTGGACCCGGATTCGACTGAAACCGACCCATCATGCCTACTGCGAAACAGATATCTAGCCTTGTACAATGCATAGCATACATTAGACTACCCAATGCCGAGGCATAAGGTATCTTCTGCATTTCTGCTCTCTCCTCAGGTGTCTTAGGACATTGATCCTTAGACAGTTTTATGCCATGTCTAAATGGCACAAAACCCTTCTTGGAGTTTTGCATGTCAAATCTAGCCATAACCTTATCTATATACGCAGCCTGTGACAGCGAGAGAATCTTGTTCTGGCGATCACGTGTTACCTTGATCCCCAAAACATAACTCGCTTCACCTAGGTCTTTCATATCGAACTGTGTTGACAACCAGACCTTTACCGTTGATAATGTTCCTACATCATTTCCAATGAGCAGAATATCATCTACGTAAAGTATCAAATATACTACTGTGGTCTTATCAGTCCTCTTGTATACACATGGTTCATCCTCGTTTTGAGTAAATCCATATGACTGGATTGCCTGATCAAAACGGATGTTCCAACTTCTAGATGCTTGCTTTAGTCCATAAATGGACTTCTGCAACTTGCAAACTAGATGTTCCTGACCCTCTGACTCAAAGCCTGGTGGCTGAATCATATAAATGTCTTCTTCCAAATTTCCATTAAGGAATGCTGTCTTGACATCTATTTGCCAGATCTCCCAGTCATAATGGGCTGCAATGGATAGGAGGATCCGAATAGACTTTATCATAGCTACCGGCGAGAAGGTTTCGTCAAAGTCGATCCCTTCTCTCTGGGTGTAACCCTTGGCAACTAATCTAGCTTTATAAGTCTCTATTGTACCATCGGATCCTCTCTTCTTCTTATACACCCACTTACACCCAATAGGTTTAATATTGGATGATGGTGTAACAAGAGTCCAGACTGCGTTATGGGACATTGATTCAATTTCTACCTCCATAGCCTTTTGCCAGTCAGAGCTGTCAGAAGCTCCCACTGCCTCATCGTAGCTCAGTGGGTCATCCTCCTGACCCTCTGGATCAACCAATAAGGTTTCTCCATAGTATCTGTCAGGAGCTCTGATGTTTCTCCCACTGCGACGAGATGGTGGTGGTGTTACAGGATTAACAGGTTCTACAGTATCTGGTATATTATTATCTGTAATGTCAGTTCCCATTATGCTTTTGGATGCGCTATCTGAACTAGTACCCAGCAGTTCATCCAGAACTACCTTACTAGTAGGTTTGTGGTCCACAATATAATCCTGTTCTAGGAAATAGGCGTTCGTAGAAACGATCACTTTCTTTTCCTCAGGATCATAAAATAGACCACCTTTGGTCTCCTTGGAATACCCTACAAATAAGCATACTCTGGTTTTAGATTCCATCTTTTCCCTCTTATCCCTTCGCACATGTGCAGGGCATCCCCATATTCTGAAATGCTGTATCAATGGCTTTCGCTTTGACCACAGTTCTCTAGGGGTCAGAGGCACTGACTTAGACGGAACGTGATTCAGAATATAAACTGCTGTTTGTAGGGCATATCCCCAAAAGGTCATTGGTAAACTGGCGTAACTCATCATGCTACGAACCATGTCCAACAAGGTTCGATTCCTTCTCTCGGAAACTCCATTCTGTTGTGGGGTACCTGGAGCAGTTAACTGGGATTTTATCCCATGCTCCACCAAATACCCTAGGAACTCGTCAGATAGGTATTCACCTCCTCGATCAGATCGAAGGGTTTTTATATATTTACCTGTCTGCTTTTCTACTTCAGCCCTGAACTCTTTGAACATGTCAAAGGATTCCGACTTCCGATGCATCAGGTAAATGTAACCATATCTTGAGTAATCATCAATGAATGTGATGAAATACTCATGGCCTCCTATCGCCTTGACGTTCATGGGTCCACATACATCCGAATGGATTAACTCTAACACCTCGGTAGCTCTTACTCCTTTGCCTTTAAAGGACCTCTTGGTCATCTTGCCTTCCAGGCAGGATTCACAGGTGGGAAGGATCTCCGTAGGATCTGTTTCCAGAAGCCCGGCCTTCACCATTCTATGGATCATATCTAAGGCAATATGTGTAACATCCGCCCAAACACACAAGATATTGTCCGCTTTGCCCCGTGCCCGCACGAGAACTTCCCAGGGTGGTCACCCATCCTGGTACTACTCTCGCCCGAGCACGCTTAACTACGGAGTTCTTACGAAATCCGTAGCGACGCACGGTTTTAAAACGCGTCTTCTATGTTTGGGAGGGGAAATTATATAAGTAGCTCAGGATCTCCTTCTCTCCAGGCGATGTGGGGCTAACTCATGGCCTTGTACACCTCACCTCACCTCACCTCACCTCATCCATCTTGGCATTCCCGCCTCAGGAGTCTTGGCTCTTGGCTATTGGCCTATTGGATCTTGGTCGTCACAATCCATTGTGACGACCAAGATCCAATAGGCCAATAGCCAAGAGCCAAGACTCCTGAGGCGGGAATGCCAAGATGGATGAGGTGAGGTGAGGTGAGGTGAGGTGTACAAGGCCATGAGTTAGCCCCACATCGCCTGGAGAGAAGGAGATCCTGAGCTACTTATATAATTTCCCCTCCCAAACATAGAAGACGCATTTTAAAACCGTGCGTCGCTACGGATTTCGTAAGAACTCCGTAGTTAAGCGTGCTCGGGCGAGAGTAGTACCAGGATGGGTGACCACCCTGGGAAGTTCTCGTGCGGGCACGGGGCAAAGCGGACAATATCTTGTGTGTTTGGGCGGATGTTACAAAATGGTATCAGAGCCGGTTCTCCTCGGGATGGGAGGGGTCTAACCCTACACGAGGACGTGTAGCCCTAAGGGGGGTGGATTGTGACGACCAAGATCCAATAGGCCAATAGCCAAGAGCCAAGACTCCTGAGGCGGGAATGCCAAGATGGATGAGGTGAGGTGAGGTGAGGTGAGGTGTACAAGGCCATGAGTTAGCCCCACATCGCCTGGAGAGAAGGAGATCCTGAGCTACTTATATAATTTCCCCTCCCAAACATAGAAGACGCGTTTTAAAACCGTGCGTCGCTACGGATTTCGTAAGAACTCCGTAGTTAAGCGTGCTCGGGCGAGAGTAGTACCAGGATGGGTGACCACCCTGGGAAGTTCTCGTGCGGGCACGGGGCAAAGCGGACAATATCTTGTGTGTTTGGGCGGATGTTACAATATGCCCAAGTCGTAAGTGCCACAGGTGGGTTAAATTTTCCGAAGGATTCTTACGCTTAGATGAATTAACATTAAATGCTGAAGTTATTATGTTATCTTTTTCAAATTTAGGACTTACAACATAGAGATGATTCTGAACCATTCCTCTTATTATAAAAGTTCCATTCAGTTTAAACGACACACCAGAAGCATCAAAATAAACTGAATAACCTTCATTAACTAAAGAAGAAACAGAAATTAAGTTACGTCGCAAGGACGGTACATAAAAGACATCTCTAAGTGTCAAAGTCTTATTATTCGAAAAACTAAGATTAACATCTCCAATAGCTTCAGCAGCAGCCACGGCCTCAGTTCCCATGCTCAGGGTCACTTCTCCATCAAGCAATCTTCTGCTTTCCCGAAACCCCTGAAGAGAGTTACAGGCATGGTTAGTGGATCCAGAATCCACAATCCAACTAGCAAAAGTACTATTACTTGAAAGAAATGATTCAACAACTAAGAGTTGTAGATTACCTTCACCAGCATTCTGAGGCTTCTTGCAGTCCTTCTTCCAATGACCCTTCTGGCCACACCGGAAGCACTTCGTGCCCGGTTTCTTTGATTCTCCAGACCCAGAGGCTCCAGCAGAGTCCTGCACAGGCAATGATATAGGTTTCCTTTTATGTTTCTTGCCCTGAGGTTTACCAGGCTTCTTGAAGGATCTGCGTTGCACGTGAAGTGCTTCGCCCTTCTGCTTGAAGCCATCCTCAGCTGCCTGGAGAGCTCCCAGAAGCTCTGCATTTGTCATAGCCAACTTGTTCAAATTAAAGTTGGTGACAAAGCCTTCAAAGGCTCCAGACAGTGACGAGAGGAAGATGTCTGTCATCACCTCGCCTTCTAGCACAATGTCCATGGTAGCTAGTTCGTTCTGGAACCCAAACATTTTCATCATGTGTTCCCGAACCAGCGTCCCATTGGACATCTTAGTGCCGACGAGTTTCTTGATGGTAAGGTATCGCGTAACGCGATTGTGACCTTCAAACATCTCCTTCAAATACTACATCATGTCAGAAGCGTCGGGCATCTCCTCGACTTGCTTCTGCAGAGTTGTTTGCAAGGATGCTATTATATAGCATTTACATATCTCATTGGATTCCTTCCAGTCAGTGAATGCCTTTAACTGTGCCTCTGTGGCATTGGGTCCTGGCAAATCTGGCTCAGGGTCATTAAGGGCTGACATATGTTTACCAATCCTTAGGACCAGGTACAGGTTGCGCTTCCAGTCCTCATAGTTGGGACCGGTAAGTTTGTGGTCATTTAGGATGGCGGACAGGGGGTCTAACTTAGTCATCTGAAAATAAAGATTGAATAATGAGTATGCATAAAAACTTATTTTATGGATTTTTAAAACAAGCTAATTATATCCATATGTCGACGCTACCCTCAAGCGAAGCCATCTCTATGGATTAATTAACCATGTATGTAAGATCTCGGAATCGGCTGTACCTGCCCTAGGGGGCATCATACAGCGTCAATCCGCTTACACGGGCCTTTTCCTTGACCCTATCCAAATCTGCCAACTAAGGGCTGTGATGGACCATGGTTATCTTTCGGCCAGTACCACGTGATCACCGTTGTCTTCGCAACGAATACCTCACGTGTACTTAGGATGCTTACCCACGAGCCTAAGCAATTACGACACGGGAGTTCATGCGGCCCCCACTAGGGTGGGATGAAAAGCCCTTCTCTCCTGGCCCCGTAATCGCCATATCCACAGGGAGGTCATTAAGTAATTTGGCATGGAAACACACAGCTCCCACCCTAGGGGGTGTGAAGTTATGCATCCCCACCCAAACACAAAACGACTGGCCGTGGAGGCCAGAGGATCTTATAAAAGTCCTCTCTTGCATCCCTTATAAATCTGAGGGTTATTTTGCGAGTATAAATTTATGCAAATGCAAAGGTAGCGACCTCCTAAATACTAGACCCTGGTCACACCATGCTCCCACTAGCGTTCAAACCTTTCACCTAGCATTAATCACTCTCGGAATATCATAGTCCCTGCCTCAAGTGGATTTCTCCATTCAAGGGTCACATTACATATTCCAAGAGTATCGATGCTTTGCAAAATTGGTTATCACGCTAATGCTCTGGAGCTAATCCTAGAGTCAGACTCACTGGAAAGGACTCCCACTAGTCATGGCGCCTCGCTTATAGATTTGACAATTGATGTTCAATGGATCTCCATCTCATCTTTGATTTCGATGCTGGCCAAATAGGCACACCCGACTAGTCGGGTGCTCTCCTAATGGTGGCATAACCATATGTGATGGGATCCCACTAACATCAAAAGTCAACTAAATAATAGGCGTCATCTAGCGGGATCCTAACCTCAAACAGTCGCTTGGACCGGAGGGGAAAGGCATCCCTCTGAAAACTGATAATCATATTATCTCATCGGGGTTCGATATGAAGCATAAAGAACTAATTAAAGAAAGCAACCATAAAAACTGAATTAAGTTCAGGGTCCGACCCCTGAACCTAATTAGCACAGCGCAGGCCTCTAGCTTTCTTCGCAAGGTTTCTCGGTCCGGCTCCTCCGTCGCGCTTGCGAACACTTTGCCGGATCGTCTTCATCCTCCAGGGTTCCGCTTCCGCTCCCGATGGTGGATTTCTTTGGCACGTCTTTCTTCTCGATCTGTAACTGAAAAAGTCTAGTACGCTACGAGCAAGTGCTCGGTCGTACACAATTTCCTAGAAAGAAAAATAAAACACACCTAGAAAAAAGGCCATGGGAAACCGAGGATGGACAAACCCCATCGCTCGCCCAATCTATGGCTCAATTACATATCCACACACAGAAAGCAAATCCAGACAATTGCTAACTCGGGGTCCGACCCCCGGTAGCAAGCACAAAGCATAGATCTAGATTTTTTATAGCGGCGCCCTGCAAGAATGATTAATAGAACAAGCACAATCTATATATATGCATGATCTAAGCGTATGAACCCCGATGATCTCACGCATTCATCATGCGCCCACATGTTCGTTTCATGAAAAAACGTGAAACGCACACCACTAATGCGGCTCTGATACCAATTGTTGGAAGTTAATCCGGGTCAGAGGCTCGCAGCGGAAACGATTTGGCGGTCGAAAGACCGTTCATGGTGCACGTTACACGATTTAATTTTTCACAGAAACTAATCTACATATGTGTGCATGTGTATGCACGAGAATCGAAAAACCCTAACGGCAATCTAGCGTAATGATTAACTAGCATGGATGCAAATCATAATGCTCGCTAGATCTACATGTTAGATTATACATACCTTTCGTACGGATCTTTTAACCGCGGAGGATTGTCTTCTTTGTCGATGGAGACGGAAGATCGTTCGCGAAGATGCCGACGGTACGAATGGAGATGTTACCTTCTTGTTCACCCGATCTCACACGATGCACGGAACGTCGCTCTCGGATCTCTGAGTGCCTCCGAAGAACGACCCTTCTCCTTCTTCAGAACTCCACGCGAGGAAGACGAAGTAGCAAGCGGGAAACGGAGAGAGATTAGGGAGAGAACTAGAGAGATGAGAGAGAGGGGGGTTCGGTTTTTTTATCACATGGGGCCGGCGCCCATAGCTCCCTTTATAGGGCCGGCCATCCCCCCTTGGATAAGGATCCAAGGGGATAATAACTCCCTCTCATTATCTCTCCATTATCTCCTTTTTATCTCTCCGCGTATTTATCCGTTTTTCCACTTTTTAGGGCTCGATCTTAACCGATTTATCGCCCCATCCCTATCTATATGGCCGGCCCTATAGATGAGGGATTCTCATCCCTACATCATAGGGTCGGCCCTGGTGAGGTGTCCCACCACTAGGATCGGCCAACAGTGAGGTCCGGCAGAGTGAGGTTTTTACCAAAACGCCCCGACGCCTCATTTTGACCATTTCTAGCGTGCGATACCTAGCGGCCATTACTTAAGTGATATCTACTAGTTACTTACTATTAACTGAGGCCACCGGAGGGTGCCTCTAGCAAAGTCAACTAGTCAACTCGCAACATACCCCGGTGCATCGCACCTATGCAGCGAAGTTCACTTATGGCTAGGGATTACTACATACGACTCTGCACTAGTCTCGGGCTCAACCCTTAGTACTCGTATGTAGTTACGCATCTACCGTGCTCTAGTGCCAAGCACACACGGAGCGTATACTTCTATCTTCCTCCTGCTTATGGTGTTCCGAGGAGACGGTTCAAGAACCGTACATAATATTGATAAGGTGGAACCATCAGGGACCGGGGTTCATGGCTTCCAACTCAAGCTCGATCGACACACTACCCGAGTGTACCATCGATCCTCTGAGCTCGAGTTAACCTGCGTAGCCACCCAGAGTGCGACGCAGGCTGCACTCCAATTCACCCAGACTTACTATGTTCTCCATCATACCCCTGCTCTCCGCTTAGTAGTGGTAAACCCGCTGTCCCTCCACTTGATGCCATGATTCACTTCGAGCGGTGAAGACTACCGTCAGACTCGAACGATCATATGACTTGGTTCCTTCTAGGTTGACCTATACATCATACCTCTGATTACCCCGTCGAGTAATCGAACCCGGTCAATAGTCAAACTGATGACCACCAGGCCTGGGTTTGGTACAGTGTAAGTCACACCAAGGAACGCATCTCCCATCAGGGGTGTGGATGGCCTGCAGGAGTGACACGCTAATGCAACGCCAGCCGGGTAACCCAGTACACCGTGGTTTTGGATCACTGCATATGGACCCTCACACATTGGTGCGCCAAAGCACCACGCAACTGGTTAGTCCATCAGTCGTGGTTCCTCAGGGTTTAGGACCGTTTTACCCTAAGCAGAAACACGACTTAGTGTACCAGTGTCTGCTCACTGATCTGTACACCGTGTTAGTTCCGTTCAGCCACAGACACTGTGCCTGGTGATGACCATGGTGAAGACATCCCATGAACTGTCATCGCCAACAGCTTACCATGATGAGGCGACCAACCTGATCATAGCTACGAACATATTTAGGTTATACGGGACCAATCCACTTAGTCTTCAACTCAGTGGACTACCATATAACCATGGCTCTCTGTTCTTTAAAGAACACGTAACTATGTTACGCACCTATATGCATCTCATGTAATAATAACTATCAATCTTTATTAGACCAAAACATAAAGTTTTACAAGCTTAGAACACATCAATCCTAACAGCGCGATGGAGCGCAAACCCGGAGCCAAAGAACCTAATTCACATATGTTACGGGCCGTAGGGGTATTTTGGTAAATACTGAAATATGGCTCAGAACATATTGAATATGGATCTTAGATTGAGCGGAATAATTCCAGGAGCTCACAAGCGCTGACAGAACTCGATTCCGAGTAGCGCACCTCACTCAGTCCCACTTTCAGTTTTTCGCTTTTCGTGAAGGGCGTTTTCGTCCGGACTTCACGATCGACATCCGGAAGACCTAAATCCGATCCCCCCTCATCCCTATCCACCTAGGGGCCGGCCCTAGGCTCCTTGGAGCCATGGGAGACTGGCCCTATAAAGGAAATAGGGAGGGAAGGGGCCGACCCTATGGTTCTACTCCCCTCCCCTCCAAAAATCCGACCCCTAGTCCTCCTCCTTTGTGGTTTCGGCCAAGGAAAAGAGAGGAAGAAGAAAGGAGAAGGAAGAGGAATGAAGAAGAAGGAAGAAAGGAGAAAGAGGAGGAGAAAATCTCGCGGCTGGCCATCGTCTTCGCAACGGATTCTTCCGTTGGCTCGAAATCCCTGCACTCAGAGACGGGATTTCGAGGATTCTTCCATTCGTAAAGGACAAGGTGCTATCCGACAGTTTCCCTTGCGATTCAAGTGCGGTTCTTCATCGTTCCGTAATCTCCGGATCATAGATCCATAAGGTATGATGAATCTAAACACCTAAGTAGATGCATGCATGTCTTTCGTAGATTGTAGTATGCTTCTAGGGTGTCCGCACATATGCTAAGATCATAGATTTGTATGTAGATTGTTTTGTAGAATTAATTGTAATGAAACATACACCGTATGATCTTCGGATCTTTCTTTTGCTTCCGCTGCGACTCTGATTAGCGGAACCCAATTCCAACAACAAGAATATGGACCTATTTGAGGGACACTCCATGTCCCCGATCTCTATTGCCGGCACATGTCGTTCTCATTCATCTAGTTTCCTAAAAGTTAACAAGGTATCCTTTCCTTTGCAGACAAGCCGGACCTTATCAATTCTTGTCAAATGGGAGGTATCGACAATAGTACTGGAGCTAAAGATTAACTTCGATGGAGTTTTTGATCGTTCTTACAACGGTGGTGGAGGGGGATTTGTCGTACGCAACCATACGGGCTGCATCCTGCGAATGGGTGCGGTTCCTTAACAACAATTTCTATTATTAACATGGAGGTCCGAGCTCAATGGGAAGCCATCCGGAACTTGGAGGTTAGCGATGTGAGCCAACCCATTTGGGTGGATTCAATGACAGTGATTCAATGGATTAATGCTGGCGACGGGGAGTACTTCCTCATCAAAGACACATGCAATAGTCTTCACCGGTCCATACTGTTCGGATAATTCATGCGTATCGTGAATCGCGAATCAAGTAGCAAACATTATGGTGCTCTGACTTCCTTTGGATATTGTAACAGGCGTTAATTGTGATGTTTCATCTTGTTGATTTTCTAGAGTAATATAAGTGCTAGATCTTGCTTACCAAAAAAAAAGAGGGGGCCAATTGATTCCTCTCGAGTTTGGGGGGAACTGAGCGGATTTCTCTGGAAGATAACATGGTTTTGATGGTCGTACCCTCGGGATTCCTTGGATTTACTACCTCTGATCCTCTTTTGAGTAGCGGATCATCTCGATCTATCTCATTACCCCTTCGACGATTTAAGGCTCCGGTCGCCAGCTCCAGTCACGGGTTATAGTCAAAATTAGAGTTATACCCCTATCTTTTTAAAAATTTGACTTTACCCCCCTTATCCGTTACCTGAGCGACCTGTTAAAAGCGAAGGTGTAACTCAAATTTTGATATAAAAGTGGGGTTGTAAGTTAAAACAAGACATAAAAGTGGGGTTGTAAGTTAAAACAAAAAACCCACTTTTTAAGGGTCATTCACGATCAAGTGACGAATTGAAGGGTAAAGTCAAATCTTTAAAAAAGTAGGGGTGCAACTCAAATTTCTACATAAAAGTGGGGGTGCAAGTAAAAAAAAAACCTTAAAATTACCAATTATGTAGTTAATACAAGCACAAGTATTTGCTAATATTAAACATATAAATGAAAATTACAACAAAGGTTAGGGTTTTAATTTTTTTTCTTTTTTATAGGGATATATTGCCTAAAGAACCCTAGAATTTCTTGTATAGTTGCACCCCCTATGTGAAAGACTACGTACGTACGTACTACTGCAATGGATAAGAAGCCTGCATGGCGATTCCACACAGCCCTTCCTCCGAAGGAACGTCCCGTTTGATCCTTATATACCCCTCCTCACCCCAATCACGCCCCCATGAGTTCTTGACGATCCAGTACTTGTCCACCCCCTCGCTCCCGTACCCGACCACCGCCATCCCATGGTCCAGCTCCGTCCCGCAGGGCCCCGCGAAGATGCCTTCGGAGTAGAACTGCCACCCCACCGCACCCGCGTCAACCGCCACCGACACCGGCTGCTTGGCCGCCGCCTCCATCAGCTTCTCCTCGCTGCCGGCCTCCACGTTCGCGTACCCGCTGATGGCGGCGGCGGCGTCGTACAGCTTGCTGCGCTTGCAGACGCCCTGGGTGCCGCTGTATGGGTAGTCGGACCCCGTGGTGATGCCGCGGTTGTGCTCGACGAACTCGAAGGCCTGGCTCATGAGCCCCCCCTGGCAGCCGCTGTCGCCGCTGCTGGTGTCGCAGTCGACCAGCTCTTGCTCGGATAGCGGCACCAACTGCCCGGTGTTGATCTGGTGCAAGATCTCGATGGCCGCCACCGCCACTACAACAGGAGGCCCTATATACGGCGGCGGAACCGGCGGCCATCTCGTCTCTGCCGCATACGAGGGTGGGAATCCGGCGGCAAGCTTCAATCGGCCTCTTCTGGAGCTGGATTTCGGCGGCCATCAGTGCTCCGCCGCAAGTGAATGAGGGATTCCGGCGGCCAGGTACCTCCCGCCTCAATTGGAGGTGGAATTCGGCGGCCATCATCGTTCCGCCGCAGCCTGCAGCTCGGATTTCGGCGGCCGGGTTCGTCCAGCCTCAAATGGAGGTGGAATACGGCGGCCAGCTGGAGTCTGCCGCAAATGAGGGCAGATCCGGCGGCGAGATGGAGTCAGCCGCAAATCAAGGCCGCCGGAAATCATGCCATATCTAGATTACCCGCGCGCGCGAAATTGTTGCAGATTTTCGTAATCTTTCTGCATCCGCGCGCGCGCGATCCTCCCCTGCACGATCGTCTCGAGGTAAGCCCTAGACCCCTAGGTCCAGAACATCGGCCGCCGCTGCCGATCGTACTGCTGCCCCTCTCCGGCCTGCTGACCCTATTGCCGATCGTACTGCAGATCCTACTGCTGATCCCTCTTGCTGATCGTACTGCTGATCCCTCTGGCTACCGATACCTCTCCTGCCCCATCAATCTCTTTCCCATTTTGCCGCTTGAGGTATTATTCGATCTGCTTCCTTCTTTTTTGTTTAGGTGTTTACTGTGTCGCTTTTTTTTTTCCCTCACGGGTTGGGATTTTTGATTATATTTTGTTTCAATTCATCATTTAATTGTAGCTTATTTTCTCTCCTGTTATGATCTTGTATTTGTATTTGTTTTGCATGCTCTCTGTTATGATCTTGTATTTTCTCTCCTGTTATGATCTTGTATTTTTGATTATATTTAATTCTGACCACTGTGTTTTGTTTTGATGAGTTCCAATTGCTCACTATGATTTCAAGAAAACAACCAAATTTAGTGTTGATATGATCTTGTATTTGTTTTGCATTGTCTCTTTTTAGTCCAGCTGAAGCTGTGTTTGTCATTAATCCAGTTCTGTTCATTGTTTTCCCCTTTCAGATTTGTGATTGATTAGGTTTTATTGCCTAAAGTTGGTTCTTGGTAAATATTTGTGTAGATCGATCAAATGGTACCTCTATCAGTTGAACTAATATTTTTGATGAAAATATATAGAAAAAAATTTAAATTGTTTTGTATTTTTAAATCAACAAATTTGGAGTGATTTTAATTGATTTTCATGTAAAAATGGTTTGTGTTAAGTTGATGGTAGAAAATATAAATTTAATGAACTTGGCATGGTACGTTGATTTTTTTTTTTTTTGAGAAATCCCTCTCAGAGAATGAGAAGGGGTTCGATCTAGACCCCTACCTGTAAATTGAACTAAAGAGTTACGTACAACGAGTTTGGGGGGAAGAGAAGGGTTGGTATGGCTGTTATTGTCCTATTTTTTTAATTTTGTTTGATGGGACTTCGGGAGGGAGCTATTGCAATACTGGACTTGTAAACATGACAACATCTATGTTCAACTCTTTATATAATCTTATGGCATTTATTGTTGTTAATTTGTCCTGAAATTTGGTGATCAAATTTGGATCACAACCAAGACCCATCATGCATTTCTTTAATTGATCTATATATTGTAAGCTAGTTAAGGCCTATGGATGCATGTCAGGTCCTCAAAAAAATAAGATAGAGGGAGGTAATTACACTTTAATTATTTTGTGATCTCAGTTCGATTAATTGATCAATTAAAGTAATTGTATATCCAACGAAGAATGAATGATTTATACTATCCTCAAGTAGATTGGGTGCTTGAAATTCGGATTTTATAGAATCTTCTTCATTATGATCCATGGTCCATGCATTTTGTATGGGTCACTTACCGTAGATTATAATCATTTCGGGTTATTTTTCACTATAGCACTTCTAAGTTGAATGCCTCAACCTGAACTTTAATAGGTCTTAGATGATAAGAATCTATGATCATCGAATATCCAGATGTTTGATATGTATATATGCTTAGGCCACCAAAGGCGGTAGCAGAGTGCCGACAGGCATGTGTTAGTTGAGATTTTTTTTTTTATTAATCCTTTTTTGTGAGGAGAGCGAGTAATTCCCGTGTTAAAAGGTGGCAGTTCCCTATAGAAAGTCTAAGAAGCAGCCGACAAGCGGGACTTCGATTCCTATAGAGTAATTCTTGTGCATGTCGACACTCACCCATCATAAGCTATCATGATCACTCAATAGTGATAGCTTAATTTGGATTCAACAGATTGTTAAGTCAGTCTGTATTGAACCTATTAGGTCATTTGCAGGATTCACAACTTATTCGATCATATGCATGCTTGTGGAAAATGTTTTCTTTATTTTAAAACTGTAAATTTTAAATGGATGTTCATGTGGCTTAGTTCCACCTTTGTATAGTTTTGATTGACATTGATTTCGGACCAAGATCCTTGGGATAACTCAAATCTGCAGCAGTCGTGTGCATGACCCATGTCGTGCGCACGATCTAAGTCACGTGCACGACCTATGTCGCACACATAACTTTTAGTCGGTTCTTTCAGTTCAAAAGATTCCAATTGCACATGGCCCATATGTGGCGGCCTCCCACAAATACAGAAGGGTATCCTGGGATGGTGGGTACCATTAACACGACGATTAAAATTCTACTTCGCTATTTTTTTTCCTCCAAGTGACGGTATGGAAGCAAATTATGCAAATTAAGGTTATGTTAGATTTATGGATTTGAGGTTCTGTTTTATTTATGCAAATTCGTTCAAAATATGTGAGGATATAGATTTGAGGTCATATTGGGGTGAATAGACTTTTTTCTCTACAAAATATGAAATAACATTAAAGAAGCCTCGTGAAATGGCAACTAATTCCTTTCTTATCATTAGTTACAGAACATTTTTAATGAATTCTCTTTCGTGCATTATGCTACTAGTTAAAGAACATTTTCAATGATTTCTAGTGTGTAAACCCTAAGCATTGATTAAAACTAGTATTTCTAAACCTAACGTAAACCCTAAGCTCTAACTATATTCATTACATATATCCTAACCCTTAACCAAATTTATACTTCTTTTTGTGCTATTTGAAGGTACCTTACGCTATGGATATGAGCTGGGTTGACAGCAATAGATCCAGTTTGGATTATAGGAACGGGGTCAATCATTTTGTCGACTATCTGTTTAATAGAGAAACACTTGGGGATATGATTCGTTGTCCTTGTAAACGCCACAGAACTGCTGAATATCAACTACGAGATGATGTAATTGCCGATTTGTTTCAGTTTGGTATAGAACCAGGTTATAGAACATGGAAGATGCCAGATGTAACTTATGTTCCACCTCAAAATCCTACTGAAACCGAAAAGGATGATATGCATGGGCTCATAGATGCTGCCATCGGATTGCTAAGTGTATTTGAAAATGATATGGATGAAGAACCAGCTGTACATATTCAAGATCGATCAGATGCGGATACTGATAGGTATACTAGAATTCTTAATAGTGCATTGCAGAAGCTATACCCTGGTTGTAATAAATTCACGACGTTGTCATTCATCGTTAAACTACTACACATAAAATGTTTAAATGGTTGGAGCATTAAATCGTTTAAGATGCTGCTTGAGCTGCTTACGGATGCTTTTCCTGATGGCCACACACTCCCTTCAGATTATAACCAGTGTCAAAAGATAATCCGTGACCTTGGCCTTGATTACATTAAAATAGATGCATGCAAAAATGATTGCATACTGTACTGGAAGGATAATACCTCAAAGACCCATTGTCCAATATGTGGTCGATGCAGATGGAAAGAAAATGGCAAAAAAATCCCAGATAAATCCCTACGCTATTTTCCATTGAAATCGAGACTACAACGACTGTTTATGTCAGAAAAAACTGCTGAAGATATGCAATGGCATCGAAATCAACGCGTTGATGATGGTGTAATGAGGCATCCTGCAGACTCAGCGGCGTGGAAGAATTTTGATCAGCTCCATGAGCAATTTGCTTCTGATTCACGAAATGTCAGACTCGGTCTAGCAAGTGATGGAATGAATCCTTTCGGAAACATGAGTGTTTCTTACAGCACATGGCCAATCGTCCTTATCCCATATAATTTACCACCGTGGGTGTGCCTGAAACAGACTAATTTTATATTGTCTATGATTATACCTGGTCCCCATGCTCCTGAAAACAAAATTGATGTATATCTGCAGCCTTTAATTGAGGAGTTGAAGGATTTGTGGGAAGTCGGCATTGAAACATATGATGCATACACTAAAAACAACTTTCGATTGCGTGCAGCTTTGATGTGGACAATTAACGACTTTCCAGCATATGGTAATCTATCCGGGTGGAGTACCAAGGGTAAAATGGCTTGCCCGGTATGTAACGAGGAAACTACGTCACAACAATTGAAAAGTAGCAGAAAACAATGTTATTTGGGTCATCGTAGATTTTTGCCAATTAATCATAGGTGGCGCTTATTGAAAAAATCATTCGATGGCAATCCAGATAGAAGGCCTCCACCGAAAAGGTTATCTGGTTTTGATGTCTTGCAGCAATTACAACACCTTCCACAAGTGACATTCGGAAAAATACCAGGTAAGAAAAGAAAAGGAGCATCTACAGAAAAATATCTAGGGTGGACAAAGAAAAGTATTTTTTTTGAACTACCATATTGGAGTAGCAATTTGCTGCGACACAACCTTGACGTTATGCATATAGAGAAGAATGTGTGTGAAATTATCCTCGGGACGATGATGAACATAGCAGACAAAATAAAAGATAATTTAAATGCTCGTTTCGACCTGGAAGATATGGGTGTAAGGAAAAATCTACACCCAATAAAATATGGGGATGTGTATAAGATGTCAGCTGCATGCTATACGATGGATGCAAAGGAGAAGCGTGATTTCTGTCAGTTTCTCATGGACATAAAGTTTCCAGACGGTTATTCATCGAACATATCCCATTCTGTTAAGGTCGAGGAGCGAAAGATTTCGGGTATGAAGAGTCATGATTGTCATGTGCTGTTACAACAACTCATGCCTATTGCAGTAATGGAGCTCATGCCAGAAAACATCTCTGAAGCCATTATTGAACTTTGCATTTTCTTTAAGGAGCTATGCTCGAAAGCGTTGCGGTTAGACATCCTCGAAAAATTGGAGAACCAAATAGCTCATACTCTTTGCAAGCTCGAGAGAATATTTCCGCCAGCATTATTCGTTATTATGATGCACCTCCCTATTCATCTAGCTACAGAGGTTAAGCTTGGCGGACCGGTTCAATACAGATGGATGTATTTCATTGAGAGGCGAGTCATTTAACAAATCTAAATATTTACTCAATCCTCGTGGTTTATTTTATTTTTACCATTATATAATGGACGTAAATAATTGAAGTATTTATTTGTTAGGTATTTACGTACACTCAAGTCATACGTACGGAATAAGGCTCGTCTGGAAGGCTCTATTGCTGAAGGTTATATCGCTGAAGAATGTTTAACATTCTGTTCAAGGTATCTTACCGGTATCGAGACTCGATTCAATCAGCCGGAAAGGAATTTTGATGGAGGTCAGATACACCCTGAAGCAACCTTGTCTATTTTTTCTTCCACCGGGTGTCCGGTAGCAGGACGTCGTGCGTACTTCCTTACCAACACTGAAATGAAACAAGCTCACTTCTATGTGCTACAGAACTGCATGGAAATCTATCCATACATTGAGTAAGTTTTATTTATAAACTTAGCATACTATATTAAATAATATGCTTAATTCAATATGCTATTCATTGAGGGAACTGACTACTATGTTTTATATTTATAGTCAACACATACAGGAAGTCACGAGATCTGGTATGAATAATATTGGGCGAGAGCACATGAACAAATTTGCCGAATGGTTTAAAGAAAGGGTAAACTTTCATATAAACTTCGTTAAAACAATAAAACAATTTTTAATACTTATATAATTCATCATAATATGAAACAGGTAGAGAAATCAGACGCAAGTGATGAAGTCAAATTACTTGCGAAGGGACCTCATCGTGAAGCAACAATTTATGATACATACAATGTAAATGGTTATAGGTTTTCAACTGAAGGATCTCAATTGAATAGAAAAACTCAAAACTATGGCGTTCAGGTTAAAGGAGATGATACCACCAGCAGCATAGAAATATTTTATGGTGTGCGGGTTGTGTTATTCAAGTGTAAATAGTTTGATGTCGAGAATAGACGGAACGGATACAGACAAAAAATGGGAATAGAAAGTGTAAATGTTACACGCACTGTCTACGACGACCAACCATATGTGTTGGCATCGCAAGCTATGCAGGTATTCTACATAAAACAAATTAAAGATCCCAAATGGCATGTCTTAGTGAAGACACAGCCCCGAAACTATTACTACATGCCTGCCATCGATAAAGACTCCCAACAAGACGATCAGCCTTATCAGCAGGATGATAATGGCAATATCCCTATTGAGTTGACTTCTTCTATGTTGGATCATGATGATGATATGGAATGGGTAAGAAATGATATCCCACCTCTCACCAGTTAGATGATGCATGGTTTCCAGGACCCTTATAATTATTAGTCAGGTAATATTTGATTTGTTCACACCTTTAAGCGCATAATTTTTATATTTATTTCACTTCTTCCTATGCATTATCTTCTTAAATTCTTTACTATTGTAGGTTTCCAAGAAGATAGCAAAGCAGTGGGGTGCTTCCATAAACATACTATTATGAGACAGTATTCATAGTAAAGTAAGTTTTTAAAATATGGGTATTATCATCCTTACATTAGCATACTACTGGCATTATCATCATTAGATTAGCAATGGTAAACCATGGTAAACCACCAAATCATGTACAATAAGTTGCCTTGCACCAGTTTTCAACACAATTTTTAGAGGTTTGGCATTAGGTTGATAGCTGGTCAGGAAATTTTTGTCGGTCTATTTTTGGAACCTTCTTTGTTATGATCATGCTCCGTAGTCGACCCCATCTTATCGGCATATGACTTGGGATGATGATGATGGATTAATATAAATTACAAAAAACACTACTTCATTATGGTTCTTAAACAAACACCCTACATATTAGCAACTAGAAAGTTCCAACTCTATACATCTGATGCTGTTATATTGCACTAATCATAGGTTGTAGTGTTTTCTCCACATCTGATGTGTTATCTTGTTCTGTTATTTAGAATTTGACTTTAAGCTCCGTAACTTTTTTCAAGTGTCGTGCTTATTTTGGTAGATTTTATCATATAATCACATTTTTGTTGAGGTTGCCATTTTTTTGTGGAACTGAAAGTGTTCATAATGCCTCGTGTAGCGGACAGTTGTCCTCTCACTTTCTTGTTTCTTGTCAGCAGACAATCTTATATACGGAAATTGTATTTGATCCATATTTGAAGTATGCCCTTTCGAGCTGATGTTGCCATTCATCTTCATCGATCTAAGCAATTATGCTCATTAATTGGGGTTTTTCAAAAAATTTATTCATAATTTCTTGTCAAATATTTCTGTAGGTAGCATATTGGAGGATACACTCCCTATACCATCAGTAAGTTCCCTCAAATCGGTTCTTATAAAATTTTTTTCATGCTGATTCATGTGGAACAATTGATATCTCTTGTAACTGACCAATTCCCTGATGATGGATTTTCAAATCCTTCACTTGTTTAAATTTACGAAGAGATTTCTTGGACTCGGAGAGATGTATCGCTGAATTCTTTTTTGAAAACAAGTTAGATTTCAGCGTCGCACACTCTTCCTCCTATCAACTTATGCTGGAGGCAATTGGCGGCCCCGGATTCCGAGGCCCTTCGTCGGATTAATTTCTCTTGATCAATTCTGCTGATCTGAAATGCTATGTTATACAACCTGATCTTGCATTAATTCTATTTCTGCATTGTTGGAGAAAGCAGTGGAGTCCATATCTGTTCTGGATGCTATTTCCAGAGTTTAAACTCTCTTTTTTTTCTGCTCTATATTATGAAGCATATCGTGTCATATGACTTGCCTTCCTAATCTCTATCTTCTCTATTTCTTCAGTTCAAGATCTGATGATAACTGCATATTTCATGAGGAAGAATGTTAAGAGCAAGCTACATGATTCTCTCTCTTTTCCTTCATTTTCAATTTTGTGCAGTTTAATTTAGGAGTTAGGAGACTATATGAAGGTTTTCAAGCCATGTAAATTGGATTTGGTGAATATTAATGAAACCAAGAGTTAACTTTTCTGTCTTTATCTCTCTCATATTTTCTTTCTTTTCCTTTCTTTCTCTTAGCAATCTGCTGAAATATGCAGTTCAGTTGAGTACCTGCTGAAATATTTTCTTTCTCCTATTCATTTAGTACCTGCTAAAATATGCAGTTCAGTTGAGTACCTGCTGAAATATGCAGTTCAGTTGAAATATTTTCTTTCTCCTATTCATTTAGTACCTGCTGCTGTTCAGTTGAAATCATTTCAGAGTACATACCTATTTTGATAATACAACCTGATCCTGCATTGTTTCTATGCTTTCTGCACTGTTTTAGTAAGCATTGCAGTGCATATATGCTTTAGATGCTCTCAGAGAGTTTAACTCTGTTGTTTGTTATATTCTTTACTAAACCAGTAAGTATATTTTTGAGGATTTACTTCTATTCTGTTTCTTCTCCATTTATTCACCTTTTTTTGCTCCTCTGTTGTTCCTATTTAAAAATTAGATCTTAAATTAACTGCAGATTTCTGAATTGGACTTTCTAGTGCATAATACATAGTGTGAACATTGATTTGCTCTCTTCCTCTCATTACGGCCCCATCCCAGATGGTTGTCAGGCACAATAGAGGAAAAAAATCGCTTGCACGTTCTCATTACGGCCCCATCTCAGTTTATATTTACTGCTTCGTATTGTGTTATTAAATCAGATTAGAGCACAGGGTTGTTCACTCTTTGCATACAAGTTGAGTATTTACTGATTTTTCATTTTGCGTTGAAATTATGCACTTTTTGTGTTCTTTTACAATTATTAGCTTGTGGCTTTTACATGTCCGTTGTCCATGTAACAGGTAGTACATTTATGATATAAATGCTTCGTGGTAGGTGGCGTCGGCATGGGAGGGTGGGGGGGGAGGGGGGTACTCGTATAGCAGATTCTCCTGTATTGGATCCTCCGACACGTGATCCTCCTATATTGGATCCTCCGACACGGGATCCTCCTATATTGGATCCTCCTATACATGATCATCCGAGTTTGGAGGATGCAGAGACACAGGAGTCGTTTGATACCAATGTTCCATCCAATACATCTGTTACAGTATCCTCTATTAGAGGTAACTTAAAGTTTTATCATTTTAAGACAACTTGTTATTTTTATATTATAGTACAGATGATCGTATATTAATTTTATTGTTATTTTTCATACAGGATCATCTTCTTCTAACCTAAAGAGACCAAGGGGCGATGCAAAGGGTATCCCTAGACCAACTAATGTGGCAGACAGACTTCCGATCAGAATTATTGATGCAAGACCTGTGGGTCCGAATCGAAATAAATTCATCACAAAGATCGGTGTATGGGTGAAGGACCAAAATAACTTTCCCTTTTGGCACCGAAATTTTGACAACTTCCAACATTCAAAATGGGTTGATATGGCGATGACTGCTAGGGTAAGATAAAATTTATAAAACTGCATGTATAATTTACAATGTATACTTATTGTTATTTCTTAATATTATCAGGAGTATTTTGATATTGATTTCGCGGGGGATCTGGCTTCCATCTTGAAAGACAACTGTAGGAAGACCTGGAATGATACTAGGTCGAAGTTGTATCGGGATTTCTACGAGTCATATCCACATCAAGAGGCGATCCTGCACATTCCTCGTGGTTTCGATAATGTTACTTGGACAAAGATATGTGAGGACATTTTCTCGCAGCCATGGTGGAGGGTAAGTAATGAATTAAGTTGTTTTGTAATGCAATATTTACATGTATTGACTATTATAATATGTAACATTCTATTTTTTTAGAAAACATGTGACAGAAACACAGAAAATCGCGTACATCAGCAGGTCACACATATATCTGGGCGGACGAGTTTCGCACAGAGGAGAGAGGACTTGGTATATATGTATTAATTTCAGAATTTGTGATAAATTTTAGTGTATTATAATTGAATTGTCTTTTTGTTATTTGCAGCGAACAGATTTGGGTCGGGACCCAAACCGGAAGGAGCTGTGGGATCGCACCCATGTTAAGGAAGACGGGACCTCCGCGAACTCGCACACCGAGCAGATCACAGTAAGTTTTTTCGATAATAGCTATCGATGTCTTCAATTTATATTATTGTTGTCTTCAATTTATGCACTGCAGAGTCGGATGGATGAGCTGATTGAGCAATCTAGACAGAACTCTGGGACTGTAGACGAGGATGCAATATTTCAGGAAGTCTTTGGTCCAGAGAGTCGAGGACGCATACGGGGCCAGGGAATGGGAATCAGACGTCGGGAATACTTCAGCTTTGAGCATCCTTTGCAACAAGAGATGCAAGAGCAGATAACCACTCTCCATTCAGAACAGGAGCAGCTTCAATCAGAGCACAAGCAGCTTCATTCAGAGCACGGGCAGCTCCATTCAAAGTATGAGAAACTCAAGTCAGAGCACGAGCAGCTCCATTCAAAGTATGAGGAACTCAAGTCAGAGCACGAGAAGTTCATCTCAAAGTATAAGCGCTTGGTAGATGAGAACCTGCAGTTGAATGAAGCCGTTAATGAATTACGTGCAAACTTTCAGGCGCTTAGCCAGATGTTACATCGGGTACGTTTAGTGGAATGTAAATGTTAAAATTCTTTGTATTATTTTATAAAAAATAAACTTTCTGTAATTTGATCATGTAGGATACATTTGCATCCATGTCTTCACAAATGTCAAACTCTCAGCTTCCATACCAACAACCGACCTTCACACAGATGCTACATTGTGGTTTGTGGCCTCCAGCACCACGTGCTCCACATCCTACCCATCCAGACATCTATGAACCCCCACGACATGAATGATTTAGGTAATAAATTTTACCTCAATTCTCTCAGTTTATATTTCATTTTAGATTTGTTAGAAGTCTTAAAAGATTGTCCTTCGTGGTCATGCTTTCAAACCTTTACCAACAAAACCATAATTACAAACCCTAGGTTCAGATAACCACCAACATTAATACAGCGGACACACCATGCTAATATAAACTGATGAATGAATGGGGATATTTTTTTCTGTTTTAGAGGGTGGTTCGGTTTGGATCGGCCAAAACCAGAACCATTTTGAAATAGATTTTTTGATCCTTAAATCATGCTGAGCTGCCACCTTCTTTTTCTTGTGTATAATAAGATTGCTTTTTTAGTTATCCTACTTCAAACTC
The DNA here is from genome assembly GCA_947650365.1 of Chamaelirium japonicum. Classification (NCBI taxonomy): domain Eukaryota; kingdom Viridiplantae; phylum Streptophyta; class Magnoliopsida; order Liliales; family Melanthiaceae; genus Chamaelirium; species Chamaelirium japonicum. Next base: position 43,273,841 of record OX393557.1, on the reverse strand, counting down.
AGGACTTTCCTTCATAATTTAATTATTTTAATTTAGAAGAACTTTCACAGGATATGCTTGGTTTTGTAGTTGCTAATTTAATTATTTTTGTCATTCAAAAGCTCCCGACCTGGTTCAGTTACCAACTTTTTCGGTATAGTAAGGTTGTGTCTGGAGGTTTCCTACTTTAAAGTCATGGTTATTTCCTTCATATTTAAATTATAATTATGTACTTTAAAAGTTCATAGTTTCTTGGAGAAATTTGGGTTTTAAGTAGAAATTTGAAATGGGGTAATGAAAGGTAAAAACTCATGAACTTGGAAAGTTCTATCTAATTTTCAGGATGCACCCAAGCACACAATATCATTAATTGTAATTTCAAAAACATGCAAAATCATGAAAAAATTTTCTTTATGGTAACACTGGAACACATCATACAGACATTTTTTTTTTTTCCAATGGCCTTAGGAATACCGGTTCTACATTCCATTTTAAGAATGTATTAAAAGTGCGTCTTGGAACTTTGCCAACATACCATTTGTTTGGGCAAAAAGGACTTCACTGTTCATAGATTGTTAGTACTCTGTAGAAAGATGATTTCTTGAGGTTTTCATGTTTTACTTATATTTTAATTGGAGATACTATGAAATTATCCTTTTTGAGGTGCTATCTTCTCACAATAGCACACGCAAGCGAAGAGACATAATCTAAGAGTTTTAACTAAAATAACAGGTTTAAGGGAGGCCTTTTCACTTCGAGAAAGTTTGCAGGTATCCAACTTGATAGCAGGAACTTGGAAACTTTTTTTAAAATCTTATCAATGATACTACCAAAACTAAGTAACTTGTTAGGGATCACATTCTGCATCTTCTCATTTTAATTGTAGATCATGAAAAAGTTATTGTGTTTACTTGGACTTGGGGATAATAGCATATTGGTCGCTATGCATCCCTTCTATTGCTTATCACTTGGTGGCTTTTAATAAACTTGTAGGAGGATTCATGTGTAACTTCAATTTCCGTTGCTCAGTCGGGAAAATGCTCCTCTTTGTAAAAGAGGAAGGTTTACCTTGACCTTCCATTACGCACATCAGATTGTGGTGTGCTAAGATCATCAGATCATCAGATTGATGCTGGAGGAATTGTGGTGTGCTAAGATCATCAGATTGTTGCATTCATATCATCCAAGTCGTTTTTAGTAGTATGCAAAGTATTCAAATGGTTATCTAAGTGGTTATTTTGAGCAACACCTTAGGGATTTCACGTAGCTGTTTTGTGAAGGAAAAAAGAAATGGTCTCTTTTCCATGTACTCATATCAGCACATGTGGTTTTGATTTTCTGTCAAAAGGCCCTAAGAAATGTTAGGATTCATGATCAGTTTATATGCTACTAGTGGCAATTGGGAAGAAAATTTACTACTCTCAAGACGACTTCCGTGCTAACTATTTGAGCCTTTTCTGCATGTTGCAGGAAATACTAGAGGGAGTGACCGACAAAGACTTGGTTATTAACCTCAAGCTCAGAGAGGATTTACTTCTTGCAAAGTGCCTTGGGAGGAGGATGTGCAGCCAATGCGGAGGGAACTTCAATGTTGCTTCTATTGATGAAGTGCATGAAGTCCTTGTTCTAATTGGATTGCCAGCTACGTAAACAATATTATGGATTTAGTCTGTTGGATATTTGTATGAATCAATCTTTGTGGATTAATTATTATTTATTACTTAATTTAGTTGAAAAAAATGTGATGGATTTGGCATGTTGGTGACATGTATGAATCAGTTTGGGTGGATTTTGTTGAATGAAATGTTTTCTTTTTTGTCAATGGAATACAATTTTAGATACACGTATGAACCCAAGTCGAGGTTGTGACGGTTGTGTTTGATACATACAGGGTATATATAGTACAGGGTACTAGTTGTGTGTGTGTTTGATAATTCGGGGACTCTCCCCCCACAAAAACTGCACCCAATTAGGGGCCAAACAACTAGAAGCTGCAGCTAAATCGGCGGCCAGCGCGCCACAGCTAAATGGCAAAACCGGCAGCCATCTCCCCACATAACCGGCGGCCACCTCCCCACATAACAGGCGGCCATCTCCCCACATAACCGGCGGCCATCAGCAGCCGCTTAAATGGCAAAATCGGCAGCCATCTCCCCACAAAACCGGCGGCCACCACCTCACATAACCGGCTGCCAACACCCCCACATAACCGGCAGCCATCAGGAGCCGTTTAGATGTATTCTCGGCCAACCAGCAGCAGCCGTATATAAGAGGTATTCTCGGCGGCCAAGCTTGATTTCATCTTTTGCGACGGAGCCAAATCCGGCCACCTTTTCCGGCCACAACCTGGCCGGTTAAGCAATTAAGCGGCCTGTTCTGGCCGCCGTATATAGCGCCTCATGTTGTAGTGCGCCGAGAAGGCCCAACAAGATCCTGCATGCGCGCATCAAAGAAACCAACAAGATCCTCAAGAACAATACTTCCTCTCTTTTTTCGCAATTTAAAGCCAACCTCTTCACTCCTCTCCTATGCTCTCAATCCCGGCACCAGGTACCAATCCCGACGGGTTGCCCAGAGCCGGTGGACCGAGATAGAGAAACGTAGATAGTAGTGGATCAGTGGGTCAATTTCATTAATGATCTTCCAACATATTTTTACATAACACCTCTTCAAAGAGAGGTGAGATACAACAAGGGGAGGAGCAAAAAGAGAAATCATTGTTACAATAAAGCGCATGTGAGGCAAGCGCTCCAACGGATGTTAGTGCTGGGCGTCAACAGGCTGCTGTGGCTTTCATTGATTGGATCATATCCCACTAGCAAGAATGTTACGAAGCAGATCGTTTTTCTAGAAGCTCCAAAATTGTTTGAGATCGAGCTCGATAACTATTTTGGTATATCTATATAACATGCTAGGTCTGTTCACAAGCCGACTAGGGCAAAAAGGCACATGATAGATCTAGCCATCGATCAAGATCTGAAGAGAGGAAGAGAGATAAATCCTATTAAAAACTTACCTATAAAGATGATAAATATCTATTCAATGGAATTTTAATGGCCATTTGATGTTAATTAGTACTTTTTTTTGGAAAGTTAATTAGTACTTCTCTCTCTCTCTCTCTCTCTCTCTCTCTCTCTCTCTCTCTCTCTCTCTCTCTCTCTCTCTCTCTCTCTCTCTCTCTCTCTAACAAGTGAATCACATCCTGAAGGTAGATGCAATTGTCGAAGGCGGTTGTCCGAGTGCCGATGGGCACGGGCATTTACTTTCATAATTTACATATCACCATGCTTCCGCGATCGACGTCCTTGTTGGCCCACTCTATCGACACTAGACCGATTAGCAATTTTTCTTTTTGGCTGCTTTCACTTACCTACCAGTATTCTAATCTAGCCTAGCTATAGGTCGTCTCTTTTGAGATTTGAACATTGAACGTGAGACTGGCTCTGATACCAAATGTCATAAACCTGATCATTTTTCCAAAAGCTCAAAAGCTATTAGAGATCGGGCTTGATAATTATTTAGGCACATAACAAAGAATCTCAGTACTGAAAATTTGAAAGTCAGTAGTGATCGACTTATCAAATATCACTAGTGACATTTACTTATTACTAGTGGGATATATTTCAATCAGTGACAGCCACATCAACCTGTTGAAACCCAAAGCTCCAACACCTGTTGTTCATTAAGGAACCCGTATATGGTTGAAATCAAAGAGGGGGTTTGTGTGAAGTTCATATGATCAATTTCATTACCGCACTGGCCTTGGTCCTTGATCGGCGTGACCGCTCCTTTATCCCTCCAATCTATACTCAAAGGAAGATCGGGATCGGAATCATCGTCCCGGACCGTGTAATTCGTGCTCTTGGATCTCGGATTCACCATTTCTTTCTGGAAAGATGAGAGCATTATAAGATTTAGTACTGAAAACGAAGGCTATGAAAGGTTGGGCTATAGGGGGGACTCCAAATAACCTTCAAATGGCGGGGGTGGTCGGATCGAGCGAGGGCGAAACAGGCCTGCTTGTCCCTGAACTCTAAATTGGTTAGGTCTGCGAACTTGTTATCGGAGAGCTTGTATCGGTCGCTGATGGCATTGAAGCTGTCGATCAGCCAGGCGTTGGACTCGTAGATCGTGAAGCGAAGCTCCTTCTCGTCCCTGTCCTTGTACGTGCGTCCGTATCAGGCGATCCATCGCTCGTACCTCTCCCGCATGGAGATTGGGTCGACCCCCTGGGCGGAGCAGGAGGTCGAGAGCCCGGAGAGTGCCCACAGGGCCATGGCCAAGACGGTGCTCAGCAGCTTGAGGGCAGCCATGCATGGAGATGGTTGGGTGGCTAACTAGTGAGGAGAGAATGCTACTCGATATTGGGCTGTATATTTGTATAGGCTTTTAGGAGATGAATGTCAACTACAAGGCACGGAACTTTTCACGCCTATTTGCTCTTGTTAATTCCCCTTCCAACCTTGTAGTAGTCTGTAAAGATGCCATAGTTTTTTTTTTCTTGCTAGTTCTTGAGGGTGGCAATGGAGCCCGAAAACCCGACCCAAAACTTTTTGGTATGGGCATAGATTTTTTACTCAAAACATAGTTTGGGTAGCTGTTAGGTTGAGCTGTAAGCTGCTGGTTTAGAAAATGAGCTGTGCTCACTTTGACCCCCTTAGAAGTTTTGAAATTTGATAAAATTTGGTGAGAGTGTTGTCTAGGATATATAAGATGATCATCCTCACCAATTTTCATCAAATTCCAAAATTTCTAGGGTCATCAAATGGTCGAAGCAAAATCTATCGTCCACAATCACCGTTAAAATCTACAGATTTTGTTTCGACCATTCGACCCCTCTAGAAGTTTTAGAATTTGATGAAGTTTGGTGAGGGTGTCCTCACCAAACTTCATCAAATTCTAAAACTTGTAGGGGAGTCAAAGTGGGCGCAACTCACTATCTCCTCGGGTATGGGTATAGGAACTTTCCCCGATCAACTTTCGGGTATGGGTATGGGTATGAATGTACCTCAATACCCATACACAATTGCCCCTCTTGCTTCTGTGTATTACGTAATGCGGTTGGAATTCGACCGCATTGTAATAAACCAAAATTCTAACCAAACTCGTATCCCTATCCAAACAAACTCGTCTCCTACTAAAACCAATATAATAGGAGGCCATAAGAGCTTCTTAACATTTCATTGTAATACATCGGGTTTTTTTTCCTTAACGAGTCGCATTTGGTTGAAAAAAAAGAGAAAATTATACCCAATTCATACCCCCGACCTTTCTATACCCATTTCAAGTCATGATGAGGTACCATACTGATGGATCACTAATCAGCAACCCAGAATATCATACTTATTATCATTCTACGGAAAAAAAAAATCAATGCAAAATCATATTCCTCCATATACAAACCGTAGTTCCTCCTTATAGAAACCCTAATTCAAAATTTTGAGTTTTAAATGTAGGGATTTTGGATCCACCAACTCATTCAAACATAGAATAAACAGATCAATTAACCAGGTAGAGAATAAACCCACAGTGGTAATCTGCAGGCGGCTCAGGCGAGCATATGAGAGAGAGAGAGAGAGAGAGAGAGAGAGAGAGAGAGAGAGAGAGAGAGAGAGAGAGAGAGAGAGAGCTACCGTGATTCAGGGTCCCAGGTGCACCTAGGGGACGAGCACCATTCACCTATCAGGGTGGCATCAGCCATAAATCCAGGCAAAGGTACGAGATTGCTTGATGGAATCATTTTCCATCCATAAATTGCCCTTGGAAACCAGACATTATACTTGTAAAAATTCGTGATTAGTACCCTAATCACTGCACGCTGCATGGCATGAAACGCCCTTACAGTCGTCTGATGGAGGACAGACAGGGATGAGTGGGATTCACCCTTCGGTCATCACTGAGGATTCAGAAAAGAACATATCATTGATATCATAGGGTAATCTAGAGTAAATAAAGATGGCGATTTCAATAAACAGGATTCACAATAGCTTTTCATTTAATAGTCTTCAAAGAATGAATTTCAACAGTCCAACACGAGAAAGAAAAGAAAAACCCCTCAGCTTTGATACAGAAAAAAAAAAAATCAATAGCAAGCACATAAAAAATGAAGGAACCATCTATATAGCTAAACACACAAAGATTCCGTAAAGGATGCAGAACGTCGATGAGAAAGAAATGGAAAGAGTAATCCAGCGCCACCATCCTCCTCGTCCCGCGCAATGTTTGAAGATCATATGGAAACTTAAGCTGATAGCTTCATCACTTTAGTTCATGATATCAGGTAAACTTAAAACATAACGCCGTCTGGTCTACACAGCAATGGCCGGATCCTGTCGACAATTTGACAAATCCGTAGGGGGCAGAGAACAGTTAGGAGCCAATTTAGATCATTAGTCTATTGGAGCACTAAGGATAGTTACTGAATCTAAGAAAGAGAAAAATAACAAGACTCATAGGGCTCGGATATTGATATTTTTTCTCGTCTTACAGTTACTCATGCTATCACACAGTCTTTAACCTACATAAAGGTCTCAGAATTTGCTGATATTTTGTGGGGGTGATATCTATGGCAGGTTCACCATCCTCACCAAAAATCATCAAATTCCGAAACCTCTGGAGGCATCAAATGTTAGAAGCCTTATCAACCATCCATTTGAATAGTTAATTTCAATAATACATTTGTTATGCTTAGAGGTTTCAAATTTGATGATTTTTTGTGAGGATGATCAACTTGCCATGGATATCACGGAAAAAAAAAAAAACCCAGTAAATTCTTAAACCTTTATGTAGGTGAAAGACAAAAGACTGACACTGGTACGGGGACACGGTTACGACACGACACGGGTACGCCGACACGGCAAATTCTTAAAAAAAGAAGACACGGATACGGCAGGGACAAGGCAAAATGAATTAATATTTTTATTTATATTTTATGTGTGTTCATAATTTATATATATTTCAATAACCGAAAAAATCTCATAGAAAACAACTAAAATGAAATTTTAATGCATATTGAATCGCAACCGTTAGTTACACCCAGCCTGATTGGTAAATCATATCCAGCTCTAAATGGCATAGAAAAGAACAGTTGTGTTTCAATTTTGGCTTCAACCTATCTGAAACCTTAGAGTATCATATAGGTTAAAGCCAAAACTGAATCGTAACTGTCCGTTACAACCAGCCTGACAAATGAATTATACTCAGGCCCAAATGATGTGCAAAAGAACGGCTGCGATTCAGTTTTGACTTTAACCTATCTGATCCTCGGAGCAGCTTGTGACCCGACCCTATATCGAACAACCCGTCAACCCGCCGTGTCTGGTGCTTGTCCGACGAGTGTCCGGCTCTCGGAAGCACGTGGGACACGGCACATGCGTGTCCGGTGCGTGTCCAACGAGTGTCCGGCGAGTGTCAGTGTCCGACACGAGCACGGGAGGCCTGGGGAAGTGTCTGTACTTCCTAGATGGGAAGGATGTGCTGCCGCTACGATACAATTAGATTATTAGACAACACAACTAGCGGATGAGATCAATTCAGATGGTTAGGGTAAGTGAGATTCACCTGGGAAGGGGAAGATAAACACATGAAGTGGAGGGGGTATTTTGTAAAAAATATCCCATAAACCCTCTTCATAAATTAAGGGTAGGTTGTCTATTGCTCCGCTTTGGAAGGGCCAGGTCTCGATCACAGTCGTCTGTTGCACCCATTTCCCACTAGTGAATCTCACTCAGATCCTACTGATAGGCAAAGGGACATTGTGATTGATTGATTTGAAAGGGACAAAAGAGAGAAGCTCACCCCCAATCTCTCTCTTGACCTCATTCTCTCTCTCGACAGTGACATCCCTCAATCTCTCCCTCCTGCGATTAAACCTACTCGATTTGGAAGGGATGAGAGATAGGCGAGCGAGACGGCCAGAGATCACACCAGCGCCGGGGAGGGGCCGGTATCATTCCCCCTCCCCCTCCTTTTCTTCTTCGATCGAGGACAACAACAGCATGGGGAGGGGACGATGTTGCTCCCCTCCTCCGCCTTCTCATAGCGGTCGAGGACAACATCAGCACGGGGTAGGGATGATCGATGTTGGAGGCGTAGGAGAAAGGAGAAAGATCTTTTCATTATTCCGTGCCAAAAATTTTCAATTCTTATATAGATGTGCCAGTGCTACAGGTGCTGCAAAGACTGATCCATGGATAGATTGTATATGGACATGAGTCTCACCTTTGCTGTCAAGTTTGAAACTGCCAGTTGGAATTTCTCTCTTGTTTTTGAACCTGCAACATGACCAGCCTTTGCCACCTTGTTGAATGCACCATTTAGCCAAGCTGTTCCAGCAGATACATACCTATCCATCCACACAATCAAAGTAAGCAATCAATCGCATGACCTAGTAACTAGATGAATTCTTAGTGCACCTAAAACTGCAGCAACAGCAGCAGAACAAATCACAGTATTTAGTATTTACAGATACAAACATATATTGGGAAATGAAAGAACTAAATTAAAGAACAGCAAAATAAATCTTAAAAAAGAATAAGACGTCATCGAGATAAAATTTGTTTAATAGATATCTCCTTTGGCATAATTGACTAATTCTGTATGAGCTTTGGTGGCAATAAGATCAGTACAGCTAAAAAGTATATAGTAGTCCAATAGCTTATACACTGGAAGCTTAACCATCATAAGCTGGGATGGTCTATAGAGGGTTCATAACTACTCTTACTACAAGACGCATACCTAGCAACCACTTAAATTCGGCTCTACCGAAACTTTTTAGGTTCACCCAAACATTACCCACTTGTCCGACCATTGCTAATCAATTTTGGATAATAAAAATAATAGCTCCGAATTGACCTACGAGGGTGCACATGCATTGTTACAAAGATGTTGATTTGGTATCCATCAGTGTAGTTAAGGTGAGCCGAGGCGCCCGTCTGAGGTGAGAGGCAAGGCGAGGCGTATTAAGGGCATCTCGTCTGGATCAAGGTGAAAGTAGGTATATAAGCCAGCTTGAGGTGCCCCGCCTTACACCTTGAGGCGGTGGAGCCTTCCGCCTCATTTAATTGACAGTTTAGGTTGAACCCAAACTGAATCACAGCTGTCCTTTTACATGAAATTTGGGACTGAATACGATTCACTAGTCGGGCTGGGTGTAACGGACGGTTGTGATTCGGTTTTGGCTTTAACCTATATGATCCTATGAGTTTATAATCTCAGAGGATCCCGTGCCCCGTGGATTCAAACCTTCCTCGCGATTGAGCGAGAGAGAAAAGAACTCATGACGATCACGCAGGTTAAGGTTTCAACTTTGTAGCCACCTTCAGTGTCCATCACTAAGTGAGTATAATGTTGCCCATCAAAACTCTTCCTCAGTTTTTTTAATTTAGTTTTTGATTCAATTGTTTAGTATCATAATTCTTTATAGGTTTACTTCAAATCTTCAATTTACATTTTTTTCATCTTCCTTACGAACATCCAAGCCTAGATCCCAATATGTATTATTAAGATTTTATAGTTTTTAAGATGAGAATGATATAGATAATAGAACTTGATGATGATGAGTTTTATTGATGTTTGATGGCACATGCTATATGATTATACAAACTTATTTCAACTAGTCATTTTACAATATATATATATATATATATATATATATATATATATATATATATATATATATATATATATATATAGTTTTGTTTTTGCACGCCTTATTTCAATTAGGTGCTCGCCTCGCCTCAGGCACCAGTAAGGTTGAGCATCTTGGGTCTGCCTTAACGCTTTGTCTACACTGATATCCATATTCAGACCTCTGCCAGGATGTTTGATTTGATACAACTAGAAACTAGGGTTGATGAACAAGAAAAAAAAAACATAATGTTAATAATCTAAGCTATTTTACGTATAAAAACAACCCATAAATCATTAAATAACGTAAACATAACTAGAGTAGTTAACATTATTATACATCTCTCTCTCTCTCTCTCTCTCTCTCTCTCTCTCTCTCTCTCTCTCTCTCTCTCTCTCTCTCTCTCTCTCTCTCTCTACGTGTGTGTGCAGGTGCGCACCCTCCGTCTCTCCGTCTGTGTGCGTGTATGAGAGTGCGAGTGTGTGTGCGCGTGTGTGTGATTCACCAAGCCACCATACTATGCACTTCTCTTCCTTTTTCTAGCCCTCATCCTCTACTTCTAGTTTATGATCAATTTACATTTCAAGTGAACCAGGCTCATCATCCTAAAGAATCTGCAATGAAGACCACATCTTTTGGGAGCACCAACATGAGAAATGTAATAACATGACTTTCTTTTACACCCCCACCACAAGGTTACCCATGTACCCGACAGCTTCCATGAGTTCAAAGCTCATTAAATGTTTCTCTCTCCATATATAATTCGAAACAGATGATCAGCTTATCAATATCACCAATTTAATGATGGTTCTGAATGAGATTCTGATAAGGTATGTAGTTTCTTGTTCAGAAATACAAGTACCTGCTTGTTTTGACAGCTGTGCCTGTATCATTCAACTTCTGCTCTGCTACAGTTAAGACGGCCATTGTTTTATCAGAGACGTGCAGTTTTTGATCCACAGATTTCACTTTTTCATTGACAACTGATATTCCAACAGTAATTTTCTCTGAGAGGCCAACGCGCCTATCAAAGGATATGACCTTAGCAGATGCATTGGCTGTCAATTGATGCTTCTCATCAAATGCTCTAGCTTTGTTTATAGCATCTTGTCTGATTGCTGAACCCTTTGCTAGCATACCAGTCACAACGTCATGAGCTTTACTGACATATACCCGTCCGCTGCCAGGACTAAATTTATCCTACATAAACAAAACAAATATTGTTTTGCAGCACGAAGGACTAAATAATGAATGAGAACTAGATATTGAATGCCATTAATACAATAGCGCTGTACAGGCAAATAGTACTGTGGTCTATAGGCACCTCAACAGCCGGCATATAGCTTTCATAAACAGTTACACTTGTTGCGTGATCCACTGTCTGCATGAATCACAATAAAGATATTGGACCAACTAAATCAACACACAGAAAAATATACAAAACTCCAGAAATGTACTTTATATGAAAAGTACACATAACACTACCTCATCAACTTGAGGGACATAATTTTCAGCAGGAACTATACTCACTATCTGGTCCACTATAGTAGCTCCCTGCACAAGGCGCAATGTAAGTGTTAAGTATTAGTTCAAAAAGGAAGATGCAGAATAATGTTATTCTATAAGCAACTACCACCAATAAGCAAACAGAATCGAAAGAGAAATGACTAAATGTTCTTAGAGCAATTTGATGATGAGAGTAATAAGTCAGATAAATGATTAGTTGAGTGTGGCTTATTCCGGCAATAAAACAATGATAGTCCACTGAGCTTCACTCAACTATCCTTTTTCCCCAGAAATTCTAATCTGTTTGTCTAAATACCTGCTCTTTGACACATCATAAAACCCTTTATAAACAAAAAGGAGACGCAACCCTAGCACCTTGGGTTCATCAAATTGGGGGTTCAACAAGGGCTTCAAATTCGGCTTTTTGCAAAGCATAGGTTTGCTGTCGAGCAAAATATATCAACTCCACATCCAATAAATTCAATAGATACATGCAGAAATCAAAGAGAATGTCTAATAAAGCTGAGTCCTTTGGTGCCATGTGGCACTACCATGAGAAAAATAAATAGATAGAAATAAAAAAGTATGGTAAGGATTAATGTTAGGTGGTTGTTGGGTTTCATGATATTTCCGAATCAATAAATATTGGTCATTAAACCTACTCATTAATGGTTAAGATGAAGGGCATTTCAGAATTTCAAAAGGCATCATCGTCATGTTCTTTCCATGGAATTTATAGATGAGGAGATGACAGCTGACTTTACCCACATGCAATTGAATGCATCTATAAATCTACTCCCTCCTCTCTCTCCAATCTCTGTCTCCCCCTTCAAGTTTTTTTTTTATGAATAGACATCTCTCTCTCTCTCTCCACGAAGGGGAGCGAGATTGGGTGACAGATGTGCTGTTTGGATATCTAATCAAGCAACATCGCAACCGTCCATGCATTGCATGGGATTCGATGCATCGAGTGGCATCACAGCCGTCTGCCCATTGCAAGGGATTACTTAAACAATATGAAGGTTTTTCCTTAACAACCAATTTAGATGTGATCATATTGAACTGCACACTTGTACTAAGCACCGGAAGAAAAATCTGATTACAAGATGCTATAAATCAGGTTGACAGTACAAGTTTTATCAGGACCCCTATTCACTGTTCTACAGAGTAACAACGCAAGACCCTATTTACTGTCTTCTAGAGTGGAAGACCTATGCAAAAAAACTGGTAACACATATCAAGTATGATCACATATTGATTCATTGAAGCAACTATAGCATATTTATGCATATTTGTTAAGGAAGGATCAAATCAGGGTACCATCTTACTGCTTGAGAAAACATCGATAACTCAAACCAGTAGGATACTTGATGCAGGGTACTAATGCTATGGTACTTCCATCAACAATTAATTCTCACAAGTAAATGTCGGTGTAAAATTATAGGAATCAATTTCAATAAAACAGGAGTTTAAAGCAAGTGAGCAAACTAGTAGTGTCACCAATTCAAAGTTTGAGCAGGTGATCATTTGGAAGTCGAGAGATTTCCATAGGCCAGAGTCAGATCAACCTATAATTTAAAACATTGAGTAATCCTAAAGGATTTCACTCAATGACTTTGAAGGTTAAGAATTTGTTTTCAAGTATATGGCTCATGTATTGTCAAAGATCCTAATCTAAACCAGTAGTTAAATTACCAAAGAAAATACTCTAATGATACTACGCTAAAGGGAACGATCCCACGATGGGATCTATGAAAATAGATCTATGCGGCTGCATGCCAAGCCCGAAGAGAGGCTAATTGATGATCCCAACAGGCGAGTAGATCCACAAGCAAAACAAGAGAGTGCTGTCAGGAAAAGATTGAGCATCCACAGAGTCGTCGGGTCACCAAACACGAACCCACAGAGCCAAGAGGGCCAGAGCGTTTCTTTGGACATGGGGTGACCGGCTGATCGGCGTGGTCGCCAAACACGACACAAAATCTAAACCAAAACCATTTAAACCATCAAAATTAAATAATGCCCCAATTTGAAATCCTAACCTGCCAATTCTTTGACATATCAAAACCACCCTATCTGGCCAGTAAAATAGCATTGACATCATCCCAAAATAGGAACAGTACAGTAATTGTCCAGATCTGAAACCGGTTATCTAGTAGCCCTCCGAACAGTCCAGAACTGAACTAACAATTAATCATTCAGTCAAGCCATTAACCAAACCTATCTCCCTTGTTTCTTTCTCGATATTATTCATCTTGCATGGTACATGTTGATACATTATACTTTCAATTGTTTAGTGACTTCGAACTGCAGTAGCATCATAAATCTTTGCATTTACTTTTAGGTGCATTTGCCTTGGGATAGACATAGGGTAATTTTTCATAAGCATCATCACCTATAACTCTATAAGTCACATTCACATTCTTTTGCTTGCTGAAATGAGAATTCAGAGCGCATATTTCATATTGTTTTGTATATTATTGCATATTAGATCCATCCTCCTGCATCATCAGGGTTTTAGGTTTAAGCCGTTTAACAACCCATTCAAACAATGGTTTTTTATTTTGTAAAATATAAACTTGTCGTCCAGCAAAAAACATATTAGAAGGATCAAAGTAACCACAAGAAATAAGTGCGAGAGATTAAAGAAATGTATGAAGTACTTGACTGTCACTTAGGGTGCTAGAGTAGCTCTATTGGAGTGTTTGGTTGTTAACGACAACATCAAAGGATCAAACCTTCTTATGCGAATGTTTTCTCAAATCATGCCCTCTACACTCTTTGTCTAGACAAGATCAATGGCTTTTATGCAAATGTTCTCTCATATGATCTCTGAGTTATAGTTTGTGCCATAGGGATAAATGCAATTTCCAATCTCAAATTATGTTGTTTACACTCTTTATCTAAAGTCTCTATACTCTTGCCTAGTCTTGAGGAACCTTGGAAGGATGCTCCTTGAGTGCATGAGCTTAGACCTAGGAAACACGGATATTCCTACGAGCCCCAAGTATCCGTACTGGATACGTATTGGACACGGATACGGCTAGATACGTGTCTGATATGGCTAAAAAGTATCCAAAATTTAAAAAAATCCCAAAAAAATGATCGGATACAATGATATGGATCGGATACGACGAGATACGGATCGGATACGGCCTGGATTTAAAACAGCTAGTCAGATCGGGCTGGCTTGGTTAAAACCTGAATCGGGTCTTCTCTTAAATCGAAGGCCGGGTTGGATGCTTAAAACCTGATTTGGTTTGGTTTAAAAGAGTGACAAAAACCCTAAGGGCTAGATGGAGTCGTGTGTTTTCCTCTTTGTCCCCCCGAGTAACAAAAACCCCAAGGGATCCGCCACCACCGCTCGGCTAAGGGTCCCCCATTGCTAGTGGTTCGACATCGCTTGAGGACCACCACTGGAGATGTTTGTAGGCTATGAAAATTCATTGTCCATACAAACCCAAAAGGCCCACACAAGGGCACGACCCAAAAGAAAAACCCAACCCGAAATCGGCCTCGAAAGTAGAGCTGGTTGGGCCCACCGGACCATATTATAGGGCCCACTCCCCCACGTCGGAAGAGGCCTGCCAAGAGAAAAAAATAAAGAAAATAAAAAAAGAAAAAAGTGATAGTGTGGATGTCTGCCCAAACGCGGATCTGCGCCAATCCTAACAATTCAACGGTCAAAACAAAAGACAGGATCGTCATCAATCAATTGCGAACAGCTTTCGAGTTATAAAAGGAATGAACCCAAATCAAATCCAAAGCCATATCTACTCAGGATAAAGAATGAAACAAATGCTGACGGTTATGAAGGGTCAAACCATAAAAGAATAGACCCAAATCCAAAGCCATAACCATCCAAAGCAAATCAGGAAACAAATCCTGATGGTTATAAGGAAGTTAAAGAGTAGAGATATTTAGGAAATAAATGAAGATCCTACCATATTTCCTCCACCTACTCCCTGGACTATAAATAAGGGCAAGGGGAAGGAACAAAAAGTCAAATATCGAAGCAAAGAAAAGAAAAAGCTCTGCCTAGAAAAAGACACGCTCCAACACTCGGAGAACCAAAGGTTTCAGGAGGCTGGCCAAGCATACCCGCTCAGGAGGAATTCATGCTTGAGTCTACAAGTCTTCCACCATGAAGCAAGCACTTGAAGATTGATAAATCTTCGCTTCGTCCACGAAGAAGAAAGCTCGGAGAAGGAAGCTAAAGCCGATGCTACACCCGTCACCATCAAAGCCAAAGAATCTTCACTCCGTCCACGAAGAAGAAAGCTTGGAGAAGATGGGACCAACGCTACACCCGTCATCATCAACACAATGGAAACCATAATATAGGGGGGAATAAGAAAAATCCAAAAACGAGCCATCTAATGCCGACATCACAGAATATAACATTCCCCGGATCTCAAAGCAATTTCTTCCATTGGATCCCAATGTCCATCCGGTCAATTACAACAGTGAGTTTGATGATTGAATGCTGAATCAACAGGACATAGCATATGTATACTTTCCAAACATTAATTAGCCATTCTAATGCACCTATAAGTAATATAGAAAGAAAATACAAAATCAAGAAGTAAAATATGGCTCATCATCAACAAAAAGTTCACTGCCCTGTGAAGAGTCTGAAGACAAAAAACGTTTGATGTTGCCATAGAGTCCTGTATGTCAGAGGATCTCTAGATTCTCTTTACAAGCTTCCTAGTGAATAATCTGGAGACTCACCCACTAGAACCGTCTATTTTAACTCCTTTTAAGTACATTTTACTAAAATATGACCTATTGACCATATATCGACTCATTTTAGATGCTCAACTATCTCAAGAAAGCACTACAACTCTCAATAAAAAGTACAATAAATAAGGATATGAGACCTCAAAACACAGAAGGCATCAGTTAGGCGTATTCAGCACTGTGAGATTATAACTATGTTAATTAAAAGTACGAGGAAGAGGACATGAGAGAGCACAACTCTCAATAAAAAGTACAATGAATATGAAGATGAGATTCTCCTCAACACACAGAAGGCATCAGTTAGGCATATTTCAGCCCCATGAGGTTATAACTATGTTAATTTCAAGTAAGAGGAAGAGAAAGGGTCATGAAGATGACATCCCTCCAAGCAACCAAGCAAACGAAGATTTGAATTTAAGTTGGGCCAAGTATACCCTAAATACAGTGCACTAAAAGAAGATCAAACCTCAACTAAAGATGAAATCATAAAAAGAATTAATGGAAAAGGTAAAGGGGTCACTTTGCTCCAACACTGCCTTCTCTTAACTTCTTCAAGTAAAATAAACATCGAAAAATACTAGGGAGGCCACCTCAAAAGGTTCTCCATTACTTGATTCCATTGTGCTACCCTTGAGCATCCACTTATGAACTCATTTCTAACTATATTACTAGGATACTAACATGGGCACCTGATTTGGACACTTGTATACATGTGCTACACAGGGAGAACCAAAACCATAGGATCCTAGTCACGTATACTCTAATAGCAAATGGTATTAAATTTATAAATAATAAGCAAAAAGTACTTGATTCATTTTTTTGGGAGATGTTATTTGATTTCAGCTCTTTGGCTTATAATTGTGGCATGGAGATGAATGCAACTCTCGATATTAAACCTTGTGTTCTACCACCTTCAGCGAGAGGATTGCTTCTTGGTTGCATAAAATTATGGAACCAACAAGATAGGTCTCCCTTCTCAACAAATCGCATTTTAGTTTCTTGGTAGGCCCTCTCCTCAAAAGTTGCATAGGTCGAGTTTTCAACACCAATCTTAGATTGTTGATGTCAAGTTGACAACCTATCAAAAAATTCTCGTCAATCTGTTGTGGAGCTTTCTTTATTAGAGTTGTGATCTACAGACCTCGTGTTGATGGAATAAGACTTGGAAGATGATGACTAGATTCATTCTTATCTTGAACTTTGTATAAAGCATTTTTCCAAATTTTTCATCAGTGAATTTTCTTCTTTTCTTTGATTTACATTTCTTAAGATACATGAATCCAGATACTAGGATATTGTCATCTTTTAATGATCCACGATTCCACACACATTTATCGATCGGTCATACACAGACTATAATTACATCTGAAAAAGCAATATCCAAAAGGCTCATATATAACACTAAAGATAAGAAAGATAACATGGCATAGTTTCGTATTCTAGCCTAAACTCATATTTAACTTCAATGGACACGACCTTCCAAAATTTTCTTTCGGATGCATATTTAGTCCAAAGAATCTAATACATGTTGAAATGGAAACAAGTCAACTCTTCTATTAAAGAAACTCGTCAAATTTTTTAGGGCTCAGTGACCTACTTACACAATGTACTATTATATGCCTTGATATCAGTATTCCATCTCCTTTACATCCATTTTTTTGGCTATGTGCCATCTTTTCCCAACCTTCTAATTTTATTATCCCTCCTAAGAATCCATCCTCCATTAAACCATCTTCATCTTAGGTTCATAGCATGAGGTGATGCCACATGCATGACCCTGGTTAATTGGGAAGTGGGTATAAACATGATTTAGAGTACTCACCTTCGATAAACAGAGATCTTATATCTCATGAAGGTGCTGCTATTTTGAGTCACGTACCTTTTCTCCTCTTTTGGAAGAAATGTAGGAGGAAAATTAGACTTGTCTTGTAAAATTATCAACTATTGGGTTCCCTATATCTTCAAAATCAAAATGGTGAGAATTTGTTTCCTTATTATAAAGCCCCCCAATTGAAACATATAGTTTGTAAATGCTTCAAGAATACAGTTGATTATTTTTCGAGTTCATAACACCATCTCAAATTCTTTGCACTTTGATGAAAAAAAACATATAGCTTAAGAACTTGTTTGTATGATTTTCATGGACCTAAGTATTCCATGTAATCCGGATTATTAGAAATGCTTTCAAATTCTTCTAGCTGCAAAAAACATTTGGTGCAAACACCTCCCACAAAAGTCTATGGGTCTATTCATCAATCAAAATCATGAGGACATAAGGATGTAATAAGGTTTCCAAGCATTTGAGTTTTTACTAATCCACCAGTAAAATCTGAACTTTCATTCATGAATTATCTTTGATCACTAAGAAATACCATGCAAGACTCATTTATATAGACTTCAGTAACTAAGTCTTAGTCTCTAATATACAGACTTAAAAGAAAGGGGGGAAAACAACCAGATGAGGAAAAGATAGTACGTGCCTTGGGAATAAGGCATGCAGCTAGGGAGGTCGGGTGGCCATCTGTGTTAAGAGAATTATTGAGTATCACTTTCACGATCTACAACCCATTGGGAATTTAATACAATTAGCATGTTTCAAACAATCTTAATTCATTCCCAAGTGGACCTTAGATGTTGTGGCAACTTAAGTTACAGGCTAATTTTGAGCCAACTGGATATTCTCTTCATCTTAGCCATATGTTATCTCTTATCAAATTTAATCCTAATCATAGACTCGCAAACACTTAAACTAAAGATAAAACACACTAAAAAAGATATTACATCAACTCACTCAGAAGAAGAAGAAGAAAAAAGATTAGGACTCGCTCAATATCCCTAATATAACACTTGGATTACATCAATGGTAGAAAGCAAAAACCACCACAAAAAAAAAACGAAATTTCCATTACGTCGTCAAAACTAAATCATAATGCTCTAGACCGCATGCTCATATATAACAGGTACACTTGATAACCAAGAAACATAGTATCGATATAAGAATGGATTGGCCAAGAAAATATAATCAGTAAATCAAAGATATGACTAGATAAAACTTATAAAATAAAAAGAAGACATTTAAGCCTTTAAATCCACAATAGCACTTCCAGACCATGACAACTTTATCAAATTGAGTATGTTTGTTCTCTCTAAAACATCCAAAGGTCCGCCTCATAGAGGCACCCGAACTACATATATTATAAACCTAAATCAGACACAAGGACCTAAGTTATTGCTCATGGCAGGTGCAGTTGTTATGCAATCTGAAAATATGGATTTAATCTTATTCCAAATTATCCATCCATCTAGGTTTTCATTGTAGAACACACCTAAAAAATAAGAATCAAATTTAAGAACTCAACAAAAAATGAATCAAAGTAGTCCTAAATAATTATAACCAATTGATCTTACGACCTAGATGATTATACAATTTTAAAACTCCTTATTAAGTAACCAACAATGGCAAACAACTCCTTTAACACGATGTAAGAGAATAATTATGGGAAGAAATGTGTGATCGAAGAATGAACATTTGGGAGCTCACATCGACACATGGAGAATGCGATATTACATGAGATGAGAGGATTTAGTTGACATTGTAATCACATGTGTGCCACACGTGAATGGTCGTGATCACTTAGTAATGGTTAGCAATGGTGATAATTATGAGGGAACTAAGCTTTGGTTGACAATTTTTCCTACCCATGTAACACATGTAAGGTAGGAAAAATCAAATTATTTTGTGAAATATTTCATTTTTTACATGCACCAAATGGAATATTTCGCGAAATATGCCTTTTTTGGAGGGATCAAAATGATAGGTCGAAATCGATAGTTCAAACCTGGGATACATGTGAATAATCATTAATTATCATTTAAATAAATGACTATGATCTTAGTATCTTAAAAAAGGGTGAGAGTAGCTGACAGAATCGACAATCGTACATCTGATACATGTGATCATTTGTAATCCCATGTTAACAAATGGCTAATGTTGATCTTACTTCAGTAGAAAAAGGGGATTTGTCCAACAATAAGATAGAGTTATGGTCACTATGGTGTATGTGGATGATTGTGTGATTTGTATCTCTCCTTAGCAGATGGATGGCTAAGGCTAAGCATGAGCTGGATAAGGAGAAGTTGTGGGCTTCTTTGCATGCCCTGCCATCATGTGGGGGTTAAAGTCTCTTCGAAAGAGACATGGAGAGGTGATAGGCTCACTTAGTCAGCACTATGAAAAGTCCTGGTTGAATATATAACAAAAAGAATTTTTGTCACAAACTCTACGCCCAAGATCAAATTCTTGAAAGACTTACAAAACATGTTTTAGTCGGTATTAGCTGCTTTGCAGCCTTCTTATTGAGAACAAATAAATTTAAAGTATAAGAAGGTAAAAACATTATGCACGTATATATGTTTAGATTATATTACAGGATCAAAAGAGTTCAATGGAAAATAAAATTGTTCCAAAATAGGCAGACCATTACATCCTAGATAAACTCAATTTCAATAAAAATAAGCACAATATGTTGCACTTGAATTAACCAGCTACAATATTTTACATACTCGCTCTAAAATTAAATGTAAATGTGCAACACTTCTTGCTGAAATAGAATAGATTTCATTAAAAAAACAAACTACACAATAGTAGCAATTGCATGGTGACAACGACAATCACAACTATAAACTATTATAAAGTCTGGGAAATGATGGTGTAGCATACATTGTGCAATATGGTTGCCTTGTTGATGTGATACATATACCATCAATTACAAAACTCTCCAATAATAGGAATTATAGGATTTCCCATGTCCAAGGTTCTTTAATTGTCACACTCAATACAGGACGCTTAATGTTGTATCTAATCCTCATCCCAACTAAAAGAGAAGGGACCAAAATTGAATGTTGACCAATTATGCAAATGACCATATTTACGTTACTACCTAAAAGTGGCACAGAATACATATAGATACTTCCAGGAAAAAACAACAGAAAGTGGGGCTTGGGGATAAAGAGAATATTCCAGGACCATGCATCGTGCTAATAAGGTGATTATGAGAACCAAGAGCAGAAAACACCCAAGCAAAAATAAAAAAATAAATAATAAGAGACACCATACATAAGGAACATGGACTTAATACAACTCATCATTGTCATCCAAGTCATATCTAATTAAGATGGAGTAGTTATGGAGCCTATTTAAGAAGGGTCCTGATCACGAGAGAGAGATCACGAGAGAGAGAGAGAGAGAGAGATCACGAGAGAGAGAGAGAGAGAGAGAGAGAGAGAGAGAGAGAGAGAGAATTGGAAGTGAATTGGATGCTCACACAATGGGGCAATAGCCCTATATATCTATACATGAGCTGGGGTCACCGGGTCACCCAAGGTGAATTGGATGCTCACTCAATGGGGCAATAGCCCTATATATCCTACACGCCTAGAGCCATGAATCAACCCTTATCTTCTAAGGACAGACACAAGTAAAGTGCATAACACTATGGGCAATGGACCCAAGCCAACCAATAACAATGCCAGAAAAACTCATACTAATCCCTAAAGTGGATCCAATGTGATGTATTTTTACCTTGCCAACAAGATTCAATCCCTTCAAAGATTGAATCTTTTTTGCTCTTAGGGCATTCAGATCTTATCATTATTAATTTTTTCCTTCTCATCTCAAACGCTTACAAACAAGTGAAGTAGACAAGTGTCACATTACCGATCAGTTGACAACTTAAGCACTTCTAAGAGCCGACAGCAACATAAGACCCCATACTAAAAAGTGAAATTACCGATAGGAGCAGTGCGATCTCGAGGGCTTTTGGATCTTTGAACGTGACGAAGGCTGTCCTCCGGACCCCGAACTCACTGCCGCCGCATAATCCAGATAAGAAAGAAGAAAGAAAAATCACCGCCAAAAACCCCTAGATTCACACACATCATAGAATTGCAACCGAAAATCATCCAAAAAAATCCCAAAAAAAAAAGAAAAAGCAGATGATCCGACCTGCGGATCTCGAGGTGCTCGATGTCTCCCGAAAAGGAAAAGAACTCCCGAATCTCCCTTTCTCCGGCTAGATCTGAGATGTTGCCGACTTGCACCGTTCTTGTCTGCAAAAAATTCTTGCATCAAAAAGGCGAAAATCTGCCGACACAGGTAGAATTTCATCAGAAATCGTAATTTCCTAGGGTTTGATCTCTCCCTCTCTTACCTGCATCTGCATCTTCCCAGATTTTCCTCGTCGAGCGCTCGCTTCGATCTCCGCCGTGGTCTTCCACGGATACTCGAGCGTTTTATCGGGCCGGGAGAGGGAAGAAGGAGCGGGAAAACTTATACCCCTGAACTTGGCTTAATACACCGGGCCTACCCTTTACCTTCACTGAAGCTCCATGGGCTTACAGGGGCAAAATAGTCTTGTCAGATCATAACCTTTTCCAGCCGGCGGTAACTTTAACCTTTTAGCTTGTCGCGGCGAAGGTACGAATTGACAAGAGCAACCCCGCCTGCAGAACAAACAAAAGAGGGAGGGAAAACAAACCACCCTGGTCTTGGACCCGGCTGGCTGGTCCTGTCGGTTGGTGCGGGCCGAACGTGACTCCCTCCGAATTCTTGGCCCCTGCGTTCAAAACAAACACAAGATGCGGACGGGCCTTCGGATCCAGCTGCTTGGATCGGTTGAGGAGGGATTTGGGTTGTTGGTGATCCCTAGCCAGGCCCAAACCCTGTCATTCAATCTATTGCCAAAGATGGATGGTTCTGATCTGAAAGATTTGGATGGTTGTTGAAGATGTATAAAAATAGATAGACATGTGGCAGCATCGAAAGAGCGTGATGAATCATGACAAAGCATAACGAATAGACAAAACAGTCATACACCTACAGGATAACTACCCGATAGTGTTCGGTTCTTGTCGAGTAGCGAGTAGTGGAGAGAACAACAATTCTAGCTACGATTGGTGGGAAGCGAAAGGTTAGATCAAAAGACTAAGATCGAGAATCGGGAAGGAGAAAGGTAGAACTTATTGATTGTGGTGAAGCTTGTACTTGCGCAATGCCCTGAAAGCAAATTCGTCGTCTCTGTGGTGCTTGAAGGCCTCCGGCGATAGGTCCTCAGGGTACAACAACGTCCGGACTCTTCCTCGACACCCAAGTGAACCTGTGAGACACTCATGGTACTCCAGACAAAAGCAAAAAGAAAAAAAAATGGGCGAATGATTGAACTGTGTGGTTTGGGTCAAGCTTAGAAATTATGTTAGGTTTGGGTGGCAACTCAACCGTCTTAACCCTCTGTAAGGGGTTTCACAGCAAAATGAACGTGTTGCTTGTACTCTAGGGTTTGTTTTGGAGGAAAATCAGAACAAGAGAAGAGATGGGTACAAGGGAAGGTGGCAGCTAGAGATGGGGATACAACAGGTGCTTTACACGACGGCAATCAATGCAACCACCGTGAGCATGTTAAACCCCCCCCCCCCCCCCCTATTTTTTTCTTACCTTTTTGATCTCTTTCTTCTTCCTCTTCTTTTTTTTTTTTTTTCTCTAGCTTCTTTCTGTTTTTTTTTCTTCTTGCATATCTGTGAATATGATCGCGGCAAAAGAGCGACCCTGACAAAGATCGGGGTGGTGCAGAGATGATGCGGGTAGAGGCACTAGTTGTGATGATGAACCTTTGAGTGACGACAAAGGTGTTGATGCGGATGAAGAGATGGTGAGGTTGAGCGGCAAAATAGATGACAACATCAACGATGCCTGATGATCACATGACGAAATCAAATCCATCAAAACTCGCTCTAATACCAAACTAGGGATGCAACATGGTCCAGGTCAAATCGAGAACCGAACCGATCCGGTTTCAATGGGGTGATTAATTTGGTTCGGTTTTCTGGATGATATTGGGTCAAATTCGTTTCCATCATAGGCAGATCGATCAAATTCGGTTTGGTTTTAGATCTTAGCTTGAAAGACCTGACCCGACCCGATTTAGTATAAGTATCTATACTATATACTAAAATGGAAGCCTCTCTCCCGTGTTGTGACATGTGGACATCTTTTAAAGAACCATAATCATTTTTTCATGTGTGAACACGGCTCAGTTTTAAATACTATTAAAAACCTACCATAAAGATAATAAAACACTCATTCAATGATATTTAATTATCATTTGATGTTAATCTCTCTCTCTATCTCTAACAAGTGAATCACACTCACTTTATATTTCATACTTCTTCGAACAGTTATGATGTCATCTCTGCCAAATGACTGTGCATCAAGCTCATCTGGGCATTGCCCGGGTTTCTTACTAGTTAAGTAATATACTTGAATCATAATCGTTGATCCACCGACTCCATTTATTCTTTTCCCAAATCCAAGTTCCCCATCTCGATCCAGGCTCTCCATAGCTCCACCCTTCTTCGGTCCAACATGCACGACACCACGGTCGTCGGCTAACTCCGTCCTTCGAGCGCCCAATCTGATAGTCCACGCCGAGAGGAGTATCTCGAGGATCCTCCCACTGAGATGAGCATGCCCCATAAGGAGCGTCACACCGAGATGAGAATCCCCAGACCCCTATGAGGCTGTGCTACGGCACCACCGCCACCAAGCTGCATATAGGGTTTTGAAATCCACGTTTTCAATTTGAGATTTGCAAGATAGAAGTCTTGACAATAAATGTGAAACATTTTTGGGTTTGATATAAAATCTTTTAAACCCTAACCAGCCCGAACTTTTCATGAGTTGGGTTGGATCCATAAGTCAAAGATTTGGTTCTGGCTTAGGAAAGTTGGAACCGATCATAGATTGGGTTGGTTTTGTGTTGAGGCTAAACCGAATCAAAACAAAATTAACTTGCACCCGTATACCAAACTAAATTACACACCACCAACCTCCTTCGGCCGCATCAGCACTCCAGCGGCAGCAGCTCATCACCAGTCGACGCACAGCAGATCACCTCCATTGCTGGTTACCCGCCTCTGGAGGACTGCCCCTCGTTGGATGGATCACACTTAAGGCACTACCCTCGAAACCCAGTGGGTGGTGAATTTTTTAAAGTGAGGCAGTTGGTGATGATGGTGGTGAAGCCATATACGGGCATGCATGGCGAGTGGGGGTGGCAATCTTTGACCCGACCCGAACCCGACCCGAATTTAGCGGGTTTGTGTTTGGTCTAAACGGGTTCGGGTCATAAACTGGTCGACCCGATTGACCCGTTTATTTAATGGGTCAGGTTCGGGTTTGTATTTATAACCCGATTGACCCGACTTGATCCGTTTACCAAATGGATCGTGTCAACACGGCCCGACCCGACCTGAGCCAACCCGACCCAACCTAAGCCAACCCGAACCACCCCGACCCAACCCGGCCCAATCCGACCCATCTTGACCCAACCCGACAGGTTTACATGGGTTCTGTTGACCCAACCCGAGCCAACCCTACCTGACACGACCCGACCTATTTAGTAAACGGGTCGGGTGGTTTATTAGGCTGGTCGGGTTTGGGTTTAAGTTTTACCGTTTATTAAACAGGTCGGGTTCGGGTTGGGTGTTTTGCCCTTATACCTATGTCTCAACCCGACCCGAACCCGACCCATTGCCACAGCAACCCATCCCTTGTATGATGCAAAGGGTACGTGTTGATGTTCAGATTGCAAAGGGTGCTGAAGCTAGGGTGCAATGGACGTTGGATGGGGAGGCTGACGGTGTTGATGCCGTGGCTGAGGATGTACATGGTAGTGCTGCTTCATTTCGATCCAAGGATGAGGTGTTGCTGGCTTCCTGATATGACGAGACTTCACTCAAAATCAAGGAGCTAGTGAGGACTCTTCGAAAGACCTAGTGGCTAATGGTGCTTAAGTCGAAGGTTAGAATCCTTGATTTCAAGAAGTTTGATCGATCTTTTCTGGGTGTTAGTGATATTGTATATTGTAGAATACGAGCTCATACTCTTGTACATGCTATGTATATATATAGATCGACCTATCGCCCTAATTAGAATTAAGACGTACTAATCCTTCCCCCCAAAAACCTCGGCCTCTCTTTCTTAACTCTGTGTATCATGGTATCAGAGCCTAACTTTCTCTCCGCCCAGATCTTCTCCGAAGAGCTGTTGTTGCTTCTTTCTTCGAGCTGTCTTCTCCAGATCTAGTTGAAAGCCAAATCTGTCGCGAGCTGACCTCCCGTATCCCCGACGAGCTACATATCTCAGCCGGAGCTCTCCCTCGCGACCTTCAGCTCTCCCTCGCTCGTGACCTTCGACTCTCCCTCGCGGACAACCACCTCAGACATGCATGAGCGCTTGTAGATCAGGTCATATGATCTAGGCTAGCTCCGGCGCGCATATTTGACTAGATCCAACCATTCGGTGACCAAATCTGAACTTCGACGCATGAGGCTTCCTCTCCGGCCAACTCCCTGTTCGCGACCAGACTGCTGCACTTCCTGTGGAGGCGACTTCTTTCCTTCGACCAGATCTGAACAAGATCTGGTGCCTTCAACACACGCACCTCTGGATCTGGTCCGTATATCCATCTTCACTGGCGATCTTGTGGAAGGGGTTTCCCGCCGCACCTGCCAGATGATGACACGTGTACCGTCCGGCTTGCCCCGACCATAAGACCTGAAGAACTAGACGAAATGAACCGAGTCTGGGTTAAGCAGACCCGACCCGCGATGCTACACCATCTATAGAGAGATACGCTATGGAGGAAGGTCGCGGGAGCCCGAGCTCCTCGACCAGAACCAGGTCGGGGAAAAGGTCGCACAGGTCGTGGACTTAACCCGATATTTCGCATTCCTGGAAAGCCCGACCTGATCAACGGCGGAGAACCTCCACTAAGCGAGGAAAGATCAGAAGATTCCTATAACGGCTGGGAGACTCGTCAGGTTTAGGGGTGGCAATGGGTCGGGTCGGGTCGGGTTCGGGTTGAGTTGAGACATATGTATAAGGGCAAAACACCCAACCCGAACCCGACCCGTTTAATAAACGGGTCAAAAACTTAAACCTAAAGCCGACCCGCCTAATAAACGGGTTGACCCGACCCGACCCGTTTAACCCGTTTATTAAACGGGTCGGGTTGTGTTGGGTCGGGTTGGGTCAACAGAACCCATGTAAACCTGTCGGGTTGGGTCAAGACAAGTCAGATTGGGCCGGGTTTGATCGATTTGGGTCGGGTTGGCTCGAGTTGGCTCGGGTTGGATCAACAGAACCCATGTAAACCTGTCGGGTTGGGTCAAGACAAGTTGGATTGGGCCGGGTTTGATCGGGTTGGCTCGAGTTGGTTCGGGTTGGCTCGGGTCGGGTTGACACGACCTATTTGTTAAACGGGTCAAGTCGGGTCAATCAGGTTATAAGTACAAACCCGAACCCGACCCATTAAATAAACGGGTCAATCGGGTCGACCCGTTTATGACCCGAACCCGTTTAGGCCAAACCCAAACCCTCTAACTTCGGGTCGGGTTGGCGAGTCGGGTCAAGAATTGCCACCCCTAGTCAGGTTGGCTATCCTGATGATATCTCGCTCGTTGGGATCGTGGGTTACCCGCGATGAGGTGTAACACCCACAATCCACGGGAGCATAGAAGGAAAGGTGTGAATGGAATCCGATCAGAGGGGATCCGCCATATCCATCCCGAGATCATCGGAGGATAGACCGCAGCGATTGCGCACACGTATGAGGAGGTCTTCAAAACAAACCCCGCCCCTTCATGGGTAGGTAAGCAATTCTAATGAAGAGAAAGCAATTCAAACCAGTGATTTCCTTCCCTAACTTGAGCATCGGAGGGGCCTTGGCTCGGAGGTGAGCCTCGATCTTTTTGCAGGTTATAGCGGGAGGCGGCGGAGGCGTGGTCGAAACTCCGCCTGACGATCGGGTGTGCCAAGGAGGATCCATATTTTCCTCCCCATATTCTCTGGCATCATATGTGGGATAAAAGTCCCCATAGCCCGTTCGAGGAAGAAAGCTAAGGGGCTTGATGCCGTAGCATCCCCCCAAGACCAATGAGATGAAAGTCAAGGGGCCTGATGCCTTAGCATCCCCCTGAGGTTGTCGAGATGAAAGCTGTGGGGCTTAGCATCCCCCCATAGTCCATTCAAAGAAGAAAGCCAAGGGGTTTGATGTCGTAGTATCCCCCCAAGGCCGTTAAGATGAAATGCCAAGGGGCCTGATGCCTTAGCAACCCCCCGAGGGCGTCGAGATGAAAGCTGTGGGGCCTTATGCCTTAGCATCACCCCACAGCCCGTTCGAGGAAGAAAACCAAGGGGCCTAATGTTGTAGCACCCCCTAAGGCCGATGAGATAAAAATCTGGGGATCCGATGCCTTAGCATCCCCCACAGGCTGTTCGACCTGAAAGCTAAGGGGCCTGATGCCTTAGCATCCCTCCTGAGGCTGTGCAAGATGAAAACCTGAGGGTCTGATGCCTTAGCATCCCCCGTAGGCCATTCGAACTAAAGGTTAAGGGGCTTGATGTCTTAGCATCCCCCCTGAGACCGTGCAAGATGAAAACCTAGGGTCCGATGCCTTAGCATCCCCTGCAGGCCGTTCGACCTGAAGGCTAAGGGTCTTGATTGCTTAACATCCCCCCTGAGACCGTGCAAGATAAAAACCTGGGGGTCTGATGCCTTAATATCCCCCACAGGACGTTCAACCTGAAGGCTAAGGGGCCTAATGCCTTAGCATCCCCCTTGAGGCCATGCATATAAAAACCTGGGGGGCCGATGCTTTAGCATCCCCCACAGGCCGTTCGAACTAAAGGCTAAGGGGCATGATGCCTTAGCATCCCCCATGAGGCCGTGCAAGATGAAAACCTGGGGTTCGATGCCTTAACATCCCCCGCAGGCTGTTCGACCTGAAGGCTAAGGGGCCTAATGCCTTAGCATCCCCCTTGAGGCCGTGTAGATAAAAACCTGGGGGTCCGATGCCTTAGCATCCCCCGTAGGTCGTTTGATCTGAAGTCTAAGGGACCTGATGCCTTAGCATCCCCCCTTAGGCTGTGCAAGATGAAAACATGGGGATCTTATGCTTTAGCATCCCCTGCAGGCTGTTCGACCTGAAGGCTAAGGG
The DNA here is from genome assembly GCA_947650365.1 of Chamaelirium japonicum. Lineage (NCBI taxonomy): Eukaryota > Viridiplantae > Streptophyta > Magnoliopsida > Liliales > Melanthiaceae > Chamaelirium > Chamaelirium japonicum. The sequence continues at coordinate 43,244,932 of OX393557.1, read as the reverse complement.
ACCTGATGCCTTAGCATCCCCCCTGAGGCCGTGCAAATGAAAACCTGGGGGTCTGATGCCTTAGCATCCCCCGCAGGCCGTTCGACCTGAAGGCTAAGGGGCCTGATACCTTAGCATCCCCCCTAAGGCTGTGCAAGATAAAAACCAAGGGATTTGATGCCTTAGCATCCCCTGCAGGTCCTTCGAACTGAAGGCTAAGGGGCCTGATGCCTTAGCATCCCTTCTTAGGCCATGCAAGATGAAAACCTAAGGGGCCTGATGCTTCTACATCTCCCGCAGGTCGTTGAAGACAGATAGTCAAGGGGCTTGATGCCTTAGCGTCCCCCCAATGCCGTTAAGATGAAGCCAAGGGGCCTAATACTTTAGCGTCCCCCCAAAGCCATTGAGATGAAAACCAATGGGCCTAATGCCTTAGCATCCCCCCGAGGCCGTCACGATGAGAGCCGAGGGGCCTAATGCTTCAACATTCCCTGCAGGCCGTTGAAAACAGACAGTCAAGGGGCCTGATGGCTTAACATCCCCCGAGGCCATTGAGATGAAAGCCAAGGGGCCTGATGCCTTAGTATCCCTCCAAGGCCGTTGAAATAAAGACCAAGGGACCTGATGCCTCAGAATCCCCCCGAGGACAATAAAGACAGATAGCTATGGGGCCTCATGTCATAGCATCCCCCCCCCCCGATGCCGTCGCGATGAAAGCCGAGGGGTCTGATGCTTTAATATCCCCTGCATGCCGTTGAATATAGATAACCAAGGGGTCTGATGCCTTAGCATCCCCCCAAGGTCATTGAGATAGACAGCCAAGGGGCATGATGCCCTAGAATCCCCCCCGAGGCCGTCGCGATGAGAGCCGAGGGGTCTTATGCTTCAGCATCCCCCGTAGGTCGTTGAATACATATAGCCAAGGGGCTTGATGCCTTAGCATCCCCCCAAGGCTATTGAGCATCCACAGAGTCGTCGGGTCACCAAACACGAACCCACAGAGCCAAGAGGGCCAGAGCGTTTCTTTGGACATGGGGTGACCGGCTGATCGGCGTGGTCGCCAAACACGACACAAAATCTAAACCAAAACCATTTAAACCATCAAAATTAAATAATGCCCCAATTTGAAATCCTAACCTGCCAATTCTTCCTCATGACAATGATGGCTTCACAACAAGCTATAGCGGCTCGGTTACAAAAGATTCAATACGAACATGATTAGCTTCATAGCATCATCAAAGTCGTACCCGTCGGGGACCAAGTCGACCCAGTTACCAAAGGCCTGAACAACGGCCCTGCGCATCAGGCACCACATGTTCAGCAAAGCAGGTTGGTCGAGGAGCTAACACTACACCAAAACTGTGATTTTGTAACACACTGTTTTTTTGGTTTGTAACACTTATTGCCGTTACAAAATTGGTAACAGTTATAAGCGTTAGTAATTGAAAATTTCTATTAGTAATTTATAGAATAGTGTTTTTGATATAACGTAACGTTTTTTATTTATGTTTGTAACGATTACAACTGTTACTAAAATATCATAAAATTTATTTTAAAAATCTTTTAGTTTCACGTGATTAACTCGTGACCCAAATTTAAGTATAAGGGTTTGTTATTTTCGCGAGTAAAAGACCCGAGGCTTCGTTCATTCGTTTGTCTCCTTGCCCCGCTTCTCCTACGCCGGCGACACCACTAGGTTCCTTGCAGGTAAACCCCCCCCCCCCCCTTTCTCTCTCTCTCTGGTTGTTGTGTCGTGCCTCCCGCTTCTCCCACTCGCCGTCGGGCCACCGGTGTGCCGCTAGGGGTGCCGTCGGGCGGTCGGGCATCGTGCCTCCCACTCGCCGTTGGGCCACCGTCGTGCCTCCCGCTTCTCCCACTCGCCGTCGTGCCTCCCACTCGACGGTGCGTTGCCATCGCGCCTCCCATGTCACCATCGAGCTGCCGTCGCGCCTCCTACGTTGCCATCGGGCCGCCGGCGAGTCACCGTCGTGCCTCCCACGTCTCCGATCTCTCTCCCTGTATTCAATGAAGGGGAGGGGGGGAGGTGAGTTGTGAGGTCGAGTCACGGGTTTAAAGCGAAAGGGGAGGGGGAGTCACGGGTCTGAGGTGAGGACGGGACTCATGGCCTCTTGAGATGGGAGCACAGTCAGTCTCTCTCTCTCTCACACACACAAACAAACATATTCTGAGTCACTCATAAATTTTAATTTCTATTTTGAAAAGGAATAGTAGGTGCAGGATGCTATATTAGTTAAAAATTTTATTTTTATTTTTGAGAAGGAATAGTAGGTACACGATGCTATATCAGTTAAAAGAAATGCTTTTTTTTTTTAAATCCCTCTTTGATTCGAGAAATGGCATTCAGTTCGAAGGTTTTCTCGATTTCGATGCCTCGATTGACATGGTAGCATGCAACAGGTGGCTGAAACCCACTAGCGACATTTAAGTCTTTTACACCACCAGTGCATGCTACCACGTCAATCGGGCTGAGCAGAATCGGGAAAACCTTCGGGCTGAATAACATTGCTCATTAGTTAATGTTTATCTCTTTTATTTTTTTTGAGAAATCCCTCTTTGAGTCGAGGAATGGTATTTAGCCCGAAGGTTTTTCCGATTTCGCAAAGTCTATTTTTTACTAAAGCAGAACAAAATTTTAGATTTTAATTTTGCCAGAGTCAAAAAGAACATTGGAAATTGATGTCCCAGGAAAAAATTATTGAATTTCTTCAGTTCAAAAGAACAACGAAAAATTTTTCCCTAGGAAATCAATTGCATGCGTAATCCTTTGCCTAGGAAATTAATTTTTCTAGGTGATCTTTTACTCGCGATTCGCGAAAAGAACGGACCCTAAAAGATCAACCCTTTCCTTATTCTCGATCTAGGTTTTCACATCTCTCGCACCGAAGTCATCGACCCTCTTCATTCTCTCCACCGGACAAATCCTCTCTCTCTCTCTCTCTCTCTCTCTCTCTCTCTCTCTCTCCGATGTCATGATCTTTTAATAAACAAATATGTATATAGTGGGGTTTGAAGGCTCAACCTTTAAGAGGTAAAGAGATGCCATAAACCATAGCACAATATTTTCTTTATGTTTAATACACCCAGTTTTTATATATATAATAAATATACAGTAATTATATCAGGCTCTCGGGCCAGGCTGCGGACTGAAGGTGGCGGCCTGAGCCCGGCACATGGTATGTTCGGGCCGGGTTTGGGCTGTTGACTTTCGGGTCGGGCTTGAATCGATGGGATTTTTTTACACCCCTACCTATATTTTTCGATTGCCATTGTATATGAAATTCTATATATAAGATTTCTCATTTAGGATTCAATCACCCTACGTAGGTACATGTTTTATATGGAAACTTGATGAGATCAGTATTATTTCTATGTTCTCACCATTTCAATTATAGTGATGTTTTATCTTAAACTTTATGAATTATTCAGATGGATATTTGTGTTGTGTATTACCTTTGATGATACATTGATAGCTAGTTTTTTTTCCATCTTGATAATTTTTTCTTGCAATCAAAACTATAGTTGTAGGCTAATTCAAGTGGCACATGTTAGAGAAATAACACAAGGCCAACTATTAATAAACAAATAGATATTCTTGTTGAACCTTAGCCCCTTAAGGGTAATGTATTTAATAATGTTTTATTTATGTTTTTCCTTTTGGAGCTATCATTTCTCTGATAGGGAGTTATGCTCCTATAGATGACATATGCATAATAGGTGCATATGCTCCTATAGACGATATATCATGTTCTTATTACCTTTGTTTTTCTTTTAATTAAAATTTATATTTTGTTTCAGAATGTCATGACTAATTCAGAAATAGTGGTTAGTGGTTATCCATACCTGACCCATAACACAGTCAAGCTTGAATATTCGAGTCTAGCCCGGCCCAAAGCCCAAGCTAACTTTGTCCAAATTAGGCCCAAATAGGGCCCGACCTAGTAGGTCTCGGTTCTTTTTGTTTGTGTTTATAAGCTCAGATTTCACTGTCATAATCATCTCCATATTAAACTCTGGCCAATTTTGTCTTTGTATTGGTTGTGGAGATGTTAGTTTTGAAATTGTTACATCTTCCTGTTGTTGTTAAGCTTTATATGCTTTATCTTGGAGTTAATGATGGAGATATTAGTTTTAAAAATATTTTCATCTTTATGTTAATATTTAATTTATTTAATTTGTCAGTCTAATTATGCATATATGCATTCAACATGTATTAATATAATATTTTTAATGTTTTTAAAGTTTCGCCAAACATGTGTCTAATTCTCTGGGTTTTTTTTAACTTTAACGCCATTATATCTTTTGTTTCAGAATGTCGCGACCAATTCAGAAAGATTGGATGTATGAAAAAATAGAATATACATTCAGTATACTGAGGGGGTTAAAGATTTTATTGAATTTGCAAAAGCAAACAGTGATGGGTTGTCTACTTGTCCTTGTCCATGTAAGAAGTGCCGAAATAGAAAAAGAGCAACATTTGAAGAAGTGAACAACATTTGGTCGTGAACTCTATAGATCCGTCATATCGCATATGGGCTTTACATGGGGAGAGACCATCTAAAAATTCGATGCAGCATCTAACAGTTAAAATAGCTGAAAAAGAAAATATTGAGGACGAAAACATTGAGGATGGAGGCCTTGGGATGGGAAACCTTGTTGATGCTTGTTATGAAGTGCACGAAGGGATAGATAACAATACTTATAGAGGCGATGGTGATCAGACCATTGATTTGGAAGAACCATATATTCCCGAACCAAACTTAGATAAGAGGTACAGTGATTATAAGAAAAAAACATAAGAAAAATTATATCCGTCCTGTGAGGGTACTGAGATAACTTTTTCTGCAATTGTGGAGCTACATAACATAAAGAAACAATTTGGTTGGTCAGGAACTAGTGTTACTGCACTCTTAACCGTGTTAAGGAAGTAGTTACCAAAAGGAAACACATTGCCAAATAAGTATCCAGTAATGAAGGAAATACTGAAAGACCTAGGGATGAAGGCCAAGTACATTCATGCATGCAGGAATGACTGCATATTATATTGGAAACAGTATAAAAATGCAACAGAGTGTCCTCAATGTGGAACACCTAGATTTAAAGTAAAAGAGGAAAAATCGGGTAAGAAGAAATTGAAAGAACCTAATAAAGTATTGAGACATTTTCCTTTAATTCCAAGACTCAAGAGGTTATATACTATACCATGGATAGCACATGACATGACATGGCATAATCGAGCAAAATCTTCATGGGATTATATGCGACATCCAGCTGATTCAGGACAATAAAAATTGTGTAAAAATAGATGGCCAGACTTTGCTAAGGAAGGGCGTAATGTTTGGCTTGCAATTGCAACAGATGGGTTTAATCCGTGTGGTGTTCAATCCACTAGTTACAGTTGTTGGTCTGTCATCATGGTGCCTTATAATCTTCCACCTTCGCTATATATGAAATCAGAGTTTCAAATATTGTCTTTATTGATACCAGGGCCAAAGGCACCGAGTCAAGATATTAATGTTTTTCTCGAACCACTTGTAGATGAGTTGAAGCAACTTTGGGATGAAGGAGTGCTGACTTATGACATGTATAAAAGGAAGATTTCACGATGAAAGCTATGCTAATGTGGGGTATTCATGATTTTCCCGCATATGGAAATTTATCTGGTTGCGTAACACATGGTTACAAAGCTTGTCCTATTTGTGGTGACAAAACTCCATCCGTTCGATTACCTAATGTCAGGAAGAATGTTTATACAAACTACCGTATGTTCCTTAAGATGGATCATCTGTTCAGAAATGGTAAGTATTTGGGACTTAGGACGATAGAAGATAAGCCTCCTGCAAAACGGTTAAATGGACAAGCGCTTTTGCAAACTTTAAGTCACGTCCATTATGTACCAGGTAAGATTCAAAAAAGTTTTGGTAGAAAGCAGAAGAGAATTGAGGTGAATGAACTTGATACCGCTGATGATGATGGTGGTGGTGATGGTGATGAAGTTACTGAAGCGTGGTATAAGAGATCTATTTTGTTTAATCTCGAATATTGGATTCACCATCCAGTTTGTCATGTCATTGATGTGATGCACACTGAGAAGAATGTTGCAGAACATATAATAAACACAATACTAGATAAAAAGGACAAAACTAAGGATACAATAAATGCACGAGAGGACTTAAGAAAGATGGGCATGCACAGTGGCCAATGGATGCAAACAGACAAGGCTACTGGGAAACAGATAAAACCGATAGCTCCATTTATTCTGGATAAAGATGAGAAAAAACACTTTTGCCAAATTTTGAAAGACTTGAAGCTCCCCTCAGGTATTTTCGTCTAATCTAAGCAACATTGTCACTCTTCAACCACCTGGTTTGCATGCATTGAAGTCTCATGATTATCATGTCATTATGCAATATTTGCTACCCGTATTGCTTCAGCATGCCTTTTCGAAACACCGTGACTTACGACGAGCTATTCACCAAATAAGCTTATTCTTCAACCTACTGTGCTCGAAGGTCTTAATTTGTAAGGAAATTCAAGAGGTTAAATACATGGTTGCAGAGGCATTGTGTGTATTAGAAAAATATTTTCCACCATTATTTTTTGATATCAGTATCCACCTAATGGTGCATCTAGCTGATGAAGCTTTGATTTGTGGACCCACTAGACATCGATGGATGTATCCTTTTGAAAGGTAAACTACATATCTTATATTATAACTGCATATTTGTTAACGAAACTAATAAATATATTTTTTGAATTTTCAACTCAATTAGGGCGATGAAGGAGTGCAAAGATATACCGAGCAATAAACGATATATTGAAGGGTCCTTTGCAGAATCCTATCTTGTTTCTGAATCCGTTAGGTATGCCATGGAATACATGCCAAATCCACGAGATGAAAATCATAAATCTACTCGTGAGGCCTTTCTAGATGATAATGGTGAGTATAGTGACGAAGGGCCTATGCTTGACGATAAGACTGTGATGCTATCCCCAGAACAATTTATACAAATTCGTAGATGGGTACTCTTTAGAGTAGAAGTCGATGAACTTGACGAATACTACAGGTTCGTTTTATTTCACTTGTTTGGATAGATAATCTATTTATTTCGTAGGTCGTAAATACTCATAGTAAAATTTATATGCATGAATTACAGTGAATATCGCTCATCCTTGCAATCAAATATCCGTGGTAAAGGAAAAGGGATAGCAAAAACCAAAATAGTGATCCAGACAGAATTTATCGTTTGGTTATATGACAAGGTATTAGTTTATTTGATAAAATACTAATATATTACCTTTGGGGCTTTAGTTATGTTTACTTTTTAATTATGATATTTTTTTTATTCTACAGTAGTTGAAGGCCGGTATCACAAACTCAACGTTGTGGCGTTTGGTTAAGGGTCTATTGTTTCAGGCTAAAACTCTTAGAAAGTATCGTGTTAATAGTTTTGTCTTCTCTACTAAGTTTCACGATGATACTGTTGCGACACAAGATAGTGGTGTTTGCATGAAGGCAATTACTACGTTTACGGCAAGTAGGAAAGACAAAAACCCTATCGACGCATCGACCATGTACTATGGGGTTATCAAAGAGATATTCGAGCTAGACTATACGGAGTTTAAGGAGGTTATCTTTTATTGTGACTGGATGAGGGTGGAGGATAAAACTAATGGTTGTAAACTCTGTCCAGACTCTAACTTGGTGCTAGTCAATTTTAATAAGCTAAATAGTGCTACTACATCGTTAGACGAGCCGACCATTCTTGCCTCCAAGGCAAGTCAAGTGTTTTATTCAAAAGATCTAGAAAATCCAGATTGGTGGGTGGTCATACACTCACCGAGACGATTGACTAGTCGAGTCGACGAGCTAGATGAACCAACGGTCTTCCAATCCACACTTGAAGACCAACCTGTTGTGAAACCCTTATTGGTGACACAACGCTAATTGTAATAAGGTTGTTCCGAAATCCCTGTTGAGTATATTAAAGAGGAAGAATGAAGAGGATGATTTAACCAATGAACCTGAGGCTGACGTGCAGTGGCAACTTCAAAGCAGAAAACATCAATTTTCCGAGTTATTGCTTTCTAAGGCCGCTGAAATTTTTAAAGTGAGTTTGCTTATATTGACAACAAGACTTGTCTTTTTTTTTTTGTTTGCTTATTCTGCCATGTTGCATGCTTTACCCTACTTAAATTTTCTACACCCTTTTACAGATTCGGAGTAATCCTTATGAAGAGTTCACTATATTGTGTTACTTTTACCATCGACTGCTACGAGGATGGATTTGGTCAATGTCATGTCATGGTTAATAGGTTATCTAAGATGGCCCATTTTGTGTCATGTTATAGATGACCTCAGATGTCTCTTACATAGCCGAGTTAATCTTCAGGTAGATAGTTTGCATTCATGGTATTCCTAAATCTTTACTTTTGATAGGGATACCTAATTCTAGAGCCATTCTAGAGAACATTATGCTTAAATTGGGAATGAAATTACAATATAATGTGCATATCACTCCGAGACCGACGGGCTGTCTGAGTTGGTAAATCAAACTTTGATGGGCTTACCACTTCGAAAGGGGGGTCAAGTAGATATGGTAGGGAAAGTTAGCCAGGCTTGCATCGTTTGTGGGGGTCTTATGAGTGTAACCTTGTGCTCTACTTCAAACGAGGCATAGACAGGGCCAAGCATTTTTCATCTCCATTGTAAGCACAACAATTTCAATTCTATGTGCTAGCTAGTAGTGTGTATGGTCAATTTGGAGACTTGAAACTCTGAACTTGATTATGTACTTATCTCAGTTATGGGTATATGATGTTGTCAATTTGAAGTATATGATACTAATCTTCACTCTTATTTTTTAAAATTGCAGGTTTGCTGCTGGTTTCCATGCTGGTGCAAGTGGTGGGGCTGCGGGCGGGCTTTTGATGTTCAGACACTTATTTGTTTTTTTGCTGCTCTATGTATATGGTGTCTGTCTCTCTAGTAGTCTTCGGCTGCTATGTCCATGTGCTAGCTAGTAGTGTGTATGGTCAATTTGGATACTTAAAGCTTTGAACTTGATTATGTACTTATCTCAGTTGTGGATATATGGTATAGTCAATTTGGAGACATAAAACTCTGAATTTGATTCTATACTTATCTCAGTTGTGGATACAATATAGCCTTGTATTTGTTTATTGTACCACTAATATTTTTATACATAGATATCGGAAAATGCTACTCTGTCAATCCTTTTTCCAATCCATTCTCCAACTCTCAGACATATACGATCAAAACCGTTGGTTGCACTCATCATCCACGATTGGTGATTCCACTCAACCCTGATCGAATGCACTCATCATCCATGGGTGGTATTTAATATCGTTTCTTAAGTGATTTCTATTTTATTAATGCTTCAATAGTTTTCTTGATAGCCAAGAGAATTATTAAAAAAATAATACATATTATTCGTAACGGATATAATTGTTAGATATTGATCGTTACTAAATTTTGTAACGGTTATAAGTGTTACAAATCGAATTAATATATGAGAAGTTTTGCTTCTTGGATTTGTTAAAAAATACATAAATCACGCTTATAACTGTTAGTAACAAATAATATCTAACATTTATATCCGTAAGATATGTATCGTTACTATGTTTGTAACGATTATAAGTGTTACGAATGAGGATGAATTCGGCTTCTGAACATCCGTTACGAAAGAAACGTAACGTTTATAACCGTTACTAAAACTAATTTTGTGACACTTATAACTGTTACAAAAATTGTTACAAATATTTGTAACGCTGTATTCTTAACGGTTTTTTTGTGTTACTAAAATTTATTGTAACAATTATAAGCGTTACAAAATCATGATTTTGGTGTAGTGTAACGACAACCAACCCTCCAAGATGAACAAGGGGTCAACACCAAGCATATTCGGCCCAGCATACCCACACTTCACTACTGACCGAACAGAACATGGACCGTCAAGAAAATCTGGACCAATCGAGTGTCTGGACTCGATTGGGGTCGCGCGGACGCCGGCTTGCTATTTCACATCGTCACCACTCGATATCTGGCTCAACCGAGTCTCGGGTCCTAGCACATGAAGGAGATCGTCGCCATCGACCCTATGAGAATTGTCACTCATCACTCGCCACATTGCGATCGGGACGGGATAGCTATAGAGGAAATGTGCAAGGCCGGCTCAACAAGTCAGTTTAAGACCGTCTGGGTGGTCACACCGAGCGAGTGCAAGATCGTTTGGGGGCTTGTGTCCTAGATCGCCTGGAGGAGGTTGCAATTAGGGGGGCTGATCGGTCACAAAACATCGCAGACCTTCTTAAGATGCCCTTCCCGCGAGGCTGGAATCCATCCCACCTATCGAAGTTTGAGGGGACTAAGGACCCCGTTGATCACGTGCTTGCATTCCGGGATGATCTGATCCCCCATGAAGAAGATCACATCCTTTGTCGCACATTCGCTAACAGTTTATCGAAAACACCACTTGAGTGGTTCCACAAGCTCAGACCTTCATCAATTTCCTCTTTCAGGGAGCTGAGCATGCGGTTCATCGACCAGTACCGTTGCAACCGATGAGAGCTAAAGACCTTGGAGTCACTCTTTGGGATGAGCATAACTTAGAAAAAAAAACTTTAAGACAATTCTACCATAGGTTCAGGACTGAATACCTGAGTTTAGTAGATGCTGATGGACAAGACCTCATGGTGGTAGCAGCTTTCAAGAGTTTGGTCTAGCTTAATCAACCGGTCAGTGCATCACTCATCAAACTTCCGCCCACGACGGTCAATGAGCTATTCCGAAGGGTGGAGAAGTACATCAAGATCGAATATGCCGAAGAAAAGCAGAAGACTAATGACATAGGTGACCAACAGTTCACCTTCAAGCGACCAGCAACTGCAAGGAAAATAGAAAATAAGTCAGGTGAGTCAACGCACCATGACACAAAGCGCTAAAAGCGGGGTGATAGCGACAAAACACCCAACACTCCATGGAACCGGGACTTCACGGTGCTAAACATGCCAATTGATGAGGTCTTCGAGATTATCAAAGAAGAGCAATACTTTCGTAGGGCCCCATCGATGCATCCAACAGAGAGGTGCTTGCGAGACCTATCTCGTTACTGTGACAACCACATGGAGCGCGGACATACCACGCATCAGTGCCGGGCATTGCAGAATCACATCGAGGACCTCATTAAAGGAGGTTATCTCGACCAGTTCATTGATCATCCCCGACGAATGGCTCACGAGCCTGTCGATGAGGCACAAGAAGACACCCCCTCCACCAACTGATCACTACTACTTGTAGTTTCCCAAGCCTAAGAATGTAACAGCTAGAAGCTTTTAATGGAATATTTCAAATTCTCAATTTATCAATGAAGACTATGCAAAAATTCATTGTCCAAGACCTTCTATAAAAGAAGACCCCTAGCAATATGAGTTGGCTGAGGGTGGCGAAGGATCGAGAAGACCTACCCTGGGCAGAATTGTCCATCATCAGGCCTAAAGCCTCCTCCGGGAGCACTTGACCCCCCACGAGTTGGGTCAAGCCAAAAGCATTCTTCGAGATCACTTGACCCCCTACGAGTTGGGTCAAGCCAAAAGCCTTCTCCGGGAGCCCTTGACCCCGTACAAGTTGGGTCAAGCTAAAAGCCTTCTCCGGGAGCCCATGACCCCCAAGAGTTGGGTCAAGCTAGAAGTCTCCTCCTTGAGCCCTTGACCCCCCACGAGTTGGGTCAAGCCAAAGACCTCCCCCAAGAAGATCCGGCCAGCTGAAGTTAAAGAGTCGGTCGGGCGAAAGACCGACCGGTCAAAAGACTTAATGCTGGGTATGACCGATCGGTGCTCTTCCCTCGTGGATTGGGGGTGAACCTTAAACGCCAACTGGTCAACAGACTCAAGTATGAACGACAAGTAAAAAGTCTGGGCGATATATAACACGCTAAAGTGGGTTCTATCGCTCGGCAGAAGCAAAGACCAAGGGGCAGTAAAGACCAACCGATCGAAAGACTCGATAAGGACTACGACCAGTCGATGAAAATGCCCAGGGTGAAACACTCCTTATCGTGTAAAGACCAATCCGCAATAAAGACAGACTAGTCGATCGAAAGACTCAACAAAGAGTACGACCAGTTGGTGAAGATGCATAAAAGGTGAAACACACAGGACCAATCCGCAGTAAAGACTGACTGGCCGAAATACTCGATCGATGAGGAGTATGCTGGTCAATGAAAATGTGCGAAAGGTGAAACCCAAAAGCCTTCTCTAGAAGCACTTGACCCCCCCACGAGTTTGATCAAGCCAAAAGCTTTCTCTGGGAGCACTTGACCCCCCATGAGTTGGGTCAAGCCAAAATTTCCTCTGGAAACACTTAACCCCCTCGAGCAGGGTTAAACCTTCAAAGTTGCACCTCTCCTTTTAGCCAGCAGAGCAAAAGAACCGCTCTCTTCGTCGATTGAACACACCAAGGAGAAAAGGGATTTGAGACCAGTCGCTCAAAGTATGAGCGTAAGTTGACAGATCACTCAAAGTATGACCAATCGGCCAAATTAAGGAAATGGTGCAGATCGAGAACCACCCTTGCAAGAAACTGATAAATCAACCCAAGCATTAGGATTGTGCACAATGAAATTCTAAAGGCTGCATAGCCTGAGGCACACACGGTGAGACACGAACCAATCTTGGCCGACTGAAACACATCATGAAGAAGCTAACGACTGACCAGGAGAGGATATTGTGTGTACCATAATATTTTTGAGAGGCATGCCAATACGAAACCAGCATGTGGAGGCTTGAAACCGCACATGCGGCCGTTATTCATCAATCGTTCGGCAGCGACGAGTTTGGCTCAATTCACCGATAGTACATGATGCATCATGCACCATAGGAAATGGAGGGGGGGATTATCATGGTCCACCCATTCCCCCTCATCATTTCAAAGACAAGAGAGTGGAACCCCTCACTTCTTCATTTGATGCAAACCAAAGTGCTGATGTGGAATTAACTGGTCGGACAATCAAGTGGCTCCAAGCAAACACATTTATCGGTCGGCCAAATCGAGTGGCCCTTGATTGAGGGTGGTATTAACCGATTGGTGTTGACCGATACGACATGAACCGATTGGCCAAATCGGGTGGCCTTGATTAAGAGCAGCATTAACCGATTGGCCACAGTGTTGAGATATTTGACCGAGACCGAGCGACCCTCCTGGTCCACCGACCGGCCATAAGGGAAAGGTGTTGCGCGACCGACCTTCAGCCCTCTTAGTCAACCGACCAAGCAAGCTCAGGAGTAATCGACCGACTAGGAAGGACTTCATATTTTTAGCAAAGGGCCCCACTTATTCCGCTCCCGAAGCATCTCCGTTATTCACACGATGATTTAGCCCAGAGATCATGTGCCCAGATTGTGCAGTGTGTATACCTTAAGACCCGACCACGCATCTCAGTTTCAACCGGCTGTGCACTTCGAAGGTGACCGGTCGTGCGTTACGGGCACGACCGGCCGTGCGTCTCGCAGGCAATCGGCCGGGCGCTTCGATCACGACGGGCCGCGTACTTCGCACACGACCGGCCGCACGCTTCGGGCACGACGGACCACGCATTTCGAATATGATGGGCCGCGTGCTTCGGTCATGATGGGCCGCACACTTCGAAGGCGACTAGCCGCGTGCTTCGGACACGAACGGCCACGCATTTCGAAGGCAACCGGCCGCACGCTTCGGACACGATCGGCCGCACATTTCAAAGGCGACCGGCCGTGCGCTCCGGGAACGACTGGCCGCGCATCTCACAGGCGACTGGCCGCATGCTTCGGGCACGACGGGCTGCGCATCTCGCACACGACTGGCCGCACGACTCGACCTTTGTCGGCCGCACATCTCTCACATGAACGGCCAGTTGACCTGCATGACTAGGCATGCCAATGCTTAAATGAATTAGAGGGGATCTCCGCTTTCTCCGCCCCAAGGAAGTTCTGATATTCACACAACGAGTTCATACGAAGACCACGCATCCTGATCGTGCAATAGTTATTTTCGAGAATCTCGGTCGGGCGACGATAGCGGAAAGACAGCCCACTCCCTGAGATATCCAGTCAACCAGTATGACAAGTAGCACCCCCGACCATAACTACCGAGCGCCTGCTAGGTGACACATCACCCACTTGCAAGGCAGTTACACAGATTGCGGGAGGACGCCATCAATGCCGCCCCGCTCATAAAGCAGCAACTATACCTAGTAGCAATTTAAAAGGGGATCTACCCCCTCAGAGAAGAGGATCCAAATTCTGGAGGAGGAGGTGCTGCCCAATTCTTTCCGGAGTTTTCAGAGCTTGAGAGGGAGAGAGAGAGAGAGAGAGATAGAGAAAGAAAGAGAGAGAGAGAGAGAGAGAGAGAGAGAGAGAGAGAGAGAGAGAGTTGAGAGGTCGGCATTTGGGAGGCCGATCCTCTCTGGGTGTAATCGGGTCAAGGTGAGAGCTTGTAACTTGTTTGGCTTACTAGTGCAGTCTCGCCCCATCCCGTGGTTTTTCCCTCTTCAACATTGAGAATGGGTTTTTCCATGTAAATCTAGCTCAATCTACTTTGTTCATTGGCCTGTTAGATTGTGCTTTCCAGTTGAACCACCCAACCTCAGAAAACCCCTCCATATAAGCTATCACAATTCATAAAACTAGTCATACTATCTCATGTCAAGGTATGAAACTATTGACCAATACTCAGGAAAAACTTTTAGGCCTTAGCCATTGCTAGCCCTACACCCAATTAGGCCATAGCGTAGCCTCATACCCAACGAAAACTTTTAGACCGATGGCCCGACGACGACGTGGGAGGCACGATGGCAACCCTAGCGGCGCACCGGCGGCCCAACGTCAACGAGAGAGAGAGAGAGAGAGAGAGAGAGAGAGAGAGAGAGAGAGAGAGAGAGAGAGAGAGAGAGAGAGAGAGGAGGGAGAGAGGCTTACCTGTTGATGTGAACCCTAGCGACGTGGGAGAAGGGGGGATGGAGAGAACGAGGGCTCCGAGACGAACAAACGAACATGCCTCGTGAATTTTTTTTCCCCTAGCGATGCGGCACTTTAAATTCACACCTCTTTGGTTGGGAAAAAAATTTCCCATAAAACAGTCAAATTTGGTTTCATATGAAATAGATTTTTCATCAAAAAAAGAAAAAGAACACTAGAATTTTTTTTTCCTGAGAAATGTATTTCCTAACGTCTTTTACTCGCGAAAAGAACGGACCCTTATGGTCTATAGGTTGTGGATTTTGTTGTGAAGTCGCTCAGGCGATATTGTGAAAATAAAGTTGCAGATCTTTATTCCAAGAATGAAAGAGTTTATCAAAGTTAAAGCATATTTACATAAAGCTTCTTGTTGTGAAGGAAAGAAAAAGAATTGTCTCATGATGATCAAGTATAGCAGCACACGTCTCATGATTGTGGATCCTTTTACTAATTGCTTGCCACCTAACGTCTTCTTTGGAGCATGTTATCGTATGAGAGTGGTTAATCCTCTGAATGTATTTTTATAATGGGAGTTTGTGTTGTTTATTTATACTTTATTGACATTAGTGATGTTTATATTTTGGTTTGTTGATGATTTTAATATTAAGTTGTCTACTTTTTTAAACTATGTTTGTTGTGTGTACCTTTCTCTCTCGGAGCCGGCCGCGCAACAGTCGGAGAGAGGGGGGGTCGGCCACGCAACAAACACCCCCCCCCCCCCCCCCTGGCTTCGGTCGGCATATCATCATACAAAGGAGGGGGCAGCACCCCCCCCCCCACGGGCTCGGTCGGCATGTCATCAGACAAAGGAGGGGGCAACACCCCCCCCATGAGCTCGGTCGGCCAGTCACCAGAGGGAGGCATCAGTCCTCCCCCCATGGGCTTCGGTCGGCATGTCATCAGACAAAGGAGGGGGCAGCACCTCCCCCCCCCATGGGCTCGGTCGGCCGGTCACCAGAGGGAGGCAGCAGCCCTCCCCCCATGGGCCTCGGTCGGCCGGTCACTAGAGGGAGGCAGCAGTCCTCCCCCCATGGGCTTCGGTCGGCATGTCATCAGACAAAGGAGGGGGCAGCACCTCCCCCCCCATGGGCTCGGTCGGCCGGTCATCAGACCAAGGGAGGCAGCAGCCCCCCCCCCTCTACTATGGTCGGCTATGTAACAGCCCCCCCCCTCTTTCTCGTTAGGACGTGCAGTGAGCCGAGGCGTGAAGCAGTAGTCGAACCCAGAGATCTCGGAGTGCTGACTACGCTCCGAGATTTCCGGCTCAAGGTGACCAGGTGTCAACCGCGCGCCACGTCACTACAGCGGCGGTTGAGCTCATTGCGGGGACACGTCACCCGCCCGTTTTTTGCGGAGCGTCGTAACCATCACCCCGCCACTATAAAAAGGGGACCTATCCCTTCAGCAAGAGGAGGAAGAATTGGGGAGGAAACGCTGCCCGTTTCGTCCCGGAATTTGCGGAGCTGCGGAGGTCTGTCGGTCGGTAGCCAGAGACTGCCTGCGGAGGCCGGTCGGTAGCCAGATACTGTCTGCAGCGACCGGTAGCCAGATACTGCCAGCAGCGACCGGTAGTCAGACGCTGCCTGCGACGGTCGGAAGTCTGAGTGAAATTGCAGAGGTCGGTAGTTTGGGAGACCGGTCCTCGGGGTTTGTAATTGGGGTTAAGGTGAGAGATTGTACCTGAAAGAATAGTTTTAGTGCATTCTCGCCCCACCCGTGGTTTTTTCCCCTTCGACGTTGCGAAGGGGTTTTTCCACGTAACCACTGTCTTTTCTCTTCATTTGGCTCATTGGATTGTGCTTGCCACCCGAACCGCCCGGTTCGACTAAGAACCCCCCACAATCTTGGCGCCGTCTGTAGGATAGTCTTCGAGACTTCCTACTAATAGCTTTCAACTGTAGACCCATGGGTGTCGACCAATCTGAGGCTACCTGCAACCAGCAGTCCACGACCACACGGTTGAAGAACGATGGCCGGTGGACCGTATCGTACCTGCTCGATGTCGCAACTTCCGTCCGAAGCCGCGCTACTCGGAGATGCTAATGACGTCGGGCGTCTTGTTCAACCATCAGCGGACATGGAGCGCGCAGTCCTGCTGGTGAATCCCATACTGGGGGTCGGGGACTCCAGTCAAGCTCCGGTAGCAACCCTGGCTCCACTAACCGGGGGTCTGTCGGAAGCTTTTCTGGCCACAATGATGATGACCCAGCAAGCTCTCACCACCCAGCTCAAAACGATGCAGCGCAACTACGAGGAGTTGCGTGACTTCGTGCGGGCCACACCGACGGGCGGTCTACTCAATCAGGGCATGTTGGCCCAAGTGAGACAGAGCCTTCCCACTCAAGCTGCCCCACCAGTGCAAATGCAGCCGCAACCAGTGCCTCAGGTGGAGGTCAGGGTTAATCGCTCGGTGGAGGTCCAAAGTGTGAATCCCGACGAGCGAGACTCGAGTAGCCCGGAGCCTGCGGAAAGAAACAAACACGCCCGAGCTGCGTCTGCATGCTCGGATGTCTGGTCCTGGCTCGGGGCACACCCCCGACAGCCGCCTGCCTCCAAGCATCACTCGAAGACGGACTCGGCACAAGTGCATCGCCTGAAGCGAGACGGAGAACTTCATCGTCAACCGAGTGATAGTCATCACACTCGGATGACGTCAGCCAGTCGGCAGTCGGCTCATACTACTGATCGGAGGAGCGTACACGAACGCATTCGGGTACATGCGTCGGAGCGACTCGGGGAGCGAGAGGAGATCCAGCGAGACCGACCAGGGGTCCGAGCCCCCGACCGGTTGGAGAAAGTCGCCATCCGAGGAGCCGTGCGGTCGTCGCTTGTCGAGAAGCTACTCCGGGAGCCATTCCCTCGAGGATGGAATCCTCCACGCCTTCCCAAGTTTGACGGATCGAAAGACCCGGTGGAGCATGTATAGGCTTTCCGGGATGCTTTGGTCCCGCACGAGGATGATCATATTCTCTGCAGGACCTTCGCCAACAGCTTGTCGGGAACGCCCCTCGAATGGTTCCACAAGCTCAGGCCCTCGTCCATCTCCTCATTCTCGGAACTGAGCACGCGGTTCATCGACCAGTACCGATGCAATCACCGGGAGCTGAAGACTCTGGAGTCACTCTTCGGGATGAGTATGACCCAGAAAGAGACGCTCAGAAAAATCTACCATAGGTTCAGGTCCGAATACCTGAGCTTGGCGGACGCAGACGGGTAGGATCGTATGGTGATCGCGGCCTTCAAGAACGCCATTTAGCCTACCCAGCTTGTCAACGTATCGCTCATCAAGCGAACCCCGGAGACGATCGACGAGCTGTTGCGACGCGTTGAGAAGTACATCAAGATCGAAGACGCGGACCGCAAGAGGAAGGCGGTGGAAACCAGAGTCTTGCACTAGGGCTACGCCAAGCCAGCTGTCGTGAAGAACGTCAACAAGCAGCAGGGGGAGGCGACGCGGCATGATGCGAAACGGCAGAGGCAAGACAGGCCCACGAGGCCACAGTGGAACAGGGAGTTCACAGTACTGAACGCCCCCATAGACCAGATCCTGGAAGCCATCAAAGGTGAACCGTACTTTAAGTGGGCGCAACCGCTTAAGCCCGGAGAGAGGGGAGCTAGAGATGCATCAAGGTACTGCGAGTACCATCAAGGCCAAGGTCACACTACCCTGCAGTGCCGGGCGCTCAAGCATCATATTGAGGATCTCATTGAGGCCGGCCACCTTGGCTGCTTCATTGACATCCCTCAATGTAAGGAGACCAAGGTTGTAGGGGAAGTCCAGCGAGGAGCGATGACACAGCGCTTACCGGGTCCTCCGCCAGAAAGACGCCAGCTCCGAGAGGTAGACACCGTCTACAGGTACCATGGCCCTGTACCGTCGTCAAATGTCGTCGACCGATAGGTGTGGCGTATTGAACAAGCAAGGCAAGTCCACCATGTGGTGCTCGACCCTGTCATCCGTCCCAAGCCAAGAGTGGAAGCTGCAGTATAGTTTTTGGCGGCTAATCTGGTCGGAATAGAGAGGCCTCACAACCATCCCCTGGTCATACGGCTGTAGATAGCCAATTGCCTAGTGAAGAGAATTCTGGTCGACGCCGAAAGTTCAGTAGATGTGCTCTTCCTCAGCGCCTTCGATGCCATGCAGCTAGATCGCGGGCAGATGACTGAGTCGTTGTCGACGATAACAGGCTTCACGGGAGAGGCTGCAAGGGTGGTTGGTGAGATCATCCTCCCGATCACAACAGGGCATCTCACTAATCTTACCCGTTTCATTGTGATCGAAGCTCACTCGGTGTACAACATCATCCTCGGAAGGTCGTGGCTCCACCACTTGGATGCGGTCCCCTCGTAGGCCCACCAAGTAGTGAAGTTTTGGACCGACAAGGGCGTAATGATCATTCGAGGTGACCAGTCTTCGGCTGCCAAGTGCGAGCTCAGCGCCATCCATCTGAAGACAACATGCCAAATTGAGGGAGGAGAACCAGGTGAAGGCAGAGCTGAGATGGGCATCCTCAGCCTCTGGGCTACGAAGTGGGGTCAAGAAGCTTCAACGCTCCAGCACCACGCCCTATTAAGCGCAGGAGCGCGAGGAGGCCAAGCATCTGAGAAGACCGACCTGTCAATTGAACTTAAAGAACTGACAATGTCAGGGGACCTGCTGAAGACTGACCTATCAGCTGAACGTAAAGAGCTGACAGTGTTGGGGGACCTACCAAAGACCGACCAGTCAGTTGAAAGTAAAGAACTGGCTGCTTTGAGGTGCTTGAAGAAGGCCGATTAGTTAGCTGAACTTAAAGAGCTAACTGGTCTGAGCGACCCGATGGAAACTAACCTGCCAGCTGAAGGTAAGGAGCTGAACAGGATGACGCACCCTCAGAAGACCGACCAACCGGTTGAATCTAAAGAACCAGATGAGTCGAAGAGCCCGAACACAGAGTGGGAGGAGTCACCCGCTGTCGAGCCAATTCTGCCAGTGGACTTAGGAGAAGTGGGTCATCCGAGGATAACTTTTCTCGGGTCGCAACTGCCGAAACATCATGCCGAAGCTATGACGGCATTTCTCAAGGAAAACCTGGATGTGTTCGCATGGTCCGTTGAAGACATGCCAGGCATCCACCCTGAGGTAGCCTGTCACCATCTCAACATTCAAGAAGGAGCTGCACCTGTATGCCAGAAGCCCCGGTCGCTAGCGCCGGAAAAAGCAGCAGCTGTCAACATGGAGGTAGAGAAGCTGCTACGAGTGGGCATCATCAGAGAGGCTCGGTACCCGAAGTGGATCGCTAACGTGGTCGCCATCCCCAAGAAGTCCGGAGCCATTCGGGTCTGCATCGATTTCATAAATCTCAACCAGGCATGCCCAAAGGATAGCTACCCGCTACCGCGCATCGATACCCTGGTGGATTCCACGGCGGGACACGAGAGGCTCTCGTTCATGGACGGGTACTCGGGCTATCACCAGATCCCCATAAATCCAGAAGACCAGGAGCACACGACCTTCATCACGGGTCGAGGGCTCTTCTGCTACAAGATGATGCCATTCGGGCTGAAGAGCGCGGGAGCGACGTACCAGAGGCTAGTGAACAAGATGTTTGTCGACCAAATCGGAAGGAACGTGGAGGTCTACGTCGACGACTTGCTTGTGAAGAGCCAGGCGGAGGAGGTGCATATGCAAGACCTGGAGGAAACCTTCGCAACCCTGCGGAGTTACAGCATGAAGTTGAACCCTGCCAAGTGCGCCTTCGGCGTGACGTCGGGAAAATTTCTAGGTTACTTGGTCACCCGACGGGGGATCGAGGCCAACCCGGAGCAGATCCGAGCCCTGGAGGAGATGCCATCGCCCAGGTCACGAAAGGAGGTCCAGAAGCTGACCGGACAGATCAACGCCCTAAACCGCTTCATATCAAAGTCCTCAGACCGGTGTCGGCCCCTGTTCGAGAGGCTGAGTAAGCTTGCACCTTTCGACTGGGACCAACGCTGTGAAGAAGCATTTCAGGAGCTGAAGACGTATCTTGGCCGACCCCCTATCTTGACAGCCCCCCAGCCAGGTGCAACGCTGGGGGTGTATCTTTCGGTATCAGAGGCAGCAATCAGCGCTGTACTGATATGCGAATGTGAAGGAGCGGAGAGGCCCGTCTACTACATCAGCCGCATCATGACGTCAGCGGAAACAAGGTATGCGCGGATCGAGCAAGTGGCCCTAGCTCTAGTGTACGTGTCAAGGAGACTTCGCCCGTACTTCGTTGCTCATCCCATCGAGGTCATCACCGAGCACCCCCTGAAGGAAGTACTGGATAACTCTACTCGAGCAGGTCGGCTGAACAAGTGGGCTGCAGAACTGCAAGAGTTTGGCCCTCGGTACATACCTCGGAAAGCAATCAAGGGCCAAGCACTTGCGGACTTCCTCAGCAATTTCCCAGCGGAAGACACTGCACCGGTGCCAGAGACGTTAGAAGACCTATCGGTAGCTGCCGATCGACCCGTGGGAGTCAGTGCAGCAGCAGGACAGGAGGACGAAGAAAATGGCTGGAGATTGTTCGTGGATGGCTCGTCATGCGCAGTCGGGAGTGGTGTGGGGGTAGTCCTAGTAACCCCCGACCACACGAAGCTCGAAAAATCAGTGCGACTACTTTTCCCGACGATGAACAACGAAGCGGAGTACGAGGCGATGCTGACAGGACTGGAGATGGCAACAGTGCTGGGGGTGACCAACCTACAAGTCTACGGCGACTCCCAACTGGTAATCAATCAGATTACCGGTAGGTACGAAGCCCGCGACGCAAGGATGCAAGCTTACCTGAAGCTAGTCCGGGAGTTGATCGCCAAGTTCGAAGACATAAGCTTCCACCAGTTCCCCAGAGCAGAAAACAAGCAGGCGGATGCCCTTGCTAATCTAGCATCGGTACTCGGAGAAGACAGAGAGAAGCGGGTCTTCATCGAGGTGCAAGCTGACCCCCGAACAGTCGGCCCTGCAGAAGATAGTTGCGTGACGAGGAGGACACAAGCCATTGAGGCGGCCCATGCTATTACGGTCGGAGCGGATTGTATAGGCAACATGAAGAAGTACCTACTTGATGGGATACTACCGGAGGACGTCGATGAGGCCCGAAGAACCAAGGCGCACGCTCCAAGATACACCCTCATCGACGACGAGTTGTACAAGCGTTCATTTGGCGGACCGTACCTCAAGTGCCTCACGAAGGAACAAACGATAGAAATTATGAAGGAGGTACATGAAGGGGGATGTGGGAACCATTCCGGAGGAAGAGCCCTGGCGCGGAAGATAAAGCTGCAGGGCTATTACTGGCCCACTATGGAAGCAGATATGGGGGGATATGTGAAAAGGTGCTTGCAATATCAAAAGCATGCTCCCTCCATACACCAACCGGCAGAAGAGTTACACCCAGTATCCAGCCCTTGGCCCTTCCAGCAGTGGGGTTGGATATCTTGGGCCCCTTCCCGACGTCTCCCAACCGAAGGAAGTTCCTCCTCTTCGCCACCGACCACTTCACCAAATGGGTAGAGGCAATTCCGCTACTGAAGATTGGTGAAGTTCAAGCAGGAAAGTTCCTGTGGAGCAGCATCATCTGTCGGTTCGGACTGCCGCGGGCTTTCGTTGCAGACAACGGGCGACAATTCGACGCGGAGTCAATTAAGAAGTTCTGCGCCAGTAATAAAATCAAGTTGTTCTTCTCTACACCGCGATACCCTCAGAGCAACGGGCAAGCAGAGTCGACGAACCGCGCCATTCTGGACATACTGAAGAAGAAACTGGAGCAGAAGAAGGGTTTGTGGGAAGAAGCTTTACCCGGAGTTCTATGGGTCTACCGGACGATGCCAAAGCGACCGACGGGAGAGACCCGTTCAGCCTTACCTATGGCTCCGAAGCAGTCCTGCCCACTGAAACCCTGGTCCCAACACAGTGAACAGTCGTAGCTGCCGACCCAGAGCGGAACGACGAACTCCTGCTGGATGGCCTAGACCTACTGGAAGAGAAGAGGGAAAGAGCGAGAGCGCGCCTAGCCAATTATCATCAGGCCATCAAGAGGGCGTATGACCGCAAAGTTAGAAGGCGGGTATTCAAACAAGGGGACTTGGTCATGCGGAAGGTTTTCGACAATACCAAAGAGCTAGGAAGTGGCAAGCTGGGAGCTACCTGGGAAGGACCATACATCATCGATGGTATGGGAAAGAATGGAGCCTACCGCTTGAAGACTCAAGACGGCGATGCACTAGCAAGGCCATGGAATGCCACCAATCTGCGCAAGTTCTACCAGGGTAGCTAAATGGGCGAGACGCGTGTAACCGTTTTGTAATTCCGGATCTATTCAATAAAGATGCATTTGCTCAGCGTTCTTGTTCGCGTGTGAGAATAAATGGTTAACCGAGGCAACCTAAACCAAATGGTATATAACACTTCGAGTGAGTTCTACCACTTAGCCAACCGGTCGACAGGACCCTATGAAGGGCGAGACCGGCCGGTGAACACCTGGGAAGATCGGTCGACAGACCCCGTCGGGGTACGACCGGTCGACCAACCTAAACCAAGTGGTACATAACACTCCGAGCGAATTCTACCACTTGCCCAACCGGTTGACAGGTCCCTGCAAAGGGCGTGACCGGCCGGTGAACACCTAGGAAGATCGGTCGACAGACCCCGCCGGGGTACGACCGGTCGACCAACCCAAACCAAGTGGTACATAACACTCCGAGCGAGTTCTACCATTTGGCCGACCGGTCGACAGGTCCTACGAAGGGCGTGACTGGCCGGAAAACACTTGGGAGGATCAGTCGATAGACCCCTCGGGGGTACGACCGATCGACCAACGCAAACAAGGAAGGGTATATCGCCCCCCCGCTAATATAAGGACCAGACTTTGGTCGCACGTCGTCGACGTGTAGTTACACATGTCGTCGACGTGCAGTTATGCGCGTCGTTGACGTGTAATCAAAACATGAGAGCCAAATTTCAATGACACGTCGTCGACGTGTACTTAAGATCCATAAGAGAAAAACGACAATCATAACATTCAGATGAAACATCAAAAGGTCCCAATACAAACGAGAGTGTTGTTTTATTACATCAAAACATCAAAAGGTCAGTCGTCTCCCCCAGCTTTCCATGGCCCCGACGGGAGCTTGCTGTGTTGCTTCGCGACCTTCTTGCGCCATCCCGCCGCCTGTTCCGCAAGAAGCGACTTGCACTCTGCGGTGTAGTCAGCATGTTGCCGATCAAGCGCAGCCTTATGTGATGCCTCGGCCTCGGCCTGGTTGAGGGAGGCCTTCAGCGCGGCGATTTTGGCTTCGTGAGCTGCTTGGGCGGCCTCGACATCCGTTCGCTGTCTCCTGATCATAGTGGCCTGCATCCTGAACCTTTCCCACAACCCGTCAATTTCCACCTGAGTGGAATCCAATGCTTCTTGAAGCTCGAAGGGGTCAGCAGCATTCTCCTGCGCGACTTCGAGCTGAGCCTGGACTGCGGCTAACTCTTCAGCATGAACCCGTCGGGCTTCCGCCAGCTGAGCGCGTAGCTCTCTCGACTCCTGCCGAGTAGCTCGTAGGGAGGCCTCAAGCTACGTCATCCTTCGAGCACCCCCCTCGGCAACTCGACAGGCCGCCTGACAAAGGAGGAAACGACATGTACCACAAAGTTAGGGGGAAGAGTTACTACTACAATCAACTCGTCAACGACTCAGACTTACCTCATGAAAGTCGTCGAGCTGGCTCTGCCAGCCAAGACTACCCACCCCAGTATCATCTTCCTCCACCTGACGAGCAGAGAGCCCAGGGGAGCGACGGTGAGAGGTAGCTTCAGTGGCCCTGAGGGGAGAACGGGGAGGTGGCCCGGCGACGCCCCCGGAAGCGAAGGAGGAAGGCGAAGCCATGAAGTGCCGGACCTCCACGTGATCGAACATTCTAGCGGCAGGGGCAGCAGGTGGTGCAACGGTAGGGGCAGCAGGTGATGCGACAGTAGGTGCAGCAGGGGGACCGCGGGGTGAAGCTCGCCCACGCGACCCAGCAGAGCCAGACGGCATGGCTTGCTCGCCCCGCCCGAGGGAGGGAGAGAGACTATAACCGGAAGACATCTTTGATTCTTCTATCTCCACGTACTGCCTACCCTTCGACGACACGTCCTCTGACCAGTCATCGGGGAGGGAGCGAAGGTCGTCGACAGTAGCACGTCGCAAGGCATGAGCGGGGGGAGCGCGTCCAGTATCATCGTCGCTGGAAGACTCGTTCAGCAAAACACGCCTCTTTGACTTCCCCGTTGGCGCAGCTACGTTGCGTGCAGCTGTTTTACTGCGGTTGCCTGCAGCTACAGTCGACTTTGCGCGGCGCCTGAAGATCACGTAGAGTTTAGATGTAGCGGTGTTTGGGTTGAAGCGTCTGACGGAACCGACGTACCTGTCAGGGAGCTCAGAAGAGTAAGTAGAGGGCTCTTCTTCCCTACCGGGTGCTGCAGGCTGCTTGCCCTTCTTGGGGGTAGTACCATAAGACATGACGACTGGGAGCTTTGGAAACAGCTGCCTCCAGTCGTCGTCGTCATTCGTCACTCTCTTAATCAGTAGGTCCAGCTCCTCCTCAACAGCCCCAAGGCACTGAAGCTGCCTAGAGGGGTGGAAGTCCTCGATGGTCGCGACAAGTTGGGAGAGGTGACCGGGAATCTTGAAGCGACCCCTCTAGGGTCCTCCAACCACAATGGGGCAATCTTTCCAACGCCTCACGGAGTCAGATAAGCCTCCGATGGGAGGGTGACTGCCTGCATGGGCTTGCAGGCTGAAATAGGAAAAGACGTTGCCCGGCGTCATCTTGTAATCCTTAAGGAAATATTTCTTCAGGAGGTACGCGACGCAGAGCTGCTGCCCCGCCCGTTCTTCTATCACTTCCATGCAACGAAGAATCCTCCAGCCGTTACCGGCTATCTGGCCTGGAGACACTTTCATGTACTCCAGCAGGCGACTAGAAAAGCTCGCAAGGGGAAGCCGCAGGCCGCAGTGTAGCTGGCCGAGCGTGACGACAGTACGGTTGCTGTCTGACGGGTCCAAAGGACCAGTAGCAAAGGAAAGGGAGATCGTATCCGGAATGTCGTAGGCCGCCCGGACCTCCTCCATCAGAGGGAACTTCTTCGTCACGGTGAACCAGGTGAAAGACATCTTCAGCGCAGGTCCTCGGCGTGTAACCAAGCGAACCAACTCGCAGGTCCTCGGCATGTATCCAAGCGAACCAACTAGCAGGTCCTCGACGCGTATCCAAAGGAAGCTACGGGCGGCGAGAACGAACTTTCAACCACAGAGGAGAAGTCTGAAGTAGAGGAAAGAAATGAACCCTTGGGGTCCTATTTATAGACAAAGTTGGAGCTGGATGGGTTCGAATTTTGAGGAGGCGAGGTGGCGACGCCTGGTGATGCCATATGGCGAAAAATTGGGAAAAGCCCAGACAGTTATTTAGAGTTGCAACAGCCCCGAACTAAGGCGGGGACGCAAACCGAGGTGGGCACGCAAACCGAGGCACGCACACAAACCGAGATAGGCACGCAAACCGAGGCGAGTGCGCAAGGTGATGCTAGCACGCAAGTCGAGGCGGACATGTAGAATGAGGCTGCACGCAAATCGAGGCAAAGTGATCCTGACCGGACGGGACCGAAGACCGCCCCGTCAGGAGGGGGTATTGTGTGTACCTTTCTCTCTCGGAGCCGACCGCGCAATAGTCGGAGAGAGGGGGGGTCGGCCACGCAACAAATACCCCCCCTATGGCTTCGGTCGGCATGTCATCAGACAAAGGAGGGGGCAGCACCCCCCCCCTACGGGCTCGGTCGGCATGTCATCAGACAAAGGAGGGGGCAGCACCCCCCCTATGGGCTTGGTCGGCCGGTCACCAGAGGGAGGTAGCAGTCCTCCCCCCATGGGCTTTGGTTGGTATGTCATCAGACAAAGGAGGGGGCAGCACCTCCCCCCCCATGGGCTCGGTCGGCCGGTCACCAGAGAGAGGCAGCAGCCCTTCCCCCATGGGCCTCGGTCGGCTGGTCACCAGAGGGGGCAGCAGCCCTCCCCCCATGGGCTTCGGTCGGCATGTCATCAGACAAAGGAGGGGGCAGCACCTCCCTCCCATGGGCTCGGTCGGTCGGTCATCAGACCAAGGGAGGCAGCAGCCCCCCCCCCCCCCCTCTCTACTTTGGTCGGCTATGTAACAGCCCCTCTCTCTCTCTCGTTAGGACGTGCAGCGAGCCGAGGCGTGAAGCAGTAGTCGAATCCGGAGATCTCGAAGTGCTGACTACGCTCCAAGATTTCCGGCCCAAGATGACCAGGTGTCAACCGCGCGCCACGTCACTATAGCGGCGGTTGAGCTCATTGCAGGGACAGGTCACCCGCCCGTTTTTCGCGGAGCGTCGTAACCATCACCCCGCCACTATAAAAAGGGGACCCACCCCTTCAGCAAGAGGAGGAAGAATTGGGGAAGAAACGCTGCCCGTTTCATTCCGGAATTTGCGGAGCTGCGAGGCCTGTCGGTCGGTAGCCAGAGACTGCCTGCGGAGGCCGGTCGGTAGCCAGATACTGTCTGCAGCGACCGGTAGCCAGATACTGTCTGCAGCGACCGGTAGCCAAATACTGTTAGCAGCAACCGGTAGTCAGACGCTGCCTGTGGCGGTCGGAAGTCTGAGTTAAATTGCAGAGGTCGGTAGTTTGGGAGACCGGTCCTCGGGGTTTGTAATTGGGGTTAAGGTGATTGTACCCGAAAGAATAGTTTTAGTGCATTCTCGCCCCACCCGTGGTTTTTTCCCCTTCGACGTTGCGAAGGGGTTTTTCCACGTAACCACTGTCTTTTCTCTTCATTTGGTTCGTTGGATTGTGCTTGCCACCCGAACCGCCCGGTTCGACTAAGAACCCCCCACATTTGTGTGTATATATACATGTTTGATTAAGTAGTTTTGTTTGGATTTGTTGGAGTCATAAAGTTGGACTAATGGAAATAGACATGAAAGATCACATCTACATGTAATTTCCATACTACACTACCATACTTATCTATGTCGTTAAGTGCCTTGATATATGTGACCATGAAAGGTACTATCACAATGGTGTGGTAACGGCGGCCATGAGTGTTTTCAGTGGACCAGATTGTTTGAGATGTTACTCATAAATTTTGAGGATAAAAGTTTGAAATCATAAAGTTTATACTACCTAAGTACATAATAATCAATATGGCCCAAATGGGAGAATGTACTGTTTTTCTTTAGTTGGTCCTACATAGATCGTATATTTGGCATTATGAACCGTCGAATTAAGGATGTGCGGTGTTAGTTAGACCGAATAAGTTGTGATCATGCCATATACATGATTGGGTCTGAGACACATCTCCTATGCACGTTGGGTCATATGGGTGCATCTGTTTTAAGTCTGGAATTATTTAGATGCAATTTATGGGACTCATTAGGTTTCCAATTTGCGATGGGTGACTTATGACCAATTCCCTATAAATACTGTTGTAGTCCCAGCCTCTCTACCCTAACGACAACTCCTCTCACACGTCATCACATCAACATGAGAGATCCAGACAGAGAACTAGCGTTTGGAGTGGAAGGCTTCTGTTGTGAGCGAATCTTCCTCTTCAGCAATCAAGAACATCCATGGCGTCAGGTATGTCCCCATCATCATCTTCATCTTCTCCAATTTACCTTGAGATCTTGGGAAATGGATTTGGTATCACAAATCCTTACATCAATCTTCATTTTCCGAAGTAATAGAGTAAATTTTATAGTTGGATCAAGGTAACCAATAGTTCCATTTTTACTTAGTATTAGTAAGGTAATCAATAGTTTCCCGAAAAGTAAGATTGGACCATATTTCTATAGTTTGAAGCATTATGCATTTGTTTAAGATGCGGACAATTTTTTTTGGCCTCAAACTTTTTGCCAAGGTCATCGTTTTTTGTAACCCGTTGGAGTTATGACCTTTCTTTTTGTAATAAACTGGTTGGGGGCTACCTAACCCTCCCTTAATTTTGAGGGATTTTATTGAAGGAAAAAAAAACTATATTATGATCTAAATATATGTTTAATTTTCTTTTGAGAAAAAGTTCTTCTAACTTTTTTTTTGGATATGTTTTCTTCCAACCTTTTGGAATACTTTTATTGAAAAATCAGATTGACTTTGCTCCCGTAACGAAATCAACAAGTTACCAACCAATAGTACCCAGATCACACTTTGGTCATAAAAGCGAGCATCAAACATATCGTGATCATTGATTCCGCATGTGCATATAGGTCTGTCACTGAGTGATTTCGGACAAATTTTTTTTTATCAATCACTTGTATAACCGATAGCATGACCACTAATAAAAACACGCCATGTGTTCAAGCTTTATCATAAGGCTACCCATGTTTCAAATTTGGAAACCAATATAAACACGTGGCGTGTTATTATTGGTGATTCATTCTAGCGGTTATACAAGCAAGTCAACAAATTTTTTTCTCGATTTCGGGGACGGAGGCCAAACCCTAAAAAACAGCTATCAATTGGTACGGGAAATGCTAGGTAGCCAACTAGTTTGCCAACTTTACACGAAATCCCCATAAGGGTGGGGCAATGGGGGAAATTTTTAGGGAAAATTCGTGTTAGGTCCAAAAAAGAGAACGTGTATTACATTTAGTCTCATTTCAAGTTCAGAAATTTTTCAAAAACGGAACAAAAAATATTAATATTTTTATAAACGAAACAAAGGTTTTGAAATAGGAAAAAAAGGAATAGTACGCCATCTCAAATGGCGTAAAACATTTACGCCATTTGAGATGGCGTAAAAATGAAACGGTGATTTTAAATGTTGAAAGTGCCCTTAGGTCTAAAGAATTTACGCCATCTCAATTGGATCTCAAATGGCGTAAAGTCTTTGAGTAAATAAAGAAGGGTTATTTTGACTTTACCCCCAAATTTTGCCTTGAATTAGACTTTACCCCCCACATTTTCATTAATTAGACTTTACCCCCCAAAACTAA
This sequence comes from Chamaelirium japonicum, assembly GCA_947650365.1. Taxonomy (NCBI): domain Eukaryota; kingdom Viridiplantae; phylum Streptophyta; class Magnoliopsida; order Liliales; family Melanthiaceae; genus Chamaelirium; species Chamaelirium japonicum. The sequence goes on along the minus strand of OX393557.1, from coordinate 43,214,937 downwards.
CTTTCTATCAACTCACCATCTAAGAGAAAGGGTGAGCTGACGGAAAAGAAATAAAGTTTTGGGGGGTGAGCTGACGGAGCAGTTAGTTTTGGGGGGTAAAGTCTAATTAATGAAAATGTAGGGGGTAAAGTCTAATTCAAGGCAAAATTTGGGGGGTAAAGTCAAAATAACCCTTCTAAATGGTGTAAAGCCTTTGAGTAAATAAAGAAGGGTTAGTTTGACTTTACCCCCCAAATTTTGCCTTGAATTAGACTTTACCCCCCACATTTTCATTAATTAGACTTTACACCCCAAAACTAACTTTCCGTCAATTCACCATCTAAGAGATTTATGCCATTAATTAGGCTTTCCGCCATTTGATATGGCATAAAATAAGGGCATTTTTGGTATTTAAAATCATCGCTTTATTTTTACGCCATCTCAAATGGCGTAAATGCTTTATGCCATTTGAGATGGCGTATTATTCCGTTTTTTCTTATTTTAAAACTTTTGTTCCGTTTATTAAAATATTTATATTTTTTGTTTCGTTTCTGAAAAATTTTTGTTTCAAGTTCCTATTTACAGTAAGTCCACCGATATGATTATTGTATAAAACATGATCCTATGCCCATAGTTTTAATTGCAAATGATCCGATCTTAACCGTTTTGGATTACACATTTTTTTAAAAATACCATAAATATCCATGGTATCCTCTCGCATTAAATAACGGTAGATGATATATGACATGTGTTTTTTTACAAAAATAGTGGTATGGGTTGCTATAGTGATCTCACTATAGTTGCTACAGTGAAATCATTATAGTTGCTACAGTAAAATCACTATAGCAACCCATGATTTCATCATGGATGCTAAAAAGATATTTCTACAGTAAAATCATTGTAGCAATGTATATGCAAATAATACTCAGGTGAATTAGTATTATTTTGTATATTTGAGTACCATGCACGGGTTGCTACAATGATTTCATTATAGTTGCAATAGTGAAATTCATTGTGCCGGCTAAAAAGACTTCCCTACAATGAATCACTGTAGTAAAGTTCTTAATTTTATTCAAATAATACTCAGTTTAATTGAGCATTATTGTGACTAAATAAAGTATTATAGTAATTTCACTGTAGCAAAGTGTTTTTAATAGTCACAACAAAATCATTATAACAGCTACAGTGATTTCACTATAGCAGCTACAATGATTTCACTGTAGCAAAGATACTCAAATATATACCAATGATACTCAATTGAATGAATACTATTGCTATAAAATTGAGTACTATTGCTATAGTGATTTCACTATAGCAACGTGTTTTTTAGCAACCATGACGGCATCGCTATAGTGCTACATTGATTTTGTTGTAGCTGCTACAGTGAAATCACCATAGCGCTACAATGAAATCATTGTAGCAGCTATAGTGATTCCACACTAGGTCTTGAAATTGTACGTTTCGTAAAGATCGGGTGAAGTTATATAGACAATGACAATTTTGTATATTCAACAACTTAACCATGGCTATTTTAGTATTGTATTAACCAAAGGAGCCGTTGCAACTGATATGCTGAAATGTGGACTTAGGCTTAGAGGAAAACACTATTGGGACCTATCCTAATATGAAACCCTTAAAAAGGATTGTTTGTAGCCCACCCCAAATTTTTAGCACAACCGTTGTACCATACAACCGATAGGCCCACCGCGATTCAAGAGACATGGGGCAGCAGGCCCTAGCACATGTGGTTAGTGGGTTCGATTCCTCTCCACCGATGATCATATGCCCTATCGGTCGCTTACGATTTGGGGAGCGGCATGGGGCTATTCGAAAACCAAATGGCCATGATCTAGGCCATGGGATGAACCCAAGGGGGGATGCCACCAGCCCCAGTCGTCGTCCACCACCTGCCACCGCCCCAGTCGGTCGCTGCCACCATCGTAGCCAGCGCGGCAGGTGGTGGCTGCCGGCCTCGTCGGCGGCGGTGATTGGCGGTGACGGTTGGGGGTGGTGGCATCCCCTCTTGGGTTCATCCCATGGCCTAGATCGTGGCCGTTGGTTTTCAGATCGCCACATGTCACTTCCCAAATCATCAGCGATCGATAGAGGAGACGATCATCAGAGGAGGGGAGTCGAACCGGGGTTAGTGGCCCCCCCAGCACTTATAGCGTGCTGTTAGGCTCTGGGGGTAGTGGGTCCCACGGTTGTATGGTACACGCATACACGGACACCGTTGGTATACACGTGTAGTATTCTAAGGAGACAAATAGACTAAATAGGTGTAACGGATGTTTTAAAACGACCAGCCGATTGAATCATTGAACCCCACCCCCCTCAGCAGCCGCCACTTTTCGTACTTGGAGTTTTCCCTCCCTCACCTCCCTTCCCCTCCCCAATATAGTAAGGAGTAAAGAGCACCAAAATCTCAGTAAATCTCATCTGGATTCTCTCCCAACATTGGCCGGCCTTACAAATCATCCCCTCCCTCCCCTTCCCCCGCCTCTCACTGGAACCCCATGGAACCCCCACCACCCCAACCTCCTCAAACCCACACCTCCTGCCCCTCCTCCTTCCACTCCGCCACCCAGTCCTCCTTGTCGGCCTCGGCTACCTCGAGCCCGCTGTCGGCCCAATCTGGGAGCGCCCATCTGCTCGATTCCCCGTTCGCCGACCCCCCGCTGACTCCTTACCCCTTTCCCTCGTTCAGGCCTTCCACCGAACGCCTCCCGGGCTCTTCCGTCTTCACTCAGGTCTCCTCCAATTCCGATAACAGCTCTTCGAACGGGAGCCAGCACCATGCCTGGCATGGGTCCCAGGGGGGCTCGGACCTCGAGCGCCACCTTGACCCCATGACCCTCTCCGCCAGGGTCAGGAGCTGCGACGTGTACCTCAGCCTGTGCCGCCATGCCCCGCCGCTGCTTCTCCGCTTCGTGAAGTGGCTCCGCGCCGAGCTCGAGATGCATGGGGTGTCGTGCTTCGTTTCGGACCGGAGCCGGTGCCGGGACGCTCGTGCTCATGGATTGGCCAGAGCGGCAATGGACAATGCGGCCTTTGGGGTCATCGTGCTCACCCGGAGGTCTTTCTCGAACCCCTATACCATCGAGGAGATCCTAATGTTTGCAGAGAGAAGGAAGCTGGTCCCGATCTTCTTTGGGCTCTCTAAAGCGGAGTGCAATGTGAGGGATATCATTGAGAGGAGGGGAGAGCAGTGGGAGAGATATGGGGGCGAGCTGTGGTCGTCGTATGGAGGCTTGGAGGAGGAGTGGAGGGAGGCGGTGAACGGGCTTACACGTACGGATGTTAAGCTGGAAGCAAATGCGGGTAACTTCAGGGACTGTATATTGGAGGCGGTCATGCTTTTAGGGATGGGGTTAGGGAGGAGAAGTGTGGTGGAGAAGGTGAAGATGTGCAAGGAGTTGTCCAAGGAGGAATTCCCGTTTCCTCGAAACACCAATTTCGTTGGAAGGAAGAAAGAGCTACTCGAGCTCGAATTGATGTTGTTTGGAGATGTTGAGGGGGATGGAAAGGACGAGTGTATATCGATCAGAACTCGTGATAGTCATAGAAGGGATTCGGCTGCAGTGAGGAGCAGCAGAAGCATCGGTGTGGCAGTGAGAGAAAGAGCAGCAAAACAATATGGGGAGAGGAGCAAGGGCAAGGAGCCCATGTTATGGAAAGAGTCTGAGAATGAAATCGAAATGCATGGTGTTCTGAGAGGGGAGAAGCCTTATCGCTTAACGACGGAGGGCCAAGGTAAATCACATGGAAGGAAGAACAGTGCTTCGGAGATACTATATGGGAAGGGTGTAGCATGCATCTGTGGTGACTCAGGCATCGGCAAAACCGAGCTTTTGCTTGAATTTGCGTACAAGTTTTCACAGAGGTACAAGATGATCTTGTGGGTACGCGGAGAAGCAAGGTATTTCCGCTTGAATTACATGAAATTACTTCCTCTTCTAGGAGTTGACGTGACTGTAGAGAACGATCTCTGTCTAGAGAGAAACGGACCGAGGAACTTTGAAGAGATAGAAGACGAGGCCATCCGGAAGGTGCGGAAGGAGCTCATGCGAGACATCCCTTTCCTGCTTGTGATCGATAATTTAGAGAGCGGGAAAGACTGGTGGGATGGAAGGGATATAATGGAAATTCTCCCACGTTTTGGTGGGGAGACTCATGTCATGGTCTCCACACGTTTGCCTCGCATCATGAACATTGAACCTCTGAGGCTGCTTTACTTGTCTGGTGCAGAGGCAATGTCTTTAATGAAGGGGAGCCTAACTGATCCCATAACCGAAGAAGCTGATGCTTTGAGATTCATTGAAGAGAAACTAGGTAGGCTACCTTTTGGCCTTGCACTGGTTGGGGCAATCCTTTCGGAGCTTCCACTAAATCCTGCCAAACTACTCGACACAATCAATAGAATGCCATACAGAGAACTCATGCAGATTGGCAAAGAAGATCTCGTACTGAAACGCAATCCTTTCCTTGTTCAACTTTTAGACGTATGCTTCTCGATCTTTGATCATGCAGAAAAGCCTAGAAAGCTGGCAACAAAAATGGTTCAGGCAAGTTGTTGGTTTGCTTCTTCACCTATCCCGATTTCCATGTTGGCTTTAGCTGCATGCGACGTTCCTGAGGAGCATCATGGTGTCCAATTTTGGAGGAAGTGCACACATATGTTTACTTGCATGTGCATGACGTCGAGTGCGGAAAGTTCGGAAGCTGCAGCCAAAGCATCCTCCATGCTGGTAAGATTTCGGATTGGAAGCAACAGTACCAAAACGGGATATATTTCTTTCCATGATATCGTAAAGCTTTATGCCCGCGAAAGAGGCAATGGAGGAGGTGCTCGATCTGTCATCCGAGCAATCAGCATTGAAGGGTCTATTCCACAGCACTCGGATCATATATGGGCAGCTTGTTTCTTACTATTTAAATTTGGCAGCGATCCTGCGTCCGTAGATCTTTCACTTCCTGATCTTTTATCATTTATCAAGAGGTTTATTCTGCCGCTTGCATTGCATAGTTTTGTGACTTTTTTTCGATGCAATGCTGTCCTTGAGATTCTGCGACTTTCAACTGAAGCATTAGAAGTCCTGGAGGAATCTTTCCTTTCTGAATCTGAAGCTAATAATGCGCATAACAGGTCTTTGTGCTTGAGGAGGCCCACTACTCTATCAACTATACAGTCTGATCCTCTCCTTTACCAAGATTTTGCGCACTTGAGAGCTACACTTCTAGAAACAAGGGCAAAACTCATGGTTAGAGGTGGTCTCTATGACATCGGGGAACGACTTTGTAGAACAGCTGTAAGCATTAAAGAGGTCATATATGGGTGGGAGCATCCTGAGACAATGTCTACCCGCGAAACACTGGAGCGACTCGTGCAATTTCAATCAAAATTTTGATGCAATCAGATTTGTATAACCCATATCTTTTGGCATTTAGACATCCTTTAGTAGGATGGACATAACTTTTTTTCCCATACTTGTACCAACAAAAGATTTTGATAGTTGCAAAAGCTACCTGCAGATTTCTTTTAAGTGTTTTGCCAACTGTCATTAGTGTTAACATAATTATTTTGTTACCGATAGGAATGCATGTGTTATCATTGTCGGCATATTATTGATAAGCTCAGTGTCCTTACTTCTAAGTTCTAACATTTCATTCTATTACATTCATTTTATATGTTTGCCTTTACGTGACTATCCTGTCATCCTACATTATTAGCGTTGCCTTTTATGTTTCTTAAGCAATATTTTTTAATTTGATTTCTGAAGTTTTATATCTTGCAGTTGTTATCATAGGTATACATAGAAAAGAATAACATGAACTAATAATTAACATTTAACTATGACAATTATTGTATCGATCATCTACCCATTCTTGCAACTTAAAGGGTATTTATGATGCTCATATGATTCTGGTGTATATATAATATATACTATTCTTAGAAAGCTGATACTTTTGGTGTCACGTGTCGCCCATTCTGAAGAAAGTTTCAAGAATGCAGCACTCATTCACTGTAATCACTAATTACGAGGTCGGCAATACAATAAAAGAAGGGGTCGGTCACCTGGAATCGTGACTGCTATCATAACTACACATGGGGTGCTCCTCAACTGTGATCTTCAACCAATGACACTTCAATTCCACCTCCTTACCTCCCGACGCTTCAAGTTCACCCCCTCACCTCCCGATCTTTAATGCGGTGTTGTGCCTTTGATTGTGATCACCAGCGGACGATGGTTTATTTCCACCCCCTCGCCACCGGATCTTTAATTGAAATTACATTACAACAATAAGGCGTATGAAAAAAAGAAGCCTCTCTCTCTCTCTCTCTCACACACACACACACGCATAATGTAAAGAAGATGATGCACCCTCTCCAAAGGCTTCATGGTCATAGTGTCCTCCATCTCATGCACTAGTAGGGAACTCGAGGAGTCCCTCCACGCTGTCGTCGAGACGATCAAGGAAGCGAAGAGCACCATGACCGACGGCTACGTGAGCGCTGGAGGTACTCCATGCTTCGAGCAGTATTATACCGCCACTACCGGAACACATGATTGTATCAGATTGGACAAAGACCCCGACTCTGTGGCGCCGCCTATGTGTCGTGACTGGCTCCAACCGGTGCGTTCTTCATGTAGATCTCTAGAGAGGTGGAAGGGGTTGATGTGAGTATCGGTTTAGTGCAAGAGCATGTGGTTGCTTTCTTTCACTACTTCCTTGATTTGTTGTATCATTTTATCCCTGCATCAAACCTTTAATGGATTATATCCTTGGATATTTATAGTTGTATTTGGATGGATGATGTTTCTTTTTGTGTAGTTTCTGGCCAAGGAGATGAAAAACACCATAAAATGCTGGAAAATTCTTGATAAATTATCTAGCAATGATTCTTAGTTAACTAAAGGACACACCCGTTTCCTTCACTGCCGACACTTCTCGACAGCCCGACCTGCAACCTCCCATCTGACAGTGTCCCTATCATGCTTTGTTTCCAATCACACATTCAAACTTCTTCATTCCCCCCCCCCCCCTTTCTGGTTGGCACTTGATTAAGCAGATAAGCATAAAGATGCTGAACATCTTAAGTCCCCAATATTGTTCCGCAAATGCAGTTCGATTTGTATAAATTTTCAGCGCTTCATGCATGGTTGTGTCGAATATATTCACAGATCTAACAATTCAGATATGGAGATATGGAGGCCTAAGTACGCAAGATATGGAATTCCATGGCGAAACTCCACCTGCATATTTGTGTCGTATTCTTGGTTGTTTTGTCTCTCTGGTAAGACTTGGTTAAAGTTTTTTGTTTAATTTTTTTTTTTTTTAACTTGGTTGATTTATATATCTCATATAGTTTCTACAAAGAAATCCGACTATCTGTCGGAGCTCAAGATGGGTGTTAAGGTAAAATCTCATATCATATGGTTATTAGCTACATAATTATGGAGTGTTTGACTTTGCATCCATGATGTTTTTATCTCTCTACTGGAATAAACATTGATTACGATTTTCGTTTTCGATTATGGATTTTATTTCTAGCGCCAAGCATTAGTGTCACATGAAATGTTTACCTACATTATGGGTTGTTAATCAAGATGAATGTAATATATGCATTAGGACAAATATCAAAGAACTCATCGCTTTGAACTAAATAAGGTAGGTGATGAATTATATGTATGCTATTTAGATGCTTGATTATAAATTTGTTTTTGGTATTAGATATATTTCTGATATCTTAAAAGTTGTTTGCTCAGTTCTTCCATCACTAAAGATGCAGGAACATGGGGGAAATTATAAGTCGTCAAGTGTGGCATGCGATAAAGTTCTCTGATGGGGAATTGAAGAACAAGATGTTATGTATTCTGTTTGGTTCCTTGAAGAGTATCTCCTTTTTTTTTAGTTCTTTTTCAACCATCTACTTCATATCATTCAAATTTTCTTTCTATAATCTATTATAAAAAAGTATACTTTGGTCTTTATTATTACTTGATTTATCAGGTCCAAAACCATCATGGAAAATATATGCTACTAAATATTTGATGGCCTTCTTTTCACAAAAGAAACATCACATGGCGGCATTTGAAAAAATAATAATAAATTGTGTTGGCAGTAACATCGGTGCCCCGAAAGCACTCAAGGATCAGGGGCAATTGTTTTGATGGTACCACGCATTCAGATCTCTTCACCAAAACACCAAGAACAACATGGGTGCATTTAGTGTGGCCAGGAGAATATCTTCTGTCTCATGAAGATGAAGAGAAGGCGAAGTGATCTATGGAGTCGTTAAGAAAATTCATGTATTTGCTATTTTCCTTCTTATTTTTCTGGATTTATCGATAAATACCAGTGTTGTGCGTGAAAAATTCTCTTACGGTTTGGTGTTGAGTACAACTCAATCGAGCGGCATCACAACCATGCATCCATGCATCGCACGGGGTTAGTACTAGGTTTATATATATATATATATATATATATATATATATATATATATATATATATATATATATATATATATATATATATATATATATATAGGGGATGCTTAGGTGCAGTCCGTGCGGTCCGCGTCCGCAGCTGTCCAATGCACCCGCCGCGTGCATCGGATGCACGGTATGGTGCATCGGACGGTTGTGGACGCGGACCGCACCTAAGCATCCCCCTATATATATATATATATATATATATATATATATATATATATATATATATATATATATATATATATATATATATATATATATGTGTGTGTGTGTGTGTGTGTGTGTGTGTGTGTGTGTGTGTGTGTGTGTGTGTGTGTGTGTGTGTGTGTGTGTGTGTGTGTGTGTGTGTGTGTGTGTGTGTGTGTGTGTGTGTGTGTGTGTGTGTGTGTGTGTGTGTGTGTGTGTGTGTGTGTGTGTGTGTGTGTGTGTGTGTGATCTGCATTCAAAAAGGCCCATAGGCTATGATTCGTATGACACTTCCCACTTAGCCCTGATGTCGTGTCCACACGTGTGGACATCGACACTCGTGTCCACACGTTTGGACACTTGAAACTAGAGTTTCGATGCACTGTTTGAAACTTGAAACAATAGTGCGGTCATATAAAAGCATTGAATGTGTCGTGTAAATGATACACATCATCCCATAATACTCTTCTGCATTTGTGGGGGTCATCGCATGCGGGCCATGTGGCTTCATAGTAAACACATTATCTGTGCTACGTTACTGGCTATAATTTGTTTCTTTCTCAATATAGGTCCATAAGGAACATTTTTTTTTTGAAAGGTAGTCCATAAGGAACATTAATATGTTGTGTGATTGACGAGAATTTGTTTCTTTCTCTGTATAGGACTATTAGCAACATTACATGCGTCGCATGATTGATCTATTATTTCTATCACATCCATCATTAACTAAAAAGAAAGTCTCGTATTAGAGTCGAGATTTTTTATTTTAGAGGTTATAATGATTGCATTAAATACAGCCTTTGATTGACAAATAACTTGTCTTCCTTCCTCTTATCATATGCATGGTTGATCATATTTATGCTAAGTATTATTTATACCTAATTAAAGTATATATCTTATATATGTTTGTCCTTGTATCCAAGTTGTATAATTTTTCTGTGTCTGACACCCGTGTTCGTGCTTACACTTGACACCCGTGTCCTCATAACCCGTAGGTAGCCTTTTCACTTGGGCTCAAGGCCTTATTGCTCGCGCTTTGGTTTCTTCATCCTAACAACATTCAAACCTGCCACCTTGGCGCTCAATCTCGAGACATGTCCAAACCTTGTCAACTATACACAATGTAAATGCTTACCATTTTATTTTGATAACTCGACTTACGAGGAGCTTTCCTATATGTTGATTGCTGCCATGAAAATTCATTGCCAAATATAAGTTTAGTTAACTATTTTAGAGTAATAAATTTGGTCTAATTTGAGAGACCCCAAAATAGTCTTGCAAATTTGCTCAACATCGTGTTTATCTAGCTTTAAAACGTGTCAGTTTATTGAGAACCCTGGGATCATTGAGAATTTTAGCATCGAGATTTAATGTGATGATAATAACGTAGACATATAAGGATTTTCATCGTGCAGATTAATCTTGAGAAACTAACTTGTTAATCACCTAGAATTTTAGATCTCGAAATCTATGAGAAATTAAGTTTTGTAAAATACATAGACGTTATGCAAAGAATGAAGTGAATTCCCCCTTGCTGACGCCAATTTTTACAGCTCTAATCAGCTATTTTTGCCTTTCGCTTAGACTCGCAAATTATCTCTATTATGTAAAGAAAATTCCCCCTTCTTGACACCAAAAATTCAATACCCACTTCTACCCCTAACTTGAATTAAATGTAATATTATAGAGAAATCTATTAGGGGTAGTTTTGACCTTTTAATGGTAGTAAGTTTGGAGCCTCAAATTAATCGGCATTACTCCAGAGTCCAGACCATTGTCTCTTCCTATGAGACACCCACCCCACCCCATGCCCATGCCCAAGCCCACCCCACTCTTTCTCTCTCTCTCTCTCTCTCTCTCTCTCTCTCTCTCTCTCTCTTCTCTCTCTCTCTCTCTCTCTCTCTCTCTCTCTCTCTCTCTCCTCTCTCTCTCTTTCTCATCCCCTTCGCACACGTGCACCGTACATGCATATTTCATGTGTACTTGAGAATATTTATAATAATACCATCTCTCTTCACTGACCTTTCAGTGTTACTTGCAATTATAAATTTGAAAATTCATTTGAAAACCTTTTATTGAACTTCTTCGATTCATTAGTTTGAAATCCTACGTCAAACTGCTCCAAATATTTTTTTAAAGGAGGATTTCGACAAGCAGCACTTGGTACTCGCAAATGTTGTGATACTAACTCTTTGCATCTGCCAGTGCAGTTTTAATTATCAAGTATTTCCAAATTTTGTCTGTATATTCCTTAAACATTTGGGCTATTTTAATCATCTACTTTATTTCACTCATATCGTACAAGTAAGACATTTATAACTTTTGCAAGGGTCTGTAGACCTTTTTTTATTAATATTTTGAAATTCCAACATAGCTTTAATTAGGTTAGTCTTCAATGAACTTGACAGAAAGCTGATTCTGGTGAACATGACATCAACGGCCAGGATTCACATGCGCAAACAAGGCAACAATGGCCTTGAGGGAAAGTTTGCTCTACGGTCTGCATACCGGGAGTCAGAACATGGAACTTTTTCTACATGGGAGAGAGGAACTACCACTCGGACAAGAGTGCTGGTTTCTGCATTTTTTGCTTAGTACTGCTACTTCCATTATTTCCATATATATCATTAGAGTATCTCATTCGTTCGTGCGGGCATCTGTCCAGCTGCTATCCACCTTTTCCAATTTGTAGCGAGGTTTGCAAGCTTGATTGTGTTTGCTAGCCCAGCAGTTGACTTAAATATTCCGGGGTTCTCGGTTCATGCAAGATGAAATTGCTGCATTAAGAAACAAAGGTACACTTACGTGTGCATGTGTGTGTTGTGTACTCATCCTATGCATATATTTATGTACATCTATGTCGTGCTTAAATATGGCACAATAAAATAAGTTGGTTATAGAAAATTGTTGGCCAAACCATGATATCTTAAATGTCTATTGCTTGAAGTTTTGAAGCCAGGTGTATTGATATGTCTGTGTCCTGATACATATGACTGCCAGCTTGGAATCCCATTCTGTATATTGTTTTAACTATTATAAATTGTTTCCCATGTTATAAAAAACCGGTTCCCTTTGGCGCTATGATATTTTTTTTATTTTTGCGCTCTTGTCCTTAGTCTCATGTACAACCTCCCACAGGAATGTGAAATGTGAGTACTTGCATGAATGTGCATGACGTCGAGTGCGAAACATTCGGAAGCTGAATCTGAAGCATCCTCTGCGCTGTTGAAGCAGTGTCAAAACATGACATTTATCTTTCCATTTATAACAATAGTAAAGTTGCTCAATCTATGATGCGAGCAATCATCTTTGGAGGGCAGCTTGGTTTTTTTTTTACTATTGGAATTTGGCAGCGATCTTGTGGCTGTAGATTTTTCAGTCCCTGATCTGTTGTTCTGCCTCTTGCATAGTTTCCCTATGAGATCAGCGAGTCGCTTTATAGGACAGTCGTAAGCATTATAGAGGTCATGCATGGATGGGAGTGTCCTGAGACACCGTATAGCCGTGAAACATTGGAGCGACTCATTAGGTTTCATTCAGTATCTTATTGGATTTCTATAACCCGTATCCATTGACGGGAACATAGACAACCTTTAGTAGATGAACTGTACTTTTTCCTTGCTGATGTCCTCATCTGTTTTTGCAAACTGCACAATTTATATACTATTGGAAGTCGGGAGAAAGGCAAACATCTGAGCAATCAAGTGGCACCGATAAATTGTTTTGCATTGGTGTTAACATTATTATTTTGTTAATAATTGGAATACCAGTATTATTATTTTTGTCTGCATAGTATTGTTAAGATCAGTGTCCTTAGTTTTAGACTTAATTTCTATTACATTCATTTGATTTGTTTAGCTTTATGAGATGATCATGTCATCCTATATTATATAGTATAAAGCTTTCTTAATTGAATTCTTCAGTTTTATATCATGCAATATACAAGAAAAGTATAAGCTCAAGTAATTACTAATATTTGACTTTGACATTATATAAAACATCTGTCCATTCTTAAATGCATCTTTTAGAGTATTTATGATCACTCATATGACCACGTTCTATCTGACGAAGCCCCCATCTATGGCAACACAGGTCTTTCCCAGGGACAACACACTTCCCAAGGGCCTCCTCACTCGTGCCTGTGCGTACCCCCGCCCATCGTCCACCCATTTCCCACCGCCACCATCACCCGTCGTCCTTGTTCAACCCATTGCTTCATTCCTCCTCCTCCACTTCTTCTTCCTCCGCCTTCATCCTCCCCTTTTCTTCCGCCTTCATCCTCCCCTTTTTCTTCCTCCTCAACCTCTTTCTCTTCCTCCTCCTCTTTCTCTTCTTCTACCTCCTCTTGAAAATTGGGACGCTTGACCATTCTAGACCAAGTGCATCTTCTGTGCATTCGCCCATGGAGGCTGAATGCATCTACATACCATTCAGCCATTGAAATGCATTCGGCCTCCAATGGACGAATCTCTCTCTCAATCTCTCTTAACATCAATTTCTCTTTTTATTTGCAGAGGCTGGAGGATCCTAGTCATCCCGTCACTAGAAAGGCTTTGTACTTTGCTGCCTATACTACTAGGGATGGGACATTCCCTACACAAGAGCTCGACGCTTAGATTGTAAGGGCCATCACATCACTAGGTCCTCGCATCTACTGTCTGATATATTTATTTACTTACTACTTCATTGGTATAGGAACAAATAAGGGCCATCGCATTCAGGGATCCCTCGAGCACTAGTCGAGACATAGACCATGACCCTGCGGCAGAGGTTTGTGGCCCTGAGCATAGGGGCTGTGTACGAGGCATGGGTACTGTGTCTCGAGGAGGGCGCTCACAGTATCCAGTCCAATATGGGAGCGTTTGCATCAGCAGGAGTCCGCATGACTCTCCGTACATGATCAGCTTGATCAATTCAAGGAGGATGCTGGGAGGCATTTTGATGATTTGAGGGCGCAATTCCAGCGAGGTACATGCATATGTTTGTTGTGTTCTATTCAATCAAATTTTGTTTGAATCAAAATAACATGTTCTAACTAGTTATGTATTTTAATCCGTCGTTTCAAACTGCAGAGCCTGTGATATGATTGGCGAGCATCGATACCTAGCCAACCATCACCAATGGAGCAGCAGTGCGACTTACTCCACGTAGGTCGTAGGGTGGTTGGGGTTGGTAGAGTGATGCGAGGTGGTAATCTGTCCCCTAACGGATTTCAGAGGATCCATTTGGACGATGCGACCGATCCAGACAGTGACCAGCTCACCCCCAAGGCCTCCGATGATCTCTTAGGAGACATGGTGGGCACCTACTTGTTCTGGCCTACGTGCTCCATCTGTATTCGTTGATACGTATCCTGGTTAAGTTAAAACTGAAGAGAGTACTTAGATGTGGATAATTATGTCAACTAACCTCTGCTTTATGTTTGCCTGCAGTTTTGGATACTGTGGTTCACAGTGATGCTTTATCCCTTTGCATCTGAGATTGGTCCATCTCTTTTGTGCATTGTTATGAGGTCGTGTGTCGACTTTTGCGTTAGTATGCCCTTTATCCCTTTGCATCTGAGATTGGTCCATCTCTTTTGTGCATTGTTATGAGGTCGTGTGTCGACTTTGAGAAACTAATTTCTGGTGGTTATTGAAGACCTCTTACAAAGAAAATGGTCATCATGTATCGACATCGATCGTGAGCCTGAAGATAGAGGACATGGAGTAGAGGTGTTTCCTAAATGGACTACAAGGTGTGAAGAATAGAGCATCAGCGGAGGCAGTGGCAATAAGACCGAGTTGTGTGACGGTATTTATGTCTGTCTTGCTCTACATATATATCTTGATTATGAGGTCGTGTGTCGACTTTTGCGTTAGTATGCCCTTTATCCCTTTGCATCTGAGATTGGTCCATCTCTTTTGTGCATTGTTATGAGGTCGTGTGTTGACTTTGAGAAACTAATTTCTGGTGGTTATTGAAGACCTCTTACAAAGAAAATGGTCATCATGTATCGACATCGATCGTGAGCCTGAAGATAGAGGACATGGAGTAGAGGTGTTTCCTAAATGGACTACAAGGTGTGAAGAATAGAGCATCAACGGAGGCAGTGGCAATAAGACCGAGTTGTGTGACGGTATTTATGTCTGTCTTGCTCTACATTATTATTTTGTTAATAATTGGAATACTAGTATTATTATTTTTGTCTGCATAGTATTGTTAAGATCAGTGTCCTTAGTTTTAGACTTAATTTCTATTACATTCATTTGATTTGTTTAGCTTTATGAGATGATCATGTCATCCTATATTATATGGTATAAAGCTTTCTTAATTGAATTCTTCAGTTTTATATCATGCAATATACAAGAAAAGTATAAGCTCAAGTAATTACTAATATTTGACTTTGACATTATATAAAACATCTGTCCATTCTTAAATGCATCTTTTAGAGTATTTATGATCACTCATATGACCACGTTCTATCTGACGAAGCCCCCATCTATGGCAACACAGGTCTTTCCCAGGGACAACACACTTCCCAAGGGCCTCCTCACTCGTGCCTGTGCGTACCCCCGCCCATCGTCCACCCATTGCCAGCCGCCCACTGCCACCATCACCCGTCGTCCTTGTTCAACCCATTGCTTCATTCCTCCTCCTCCACTTCTTCTTCCTCCGCCTTCATCCTCCCCTTTTCTTCCGCCTTCATCCTCCCCTTTTTCTTCCTCCTCAACCTCTTTCTCTTCCTCCTCCTCTTTCTCTTCTTCTACCTCCTCTTGAAAATTGGGACGCTTGACCATTCTAGACCAAGTGCATCTTCTGTGCATTCGCCCATGGAGGCCGAATGCATCTACATACCATTCAGCCATTGAAATGCATTCGGCCTCCAATGGACGAATCTCTCTCTCAATCTCTCTTAGCATCAATTTCTCTTTTTATTTGCAGAGGCTGGAGGATCCTAGTCATCCCGTCACTAGAAAGGCTTTGTACTTTGCTGCCTATACTACTAGGGATGGGACATTCCCTACACAAGAGCTCGACGCTTAGATTGTAAGGGCCATCACATCACTAGGTCCTCTCATCTACTGTCTGATATATTTATTTACTTACTACTTCATTGGTATAGGAACAAAAAAGGGCCATCGCATTCAGGGATCCCTCGAGCACTAGTCGAGGCATAGACCATGACCCTGCGGCAGAGGTTTGTGGCCCTGAGCATAGGGGCTGTGTACGAGGCATGGGTACTGTGTCTCGAGGAGGGTGCTCACAGTATCCAGTCTAATATGGAAGCGTTTGCATCAGCAGGAGTCCGCACGACTCTCCGTACATGATCAGCTTGATCAATTCAAGGAGGATGCTGGGAGGCATTTTGATGATTTGAGGGCGCAGTTCCAGCGAGGTACATGCATATGTTTGTTGTGTTCTATTCAATCAAATTTTGTTTGAATCAAAATAACATGTTCTAACTAGTTATGTATTTTAATCCATCGTTTCAAACTGCAGAGCCTGTGATATGATTGGCGAGCATCGATACCTAGCCAACCATCACCAATGGAGCAGCAGTGCGACTTACTCCACGTAGGTCGTAGGGTGGTTGGGGTTGGTAGAGTGATGCGAGGTGGTAATCTTTCCCCTAACGGATTTCAGAGGATCCATTTGGACGATGCGACCGATCCAGACAGTGACCAGCTCACCCCCGAGGCCTCCGATGATCTCTTAGGAGACATGGTGGGCACCTACTTGTTCTGGCCTACTTGCTCCATCTGTATTCGTTGATACATATCCTGGTAAGTTAAAACTGAAGAGAGTGCCTAGATATGGATAATTATGTCAACTAACCTCAGCTTTATGTTTGCCTGCAGCTTTCGATACTGTGGTCCACAGTGATGCTTGGTTACTTCACGTATTGGATTTGTGCATTGTTATGAGGTCGTGTGTCGAGTCTGTCGACTTTTAGAAACTAATTTCTGGTGGTTATTGAAGACCTCTTACAAAGAAAATGGTCATCATGTATCGACATCGATCGTGAGCCTGAAGATAGAGGACATGGAGTAGAGGTGTTTCCTAAATGGACTACAAGGTGTGAAGAATAGAGCATCAGCGGAGGCAGTGGCAATAAGACCGAGTTGTGTGACGGTATTTATGTCTGTCTTGCTCTACATATATATCTTGATTAGTGCAAAGACTTGGATATAGTTCCATGGGTGTAGAAACCTATGTGGATCCAAAGCACGTTAAAAATATCATGCCTCATATCTAGAATTGATATTTTTTATGTATTCTTGGATATTATCTCTGATTTGGTAGAATAGTTCGAATTAATTTTATATTTGGTAGTAGATACCCATAGTTGGTATCAGAGTGGTTTATTTCATAGATCTTATTTCTTTGTGAATCATTGTCTTGATCCTATGTTGACTTGTCTAGTTTTGAGACACGGAAAAAGGAAAATTATGTATCTCGACCACCACTTATAATCCGAAAATGTGGTCCTCCAATCCATAGCTAACTACCATCTAACCATGCACATGAAAACATTCTATGTGGTCCTCCAATCTAATCCAACTATGGTTTTTATGTACTGTGTGACAAGTTGTTTCTCTTTATTCAAGCTTGGCTCCATTTAGCTAACTTTGGGCCGCAATCGGTGTTCGATTCCCGCAATGCTAAACAGCTTTAATAAGATTAGGCGAACCCAAGTCGTCTTCGCCCTTTATCTGTTCCATCGTCTGCACCCAATGTCATAGTCGTTCGTTGGATTCATGCAAAAACCAATGAAAAGCTCGTATGAGGACGTTTCTTCGTTCCATGGATGAAAGGTTCGGACTATGGTTGAAGAAGGTTGGAAACATCCTACCTTGACTATTAATAATGTTCCGAGGAATCCCCTGCCATGATAAATTCTTTCTCAAAATCTATTTTACATTTGTATCAAAGTAAAATAGAAATGGGTGTGGCTGAGCCAAGTAGGCCAAAGACTCAAATTGTCTTTTATATCTCATCTTATTCCACTTTGTATGGCCTTCCTCACCTCCGATCGATGGCAAGACTTGCCTTCAAAGCACCCAAGAAAGTAAAATGAGAAATGCTATTCAGCCCGAAGGTTTTTCCGATTCCGCTCAGACTGATTGACATGGCAGCATGCAACTGATGGTGTAAAAGATTTAAATGTCGCTAGTGGGTTTCAGCCACCAGTTGTATGCTGCCAAGTCAATCGGGCTGGCGGAATCAAAAAAACCTTAGGGTTGAATTGCATTTCTCAAGTAAAATACATAAAGATAGTAAGTATCATGATGAGTATAGAGTTTAGTTCACTTTTATATATACACGAGATTGTAGTGAATTCCATTGAAGTTTGGTATAATTGCAGGGAGCCTCACATTAATGGAGAATATTAGTTTACTCTTTCACAAGACCTCACCGGACTAAGACATATTTCGACTGACTAACATTATTTTTTATTTTGTATTTATTTTTTAGTCTAATTATATTAGATTTTATGAATTTGTTGGTAAAGTAAAATAGATAATTTTGATTTCTTTTTGATGATATCATACAAAAAATGTCTCCATAACTGATGATTAAAAGAAAGGAGGTTTTTTTTTTTATGACATCATACAAAATTGTTTGCATCCGTGATGAGGGACAGTTGGGACGAGTGCGATGCACAGATCGTGGGGAGGCCCGAGCCTGTCATCACCTTCTCTTACCCTCATGAGTAAGGGTAGCAATGGTCCGGGTTAGGTTGGGTTGAGACATAGGTACAAGGGCAAAATACCCAAACCGAATCCGACCCGTTTAATAAACAGGCCCAAATATTAAACCCAACCCTAACCGACCTAATAAACAGGTAACCTGACTTGTCCCTATATAACCCGTTTAAAAAGCGGGACGAGTTGGGTCTGTTGGGATTGGTACGTCCTACATGCTACTCCCAGCATGCCCAATTATTAGGCACACATTACTAAAACTCACAAACCCATATACATATTTCAACTAGTCTGTATTAGTGTGGTTGAGGTAACTCGGGGTATGTGGATGGGATTTGTATACAGGAGATATGATACACTAATGTAGTTTCGCAGTCGGTTGCTAGATTGGACATCGAACATATAAGACTGTAACACACTTATCTTCTCGTTTAGGAGAGGTGGTGTTTCTCGACCATTGGTATGAGATACTAAGTCAGATTCTGAATCAAGAGAGAAAATAGGTTTTAATCTCTGTCAACCAAAGATCATAGGACCTCTACTATTAGTTGACTAGAAGTTTAAAACCACAATATTAGAATTTGTTGTGAACCCTAAGTTTAGTGTTCTCTACATTGACCTACCAATCGGCTAGGACTAACTGCATGGCGACTCTATGTAGATTGGATAGTTTGCATTAGACTTTAGGGAACACAAGTAATCCTTAGGAATTTCAAATTCCCCAATGGGAACTAGGTGTCTCATTGAGTGACTCATGAAGGGTTGGCCACTAAGGCTCGCCAGTTGTATTTGTACTAAGACACTAGTGATCACAAAGTATTAAGAAGTAGGACTAAAGTGGGTTGAACTAAACTAGAAGAGACAATCGGTATTGATCCTAGTTACTCTCACGGATGCCGGATTGGAAGGGTTCAAGTGAAACATAGAGGTGTAAGGATACTCGCGTAACTACACTAATAACCTCGGAGTGTAGCAGTGTCTTAGTAGTGGTTGTGTACACTGTTTACTATGATGGTCTAGTCAAATAATAACTACGACCATGGTACCAGTGGAAAGGTTATCAGGGTCTCAAAGATTCCAAATTCTAGTCACCTCTAATGGCTAAGCAAACATAACCTAATGTTATTGGGATTTATTTCTAGTAGGTAACATTGTGATGATCAGAACACTTGGATTAAGAATTACACAGCTTAGGTTTCCTAATTGGATTTGCATTCCTAAGTTCTTTCTATCGATCCGCTTTCAGAGGAAACCTTGTTGTGCTAGGATTCCTTAGGTGGGACCCACCTGGTGGGCCCCTAGCTTGTTGAAAGATAATACGTACTTATGAATGTGTGTGGAAATAAATCATGGGTGAATTTTCATCGTACTCGGATTCACTAGGTCATGATTGAGTTAACTATGTTGTCACTTCTATTTTTTTAGGGTTGTCATGCGTGTCAAGTTAGACTAAACTTGACTTTTTCCGAAAATATCATAAGTGTCCGAAGCCTCCTAGTAGACCAAGTTGGCATTTATAAATTAGGATTAACTATTGGTGTCCTTTTAATGGGTTAAGATGTATTTCATAAATAGTAGGAGAAGCCATAGTGCTAGTGGGAGTAGGACTCAAAGTCCCTGATCTCTAGTCTTTGTCCTATTTTATTAAGGAGACGATACCTATTTATTAGGTAGTCATCGTAGGCATCTGTAGCGGATAATGAAGGTTTAATTCTCTCTTTAATAGAATCCTAGTTGGACTAGGATAGCTAATGTCTTTTTAATTAGGAGAGGATAATCATGATTAATCATTATTTTCCAAAGATCCTTTTCATGGAGGACTTCCCATGAGATGGGAGCACCCTTGCTTGCTTGAGACGAAGACCCATTAGGATAAACCTGGCGGCCGTCAATGACAGTCCAATAGGACTAGTAGGGGCTGACCATATGGTCTCCTAATGGTTCATGGAGTCTCAAATTGGAAAGTCATATCTTCAAGGAGTTAAGATCTATATCAACTTGGAAGGGATTAAGACCAAGAGGAAACTTGATCCTCTTGGAGTCAAGATATGGCCAACTACTGCTAGGGGTATTTAACCCTAGTGTCCGGCATAAAACCCTATATGATATAAGGAGGCTAGCCATACTGTTGAGGTATGGCTCGACTGCAGAAGTCGTGCACATGATCTGGACAGATCATGCGCATGACCCGGCCCTCTGATAAAGTCGACACGTTCTTTGAAAAAAAAGATGTGTTTGTTCCCAGGCAGTCGTGCGCACGACCCTACAATCGTGCGCACGACTTTGGCCCCCGAGATTTTCAACGTGTCCTTCAGCGAAAGCATACAGACAATCGTGCGCATGACTTGTCCAGGTCGTGTGCACAACTGTGCCTTACAGATACGGGTTTGACCTAGTCTTGCTGCTCTTGCATGATTTGACTTTTCAAATTTGGCTATTTTGGGGGAATCTCGGGATTAAGCTTTTGTAACCTATTCTCCTGTTATATAAAGGAGTCTAGGATTTTGGAGATGAGAGAGCTTTTGTATACATTGAAAAGGAAACTTGAGGGAGGCTTGGAGAGGGCTTTTGGAGAAGAAGCAGGTGCTCTCGGCGAAGGGAGTTCATCTCGTTGGAGTTGGACGTTGCTTGTAACTCCATTCCGTTCTTTGTAATAGTGCATCATCCGATCGTCTTCGCCCGTGGTTTTTCCTACAAGGGTTTCCACGTAAATCTCTCGACTCTCTGTGTGTGATTATTTTGTGGTTGTTTCTCTCTTGCTTTACTATTTTCCTATTGTGTAGTAAGTTACCTGTTCCGCATTGAGTCATCGGAGAATTGTTCTTGTGCAATTGATCTTTGTTGACCCATGTGGTCAGAGCGATTTGGTATACAATTGTTCATTCGCTATCACGAGGGTGATCCGCAACACATACCAAGAGAAAAGGAGGGAGAAAGAAAGAAAAAAATGAGAAGAACAAATAGAAAAGAGGGAGTCGGGATTTGTTTTCTTCTTCGTCCCAACCTTTGAGTGCATGTTTGTCCACACAAGTCCAACATTGTGATCATCGTGTGTAGAATATGAGTTGAATTGCAATGGTAGCGAGACCACAACATTGTGTTTATCAACTGAACCCACTTAGACCAAACCCAAACCCACTAACTTCGGGTTGGTTTGGTTGGACGGGTTAAGGATTGCTAGTCCTAGACAGGATTTGGAATTCCACATCTGAGAAAAGAAGGGTGCCCCACTGCCCATGCATCCATGACAAAGCTTAGGGGAGTTTGTTGCAAAATTTCCCTATATCTAAGAGCAACTCAGTCGGCCTCCTCATCCCTTTTCTATTTTGCATAGAAGGATTAGCCGGCCTTAAAAAATAGGGAGCCACTTTATGTAGGGCACTTCAATGGACTCCTTATTTCCTTCCCTATTTTGGTGAATGACACTATTGTCTTTTACAATTTCAATAAATTACAATGCCACCTGTATCGGTTGTCAATTTTTTTAGGGGGACTTAGTGATAGGTCCCATTGACAATATTATGGTAAGTGTAGGTCCCGATAAAAAGATTCTTCTGGTATAAATCCAAATTAAAAGATCAAATTGTATTTAAGTCCAGCTGACAAAAAAGATACATATCATGCCCATGGATAATTGTCATATATATCAAATTATTATTCTGTTAACCAAAGATGCCGCTCCTTTACAGTTCGGCACCAATAGCCGAATCACTATAGCCACTATAGTGATTTCACTGTAGCTGCTACACTTAAATCACTGTAGTTGCTATAGTAATTTTCGATGTGGCTGCTACAGGGATTTCACCATGGCTGCTATAGTGAAATCGTTGTAGCACTAAGTATCATTTAATATTTTTAAGTACCATTTCAAATCATTGTAGCTGCTACAACAAAATCATTGTAGCAGCTACGTATGACAATTTTCATGTAGCTACTATAATGATTTAAAATGATATTCAGATATATGAAATGATAAGCAATTTTTTGAGTAGCATTTGAAATGATATTCAATTTTCTAAGTATCAATTTTCTAAATATCATTTTTTGAGTACCATGTGATGGTAGCCAGGCTTATCGGCCGGGCCAACCGACTGGAAAGGATCTGAACTCGATCGTGGGATATCGGGAATTGAGGGAACGCATGTAAAGATCCCAGAGAAGAGAGAGAGAGAGAGAGAGAGAGAGAGAGAGAGAGAGAGAGAGAGAGAGAGAGAGAGGCATTGATAGCCATGTGGATCCTTGAGATGTTAGGTGTACCTTGGAGGAGATAGAGGGAATTCGGTTGTTTGAGTTCACCGAGAGAGAGAGATGAGAGAGAGAGAGAGAGAGAGAGAGAGAGAGAGAGAGAGAGATCATGGTAGAGGGAGGGAGAAAGAGCATGGTAGTAAGAGGATTTTTCGATACATCCCACTCATGTATCGATTAGATCGGACGGCTAACCTGAACTGCCTTAACATGTTATATAAACTAGTGCATTCCCGCGCCTGTCAGCACTTCCGCGGGCTGCCTTCGACGGTAACACACCTGTCGACACTGCAGCAGGCTGTCTTCGACGGCAACACACCTGAACATCTTCGACAACAAAACACTTTTGACGACAATACCGACATTCATAGGGACACCCATTTCCTCGTCCGTGCCGATTGGCACGAAGCGAGCGGTTTCGGCGCAACCAACTCCCCCTCCCCCTATAATCGATCAATCACAACTGTCTCTATTCGAACGGATTCCTCGAGATCGATCCGATGGTTTGGGGTGGCTGAAATTTCAGCAGGCTGGTTTATAACCATTGATGCGAACAACGATCACGGGAAAGATAAGGTTTAGTGCAGTTTCAATAGGCCAGGTGTAATACCCGTAAAATTATTTTCGAAAATTTCCTTTGTTGCACCTATGCATGGTTGTCTGATGAATAATAATGATAATAAGTTGTGTTTGCACTTTGTTGGCACTTGGCTTGTGTGGTTGAAACACAGTGTCGGATCGGACCATAGGTTTCGGATCCGGGCCACCAAGCAATATGGTTGTAGCGAAAGGCTTGTTGCACAGGTGTGCATGTGTGTGTATGTGTGTGCATATATACATTTGGGTACTTAATTGCGCATGTATACTCAAATAAAATAATAATATATAAATAATCTGAAGCAAGACAGTCGTTGCATGTCTCTCAAACTTAAATGATGAGATACCAACATTTTTCTTCCTGTTAGATCACAAGGTTGATTGCATAACAGCCTTCACCCACACATAGATCAGATCACATCCACCCATATTAGACCATGCGGACCTGATCATACTCCAAAAGTTTCCTCCCGTATCCCTCGCATTAATGGCCAATAGTGTATTTGACAAACTTTCCCAAACCACACCTCTCATCCTTTGAAATCAAGTGATAGCTAGTATCTCCCGATCGTGGCGTGTCTATATCACCATATCATCTCTCTTCCTTTATAAACTGACCTACTCGTCCGATTTGATCGGTTGGGCACATTTCTATTTGTTAGGAGATGACGGCTAGGGTTTGGAGAGGAATAGAATGCATTCCATTGAGGGACTCAAGCCCAATATATGTACATGTATATCTATATAATCCGACCCGACTGTACAGTAAACTCGACCCATCTATATGTACATTAACACTCCCCCTCAAACTCACGGTGGATCATGAACCGAGAGTTTGCCTAGAAAATGTCGGAAGCGAGCAATCGTCAGGGGCTTCGTCAGAAAATCAGCAGTCTGCTCCGATGAGGAAATGAAAGGCAGGGAGATGGTGTGGTCGATAAACGCCTGGCGAACATAATGACAATCAACTTCAATATGCTTTGTTCGCTCATGAAAGACCGGGTTGCTAGCAATCTGAATAGCACTCCGGTTGTCACAGAAGAGAGGGGTGGGCCCGGATATCACCACTCCCAAGTCGAGCAGAAGGCGGCGAAGCCAGACAATCTCGGCGGTGGTGGAAGCCATAGCCCTGTATTCGGCTTCGGTGCTGGAGCGAGCAACAGACTCCTGCTTCTTACTGCGCCACGAAAATAGTGAACCACCCAGAAACACACTGTATCCTGTAGTCGATCGACGAGTGGCTGCATCTCCTGCCCAATCTGCATCGGAGTAGGCACGCAGCACCAACGGAGAGGTGGAGAGAAACAGTAGTGAACGGGTGATGGTGCCCCGGAGGTAGCGGATAATCCGAAGAACAGCTGCATAGTGTACTGACCGTGGAGCCTGAACAAACTGACTGATAATGCCAACAGCATGGGCAATGTCTGGCCGGGTCATGGTGAGATAGACGAGCATCCCAACCAGCCTCTGGTAGCGGAAGACATCCTGGAGTGGCTCATCGTCTGTAGCAAGAAGCTTCAAATTGAGCTCCATGGGTGTATCAGCAGTGCGCGTGTCAGTAAGGGCAGCATCAGCAAGGATGTCGGAGATGTACTTCTGCTGGGAGACCAACAGACCACGAGCTGACCGGGCAATCTCAAGGCCTAAAAAGTAGCGAAGAGATCCCAGATCTTTCATCTCAAACTGACTCTGGAGGTGCCGCTGGAGAGAGGCGATGGTGGCACTGTCATCCCCAGTGATGATCATATCATCCACATAGAGGAGAAAAACTGCAATGCCCTGACTGGAGGAGCGAGTGAACAAGGCATAGTCGGAGTGACGCTCAACAAACCCGGCGGCTAGAACTGCACTGCGAAATCACTCAAACCAGGCACGAGGGGCCTGCTTGAGCCCATAGATGGCTCAGCGCAACCAACACACGTGCCCTAGAGGAACTGAAGTGCCCGGAGGAGGAGCCATGTAGACTTCCTCGGAGAGATCACCATGGAGAAACGCATTGGTGACATCCATCTGATGGAGAGGCCACCCTCGAGCAGCTGCCACAGCTAAGAGGGTGCGCACAGTAGTCATCCGAGCAACTGGAGCAAACGTCTCCTCGTAGTCAATCCCATACTCCTGGGAGAAGCCGCGAGCAACGAGGCGAGCCTTGTGCCGGTCAATGGATCCGTCAGGTCGAGTCTTGACCTTGAATATCCACTTGCAGCTAACAAGCACCACCCCGGAGGGACAAGGCACCAACTCCCAGGTCTGGGTCCGCTGAAAAGCCTCAAGATCAACTGACATGGCCTACCGCCACTCTGGATGTAACGCTGCCTCACGGTACGATTGGGGCTCCCGATGCGTGTGTATAGCAGTAAGAAAGGCCTGAAAGGATGGTGAATAGGAGACACTGGCAGAGTAGCCAAAAGAGTCAGGAGAGTCAGAGGGAAAAGTAGAGTAGCCAAACCTATCAGGAGAGTAGTCATATCTGGCAGGAGGGTGATGGTCGCGCGCTGGGTAGCGCCGAACAGAAGCAGGATCCACGACCGGGGAGGAGGGGGCAGCAGCATCAGGTGAGGGAGTGCCAGTGTGAACCGACTCTGGAGGAGGAGCTACAGACCGACGAACATAGACACGAGTAACAGGTGGTGGTGGAGGTGGCGAGGGAGACGGAGGAGGTGGTGATGGGGGTGGTGGTGGTGGTGGTGGAGGTGGCGGGGAAGATGGAGGTGGAGTAGGCGTGGATGGAGCAAGAGAAAACGGGGGTAGAATAGGGATGTGGAGATGTGAGGAAGGCGAGGAGGGTGACGCAGGGGGCAAGGAAATATCCCGAGACTCAGGTGAAAAGTATGGGACATCCTCAACAAAGAAAACGTGACGGGAGACACGGATTCGGCGAGCCAAGGGATCGTAGCACCGATACCCCTTGTGCTCCCGACTGAGCCCCAAGTGAACACACCTAACAGACCTTGCAGAGAGTTTGGTGCGCTCATGGGGAGGAAGAAGAACGAAGCACGTGCAGCCAAATGTGCGAAGAAGAGAGTAGTTAGGTGGGCTGGAGTAAAGGCGCTCATGAGGGGTGGCACCGGACAGAGCAGACGACGGAGTGATATTGATGAGGTGGACCGCCGTCATGACAGCTTCAGCCCAGTAGGAGTGAGGAACAAACGCAGAAAGAAGCAAGGCTCGTCCAGTCTCAAGGACATGACGATGCTTGCATTCGGCAACGCCGTTCTGCTCATGGGTGTGGGGACAGGACTGCTGGTGATGAGTGCCATGAGACTGAAGAATCTCACGCATCTCAGAGGAGAGATACTCCTTGGCACAATCAGACCGAAAGGTCTTGATGCGCCGACCAAACTGAGTGTGTATCATGGTGGTGAATCTCCTAAAGATGTGAGGTACTTCAGAGCGATGACGCATAAGATAAACCCAGGTGCACCTAGAATAGTCATCGATAAGGCACACATAATACATATAACCCGATAAAGATGCAACAGGAGTAGGACCCCAAATGTCGGAATGGACTAAATCAAATAAAGCATCAGACTGGGAAGCACTAGCAGAGAAGGGAAGAGCTAGATGCTTTGCCAGTCTACAACCCGTACAAACAGAGAGGGGAGAGAAAGACGCTCGACCCAAAGCGCCCGAACGGAATACGCTTTTGAGTCGATCACTCGATATATGACCTAACCTTCTGTGCCACAGGTCGGCATCAGAGGTGACAGACATGACAGACGCAACAGGAACTAAAGACACATGGAGATGGTCCAACTGGTAAAGCCCTCCTGCCCTACGGCCCAGCCCAATCCTCTGACCCGTTCGCGAATCCTGCACAACACAGACAGAAGGGGTGAAGGTGACAGTCAGACCAGAGTCGCAAAGAGAACTGATAGATATCAGATTAATATTAAGACGGGGGGCATGATGGACATGGGGTAAGGTCAGGCGACCAGAAGGGTCAGAGGTGGTAGTGGTGGAGCCACATTGCGGAATAGGGACGAGAGTCCCATCCGCAGTGCGAACCTCCTGGTGGGTGGTAGTGGGAGAACAGTCCGTGAGGACAGTGGAGTCAAAGGTAAGGTGACAGGAGGCACCCGAATCGAAGATCCATGGAGCAGTAGTACCAGAGGTGGCAGACAAGCCGTGCGCAGTCGCGGAGCCGGTGGAGGCTAGGTGGCGAAGAAGGAGCTCCTCGAGGCGCTGAAGACGGTCCAGCTCAGGCGGAGAAGGTGCTGTGGTAGCAGTGGGGAGCGTCGAGGCCTCTACAGTAGCCGTTGTACCAATGGCGGAAGGAAGACGAACCACGTCCACGGCCCCGGCCACCTCGACCGCCGCGTCTATCGTCGTGAGAGGTCGAAGCCCAGCGGGGGGCTCTCTCATCCGGACCCCAGTGGGGGTTGCGTGGAGGACGTGTAGGGCATTCGCGCTTCATGTGACCGGACTCCTTGCAGTAGTGACAGAAGACAGCCTCATCGGAGAACCCGGCTGCCAGGACAGAGTCGGAGCTAGGAGCAAGTGGAGGAGGACGAGCGCCCTGAGTCTGAAGGCGGGTCTCCTCGTCGACCAAGGCGAGTAGAGCATCCTCGAGCTGAGGGAGTGACTCACGGTGCAGGAGCTGGGCAGCTATGAGAGCAAAGTCCGGTCGAAGCGCTGCCAGGAACTGGTGCAGGTGGCCCTCGTCGAGGTAGTGCTGGAAATCCCGGGAGCGGGGGCAGACACACCGCTCCGGGATCAGTGAGTCCAGCTCATGCCAGTAGGCACTCATCTGACTGAAGAAGTCATGAATGGTGCGCTCCCCCTGATGGGCAGACTGCGAGTCACAGATGAGCTGATACCGGTGTGCGCCTCCGCACGGGAGAAAACGGTCCCGGAGATACTCCCACATCGCACGCGCTGTCGGAAGGCAGCCGATGGGAGCAAGGAGCGGACGAGTAACAGAGTCCAGAAGGTACGCCCGGATGGCCTGATCGTGGCGACGCCACGTAAGAGCAGCAACGGTGATGGCCGTGGTAGCAGTCGCAGCAGAAGACGCAGCACTGCTGGTGACAGAGGAGGAGCCGGAGTAGTCAGTGGGAGGAGGATCCTCGCCGGTGATGTGACCCCATAGATCACGACTAGAGAGCGCGGCCTCGACGGTGAGGGACCAGTCAGGCCAGTCGCTGGCCGAGGACAAGTGAAAGGCGACCGCCTTCAGCGGTGGAGAGATCGCAACGATGGACGGTACGGCTGGAGAAGCCATGGAGGAGGCTCAATAGATGGGGGGAATCGGGAAGGGGTGGGAGGCCCGGTCTGGTGAAAGAGGGAGGGTCGGGGGTTGGCGGGGGCTGTAGGGGGGGCTGTAGGGGGGCGGGGGGGGGGGGGGGGGGGGGGGCTGTAGAGGGGAGGAGGGTGGTCGGGGGCTGTAGGTGGGCGGAGGAGGGGGGGTCGGGGGTTGGCGGGTGCTGTAGGGGGGGTCGGGAGGGGGGCAGGGGGGGCTGTAGGGTGTCAGGGGGCTGTAGAGGGGGGTCGGGAGGGGGGCGGGGGGGGGGGGCTGTAGGGTGTCAGGGGGGGGCTGTAGGGGGGGAGCAGTCGGCCGGCGGGAAGGAGGGGCCGGTGGAGGAGGGAGACCGGTGGAGGGTGCAGCCGGAGAAGGAGGAAGGGGGGGTTTCGGGTGGTTGTCGGGCGGCGGAAAGGAGATGCAGCCGGAGGAGGTGCAGCCGGAGGAGGAGGGAGGCCGGAGGAGGTGCAGCCGGAGGAGGAGGACCGTCGTCGTCGGGAGAACCCTAGAGCTCTGATACCATGTTAGGAGATGACGGCTAGGGTTTGGAGAGGAATAGAATGCATTCCATTGAGAGACTCAAGCTCAATATATGTACATGTATATCTATACAATCCGACCCGACTGTACAGTAAACCCGACCCATCTATATGTACATTAACACTATTAACCAATCCCTCATGCATTCAATGCCGAATAGTGTTTTTGACAAATCCCTCACAGCCATCTCCTCATTTTTGACAATCAAGAGATCATATCCATCCGAATCTAATCAAACCCCATAAATTGCACCATGTTTCACTCCTCATGTTCCCTCTTCCCTCTTAAATAAGCCCATTCACCCTCATGCCCACATGCTCCCGAGCCCCTCAAATCCCTCCACCCTCTCTCTCTCTCTCTCTCTCTCTCTCTCTCTCTCTCTCTCTCTCTCTCTCTCTCTCTCTCTCTCTCTCTTGTGTGAGATGAAGGAAGGAGGAGGAGGTCCGACCAGCCATGGGTAGGCCCCTATTCTCCTCCTATTTGTCTCATCCAATATCCCTTTTGTTATTGATTCTAGGCAACCAAAAGACATCCCATCTACCCCCTTTAGCACCCAAGAATTTCCCAACCTAGTTGCTGATTTTCAGCATTGAAAAACAGCCACTGAGCTCCTCATGCACTCCTCCCTTTGGCTGCATTTTTGCAAACTTTCAAAATCCCTAAGCCCTTTATTCACCCTTCTTCTTGTTGCTGATTTACAGCTACAGGGACAAGCCACTTGCAACCTCCAAATTGGCCCATGGTTAGCCCTTAAATCCCATCAAAAAACTGATTTTCTGCACTTCCCGAGCCCTCGTGCTTTCCTTCTTTTTTTTTTTTTGCTTATGTTAATAGCACGAAAAAACCCATTCCTGCTGAAATTTCAGCAATGACAGTCGGCTATATATGTGAGGTCGAGTCCGTTGTTAAAGCTTGATCCTCTCGCCAATGTCTAATCGGCCTTAGGGTTGTGCTGAATCGAGTTTAGACTTGATAAGTTCCATAAATTATAGTTGTTCCGGTCAACCCGTGTCCACATCTAGGTCCAAGAGCACCTTGAGTGGATGCGGAGGCCCAATTCGTCTAATCCCTATCTTTTAAGTACCTCATGATAACAGTTCGTTATATTCATTAATGTGCTCCCCATGTCAGAGCATGATCGTGACGACCCGTAGGCGACGAAAGTGGAAGCTATCAACCTAGTTTGGAACCACGATCGTCAGTCAGGTGACATCAACTTTTAAAAATAGTTTTTAATGGCATGAAATGTTACAATTGAAATATTTATTATTAATTAAACATGCTAATATATTAAATTAGGCTTAAATGCCATGAGCATGCATACGGGTCTTATCGGGCTCGTCTCATGTGGTCACTAGACCCCATCTTGCATGTGGCATTGCGATTATGTCGATGCATGCATGGAATATATATATATATATATATATATATATATATATATATATATATATATATATATATATATATATATATATATATATATATATATATATATATATATATATATATATATATATATATATAATGTGCAACTTATACCTATTCGGACATAATAACTTTAGCGACTTATTCTTAAAATATAACAAGTTAAAAAGAAAAACCCCGATAATAAATTAATATTGGATTATGATCCCTACACTCATAGGAGTGCAGGGGAAATTAGAATAGATGAACATGGGTATTCCTAGGGGTTGAGTCGCTGAGGAGCGACTAGTAGTCCCTATGGTTGAAACGGTGAGAAGAGAGTTAGACAGTGGTGTAACACGTTTCCTGGTTTGGAAGTTAGAACAGAAAGAGAAAAGAATAAAATAAGCTACATGTAGAGGTAGGGACCCCGCATACACTAGGAAGGTGAATCTCCCACGAGTGTGCACTGAAAGCCAAAAGTAGGTTTAGGATCACGGGCACGGGTTTCAATAAAGTCAGGTAACTGCCCTTTTTGGGCTTGACTTAGGGAAAACCCCAACCTGGGGTCGTAGTAGCCCCCAAAGCAAAGCAAGCTGGGCAGGAGTGCTCCACCGTGAAAGATGGAAAAAACCATTTGACCAATTGGATAGTTGCATGAATGGATCCCATGCATGGATAGAGTTGGCCCTCTGATGCGAAATAAAGGCCCAATAGTAATGCCTATTGGGGGTAGGTTGAACAAAATAATATCAGGGTTCACATTAGGCTAGAAAATAATTTATTACTTGAGTAGACTATTATTACCTTCATTGACTTATTGTACAATTTGGATTTGGATATAAAACTTCAGACTATGTTTAGAAATGATAATTGAATGTGACATGAATTAAAAGACATTCATTTCTAGTTATTAAAAGCTATTTGGATGTCACTAGCCTTCGCCGGTTAATCTGCCAATTCATTTTGGGGACTGTCCATTCCCACGGGCAGACTCTCTTTCAGGACAGGAGGTTCAGAAGCACCAATAGAAGCTCAGGAGGAGTGAAGCAGCATATTATTTTTCTTTTGGTGTTTTCTTTCAGTGTTCTCTTTTGGCAGTACGTTGTTACTCTTTATTAGAATAATGTAAGGATTGCTGGAAATAGCATTTAGTTTAATTTTGGAATCAGACTTGTGCAATGATACAGCTGTATAGAGGATCCCCTTGGTAGACCTTTCCTCAAGGCCCTTATTAACTCTAGTAATCAGTCAATGATAAGTATTTATAAGACTTAAACTGACATCCTGTAGATAGAAACACCAGTTCTTATTCCTTTAACCCGAGAGTCAGGTGAGTCGGCGAGGTCTTTAGCTCGCCGTTGGAGGCTCGAGTTGTAATTCAGTGAGACATGAGTAGTTTAAAGCGTGTGAGAACCTTGACCCAGTCACCAGTTCACTTGACTTAACCCTCTTTCTCATTCTTCCTCTTTTCACCCCCCAAATCTGGCTACCAAAACTGTGCCAGATTTCTGGGACGTGACACCGTGATTTTAGGGATTTAGTGCAGTTTAAATGGGTTGGGATTTGAAACCAATGAGAGATCGTACGCTGATTTTTGAACGAATGGTTAGATCTGTTTGGTTCATTTTTGTCCAGTCAGCTTGTCCTAGTCAGCTTTTT
Source organism: Chamaelirium japonicum (assembly GCA_947650365.1). Classification (NCBI taxonomy): domain Eukaryota; kingdom Viridiplantae; phylum Streptophyta; class Magnoliopsida; order Liliales; family Melanthiaceae; genus Chamaelirium; species Chamaelirium japonicum. Next base: position 43,182,901 of record OX393557.1, on the reverse strand, counting down.
TATTCCGTTTTGTCTAGTCAGCACAAAACCGACGCCCCTTGTTAAATAGAAGGACAACAGTAGTTTTGAAAATATGGAAATGAATCAATTTTTAACCTACATTGATTTGGTAGACTTATTGTAAACAAACAAATGAAGTTGTCCTCTTAATCAAATCGATCTGTTACCTGGGACCTAACACTTTTTTTTTTAACACCGCCTGCATGCAACCCAAGTTACCAACTATTAGTTTTTTGAACCCACATGTGGGCCCCAGTTGTAAATGAATTCCTCTGGGCACATGTGGCGAGAGCTTTGGCGAAATTTTTGAATGGGCAAAATGCTGAGAATAGGTTGGAGCGCCAAACAAGGATATCCTTTCCTACTGTAGCGAAGGAGGGGGGAGTAGAGAGGCCACAACGGATGTTCTAAGCACAGAAGTAACGCTCTTCAACCAGACCGTATATAAACATGGTCTTTTACACATTGGCCGTGTGATTCATCTGTCAGACCTAGGTGCAACGAACAGTTGTTGCATGGGCATGTTAGTCTATAAACATACTGGTTGATATTATTTTTCATAAGACGAGTCAGGAGACACATCCAAAGAATTATTAGAGCATATATCTCCAACTATCCGTCATATTGTCATAAATGGCGGACGGCAATCTCCAACCAGCTACCATATATCCCTGGAAAAATGCAGGGCGGTCATTTGGTCTCTATATATGCCGGGATTGTGAAGAAAATAGTGGAGCCCGCTATTTTCGGTGAAGTCTCTCTCTCTCTCTCTCTCTCTCTCTCTCTCTCTCTCTCTCTCTCTCTCTCTCTCTCTCTCTCTCTCTCTCTCTCTCTCTCTCTCTCTCTCTCTCTCTCTCTCTCTCTCTCTCTCTCTCTCTCTCTCTCTCTCTCTCTCTCGGCCGTCCGTCTAAGATTTGAGGTTGAAAATGCAACTGAGCTTTGGAGGGATGGGCTGCTATTTCGACAAAATGAAATAATATTCTTAGCATATACTTTAGCGGTGCCTGCATTTTAGCATGCACCGTTGGAGATGCTCTTAGGTTGGAATTCAAGTATAGTTACAAAAAATTCTTGGACAACTGTCATTATATTTAGGGAATCACACCACTCCTTGGGTTTTCAACAAAATAGGGAGCCACTTTTTAGAACCATCAAGTATCTCCTAGAGTCACTTTTTATTTATTGAAAAGGCCAATATAATTGTCCTTCCTCATCTATCCAAATTATCTAATGACAAATGATGAAAAGCCCACCCTATTTTTTAAAAATCACCAAATATTGGGTTTTAATTCAATATACTATTATTCAGTAAAAAATAAATAAAACTTACCTTTTCAGAACTTTTTTTTTCCCAAACAATTTAAAATTTTATTATTTTTAAAACCCAATGATCAATTTTTGACCGTTGGGATGGGTACTGCATCGAAGGGAGGGTGGGAAACCACATTATAAGGGTGTGCAGATCCAAACCAAACCGATCAATTTTGATCAGTTTTGACACACTCAATGAATAGGATCGGATTGGGTTTTTTAAAAAACCGATATGATTGGATCGGTTGATGGATTTGTAAATTAAAAACCGACCTAAACTGAACCAAACCAACATATGTATATACATATAATAATTAATAAATATACCATATGTCCTCATATACGCTTGCTACCAACAACCATTGCAATATTGTATGATCGATGACTCAAAATCAGTTAAAAATCTTATTTAGGCTTAATGATTTGATAGCAATTATTACTTTTTAAGTTTGAACTAGGTCCTAATAGATCTAGAAGAGGGGAGGGGGGGGAGCCCAATAAGAACATGGTCCAAAGCTTAAAATGATCATCCAATCCAATCCAAACCGACTTTAATTGGATTGGATTGGATTGGATTCCAATCTTAGTTCGGTTTGGATCGGATTGAAAATCCTCAAAACCGACCAAAGTTGGATCGGTTTGAGTTTTGTCTAAATAGGTCGGTTTCAAACCGATGCACACCCCTACCACATTATTTTAAACCCAACGGTCGGGGGGTGACATTGAGCGAGGGTGAGAACGACATTTCCTTTTAACTGAAATGGCCAGCTATGCGGCAGTGAATGCGACAAAGATGGGACCCACAGGATAGCGAACTGATTTCGCTCAATGCATCTAGAAAGCCGAATAGGATTTTGATAGATAGGAGCTCCTTCGGAGTCGGTTGGAGCCGAATAGGATTTCGATCGATAGAATAGCGAGCCCCTTTAGAGTCAACTGGAGAAGTGTTTTTAACACCACTGTTTGCTACAGTAGCAAATTAATGAGCAAATGCAACAAGAGTCAAGGTTGCAAGTGAACCAAGTTGTTCATGAGTAGCTCGCGGACAAGCTCGGTATAAAGACTTGTTCCATTACTATTTGAGCAAAGCCCAAGTCCAGAGTTTAGGCTCGTTTATAATAGCAAGCCAAGCTCAAACGTACAAAAGCTCAGCTTAGTTGGGCTCATGATTACGTTCGTTTAGGGATCATTAGCAAGCTCGTGAATAAGCTAGCTTGTGAATAAGTTCATAAAAGACATGATCGAATAAACCAAATATATATAGTCCGAGATTTGACTCAAGATATACTTTACGAACAAGAACGGTAAAAACTCAAACAAACCAAAGCTAGACCCTGTGAGAGGTTTATTATTATTTTTATTTATATAAATATAGATTTATTGATTACAAAAAATAAAGTGGACGATTATTCACTGATTTTTTTTCTTTTTTTGAGAACTAGAGAAAAGTGTGAAGTCCACACGTTGACCACCCATCTAGAGATGAGCGCGCATTTACGAAGAGAACTCGATCCGGAGCCCTCCAACCTTCACCTTGCCCTGGCCCCGGCGCGGCACCAGCGTGACGAGAACGCTGTCGTCCCCCTCAGCGTCGATGTCCTCCAGCAGGTCGGTGATCCCAAGCCTCAGCGCCGTCTTGATCCCACCGCCCTTCCCACCGTGCGGGCCGTGACGGTGCGGCACGTTCACGAAGCTCCCGGCGAACTCGCTGTCCCCCGGGCCCACCTGCTCCGGCGCGTTGATGAACACGTCGAACTTCACGTACAGGTCGTTGGCCAGCTCGATCCCCTCCACCACCAGCACCTCCTCCTCCTCCTCCTTCTCCCCCCCGCTCCTCGACACCCTCGGCCTCTTCACCGTTGCGCGCACCGCCTTCTCCAGCGTCACCGGGAAGGTCGCCTCCGCGATGAACTCCCTCTCCGACGACTTCTTCGCGACCTTCTTCGCGGGAGTTGGCCGCGATCCGATCCATGGGACCTCGACGTCTTGGAACGTGTACCGTAGCCGATCGGCATCCAAGCAGTCCTTGATCTTCACCCTCACCAGCTGGGCGTTCTCGTCGTAGAAGAGGAAGGCGGTGTCGAGCCAGTCCCTGTCGTCGAAGTCCCTGCGCTTCCCGCCCAGCGTCTTCCACACGTGCCACAGGCGGTCGACGTTGGAGTGGTGGGCGTAGAAAATCGGGTCCCAGGCGGCGGAGTAGAGCACGCCCATGTCCTCGTTGTTGGGCTGCGTCCGGTCCCCGGTCCACACGTGCACCGGCCCGTGCGGCTCGTTCTCGAGCGACCCTGCGCCGGGGTTCGGCTGGTCCCCGGCCCGGTACGGCGAGCCCATGAAGAGCCTAGCGGTTTTCCCGTTGGAGACCACCTGCCGGTACATGATGTTGAGATTGTGATCGATCTGCTGGGCTTGGGTGAAGGAAGGGTCCTGCCCGTTGAAGTCGAGGTCGATGAGCGTCGGCGGCTGGTGCTTCGCGTCCCGGAGCTTGTCGTACAGAGCCGACGACTTGTCGGTGTAGATGGACGGCAGCCTCATGCCGGCTGGGGCGTCCCAGTTCCAGAAAGGCAGCGCGAAGGTGTCGTCGCCGATGAGCTTGCCGAGGATCCGCTCGTGGAAGTAGAGGTAGTAGCGGTGCCAGGGGAAGAAGAGCCATGAGAAGTGGATCTGGAGGTCGAGGTCCGGGAATCCGACCTGGTGGTAGGAGCCGTCGCAGTAGGCGCAGTGGACCATGGCCTGCTGGTTGAAGCTGCGGGGGTCGTCGGCGGGGAGCGCTTTCATGAGCTCGACGGCCTTGGCGTACTTGGCGAGGTAGTCCGGGTCGACCAAATGAGCCGCGCGGCGGACTCGCAGGGGGGCGGAGGCCGGCGGGAGTTTGAAGTCGACGATGGAGGATTGGTAGGGCGGGCAGCAGGCGGCGGAGCGCTCGGCCTGGGAGGGGAGGGTGGCGGGGCCGCATGCGGAGAGGTCGGGGGCCTGGATGGGGAGGCCGAGCGCCATGCGGTCGGCCCCGAGTCCGGCGCCGTAGAGGCCACCGAGGCCGATGAGTAGGTCACGGCGGTCGAGGCTCCCGGCGATCGGCTTGTCGCGGTCGCCTTTCGATCGGCATGAGACAGTAGTGGGATGATGGGTTTGGGAGGTCTTGGGAGGGAGAGGACGGAGGGTCCTCTTTTGGTTGAGGAAGGTGGATGCAAAGGAGGTGGTAGGGTTAGTGAGGCTCGCCATTTGTGAGAGGGTTGGTGGTGGTCTTGTGAGAGCTAGGTAGGGGTTTTGGGGTGGTATTTATAAGTTGAGGAGGTAGCCATGCACGTGCGGTATATGGATGGATGGAGGTTTGTTTCGTCGTGGTTGCGTGGGTTCTTGAGCTTTGAATGTTCTTTGTGGGTGCAATGGCGATCGCCATTTCAACGCTGCGATGGTCGTGGGCGAATTGAGCTCTAGTTGGCCGGTGAGAACTGAGAAAGAGAGGAAAAGTCCATATCCAATCGGTATGTCGCACTCACCCAAACCGACAGGCAAAAGGGTCAATCAGAACCATTACTTACCTGCCAGCTGCAAAGGGATGCATCGGACAGCAATGGCTTGACGGTAGAAAAATAGGACAGAGGATTTGGATTAAGAGACGGATCCCGAGCGGTTTCGTGCAAAAAAAAAAAATCGCCCCGAGCGAGGAAATTTTCAGCACATCCTACGTACCGTTACTACCGTACAACCATGGGCCCACTGTGATTCAAGAGACATGGGTAGCCGGCCCCAAGCATATGGGGGTAGTGGCCCCCAGCAGTCAGAGTGCACTGATAGGTTCTGGCGGCAGCAGACCCGCGGTTGTTTGGTACGCAGGATGTGCTGAAAAGTGAACCCCTCCCCCCCACCCCAAGTGAGGAAGCGTATAAAAAAGCTGCTGGATTAATGAGAGGAGAGAGAAAACAGTGACCCGATGAGAGAGAAGAGGGGCGTAGAAAAAAGTTGCAGGATTTGAAATATCCGTACTGGATTTCTTGACAGTGGCAAAGTTCTCCTCGTCTTTTTTTTTTTTTTTTTCTGAAAAAAGAAGATTGAAAATAAAGGAGAGAGAGAGAGACACAGAGAGAGAGAGAGAGAGAGAGAGAGAGAGAGAGAGAGAGAGAGAGAGAGAGAGAGAGAGGGGAAGAAGAAGAAGAGAAGAAGAAAGAAGTTCTGAAAATGATTTTTTTTTTTTTGAGAAATGACGAAGTGAGAATGATGGGTGTGGCGGCTTGATATGTACATGTTTATAAATAAATGCTAATATATGTATAAGTACGAGGTTTTTCCCAAAATGAACACCAGGTTTGACCAATTACCCAAACTACTGCAGTTTTTTAAACCGTAACTTTTTTACTCTCAGACACGTGACAAATAATTCACGTGAGGCATTTAGAATTTTTAGAGACCCTTTTGCCCTCTAGTCAAAAGGTAAAGAAACTGAACCTTTCTTCTTTCTTTTTCCCTCCGCGACCTTCCAAACCCCACCTGCGGCCTCCGTAACCTCATCGTCGGCACTCTTTCTTGGTGGAGGTCGTCGGAAGATCGTCGGAAGATCACCGGAAGATCGTCGGAAGTCATCGGAATCTTTATCCACGGTCGTGCAAAGCCTTTAAGGTAAATCTTCGAACCCTAAACCACGCTTTAACAAAAAAAATGGTTTTTTTTTATTTTTTTTTACCCTAAACCCTAAATCATGGGTGAAATTATGACAAATTAAATTTCATACCGTCAAATCTTGAATAAAATGGTTATTTGAGATTTATTCGATTTGGTAACTACTTAGGGCTTTCAAAAAATAGGTTTCAGATATTATAAAGATGTGAACAGGATATTGTTGATGATTAATTAATTAGGGTTTTTAATAGAGGAGTAGTCGACGGCCCCTTCTCTGCGATTTCCATTGGAGAGGACGACGCGGAGGGGTAGAACACGGATCAGACTTCTTCTCCTCCGTGGCCACACAGATCATTTTGTAAATATGGAGGTCCTTGGAGATCCTTGGAGATAATTTTGTAAATATGGAGGTCCTTGGAGATGATCGTTAAGAATTTGGTATGGATTGAGTCTCCCCTGATTTGGTGTAAAATGAGTAAAACTCATTTTGGTATAAATATGAGTTTGACTTGAGCAGCTTTTGAGTATTTTTTACTCGGATTCAAATCTGAATCATGATTTGAGTATAGCTGGAGATGCCCAAAGTTGTAGTAATTAGCATTTGGTGTAACAATGTTTTACTTTTTATACTTCTTTTATTCTTTTCTTAATATTATATGTAATATTATTTTTACAGATGGGACGTGAAAGTCTTCGGAAGAGGCCACTGACACCATCCTCCAAACCACCTGCAAAAAGATCTAGAAAAATGGCATCCAGTTCACCTACAATGAAATCTGAAAGGGAGTCATCCAAGTCACCTATCAAGAATTCTAACAAGAAGCCCCCCAAGTCACCTGCAAAAAAATTCGAAAAGGAGCCCCCCAAGTCACCTGCAAAGAAATTCTTTGCAAAGAAATTCGCAAAGAATTCTAACAAGAAGCCCCCCAAGTCAACTTTTGATGAAATATGTGAAATGATGTAACTTGACATGTGTACTTTCTGGTGGCATTTTGTAACTTGGAATGATAAAAAATATGTAATGAATGGTCTATGCTGTTTTGTAATATGAATATGTTTATTTTGTTACCAAGGTAGAATATTGAATGTTATACTCAATAGCCGTTGGATTGATTTTTATTATTTTGGTGAATTAAAAATGGTTATGTGCGTAGCAATATTTCCAATTCAATTCAAATAACTGCATCCAGCACATGTCCAAAGATGAACACAAAGATTGATTGTGTCAAACGCAAGTCCTAACATCTTCGCAGCTGCTTCTTGCATACAACGCAAGTATGGTTTGACTCGATTATCATCCCTGCAATTGAGCACAAATATGTACTGCGTCCAACGCAAGTATGGTTTGACTCGATTATCATCCCTGCAATTGAGCACACCTTTTGCAGAAAACAAGCAATTGCATCGTACACAAATAGAGTTTGTGTTCAATTACAGTGATGATGATTCTAGTTAAAATATTGCATTCGATACAAGCCATACTTGAGTTCGACGCAGTCCATCTTTGTGCTCAATTACAGGAATGATGAATCGAGCTAATTGCAAGAAGCATGAGAAATGAAATAAGGGGCATAAGAAATTTGAACAATCACATGCAACAGTATTTGAGAATTTGGACAGGTATTAAATAAATTATTTAAGTAATCAAAGTTAAAAATTATTAAACAAATTATATTGCAATCACCTTACTATGCTGTTATACAAGTGTGGCTTAAAATTATATTTTTAAAATAATATTATTTTTGAACTAAAACAAGGGGGATCTATTTATGGCACCCCATACCCAAATTCAGAAAAACATTACAACATTTTTAATCAGTTAACTCTAACGAAGATAAATCTTGAAGTAACGACAAACTATCCATCGCTCCATCAAGCATTTTTTGTCGCATTTGTTTCATCATCATATGACACTCATGGAGTTTTCCCTTCAACCCCTCGACCTCAGCCTCCAAGCGGTGTATCGTCTCCTCGCACGTGCATTTATGAATAATCATCTTTTGAATTTCATCACACCACATAAAAAACTGACATCGATTGCCCTGCAATCATGTATTAACAATAAATGGATAATACAAATCTATATCTTATTCCAAGGGCATATATATTTTTCAAAGTAAATTATGATGTACCTCTGGTAGTGGGCATGTATAAAACAATCTTCCAGGATTTTTTGATGTGCGGGATGTCTTTATCTTACAAAAACCAGCACCACATGAACATGTGAAATTTGGATATATCATTGAGCTCATATTTGAGTCTGTTTAAAAAAAAAACCACATAAAAAATAACAATCAAGATGACACCATCTCTTTAAAAAAATCATATTTGGATCTTACATATTTGGATGATACATATTTGGTACAGAAAAAACCACATAAAAAACCACATAAAGAAATACCTCCATGCATGGTACATATTTGGATCTTACAATTGAGATGGCACCATCTCTTTAAAAAAAAAATCTTATAGGATCCCTCTGTAGCAGTCAATGGATAAATGGGCTGATCTCGTTAAACAAGAACAAATTAGTTTTTTTTTAAAAATCTTATAGGATCCCTCTGTAGTAGTTAATATATTTAAACAAGAAGAAATTAGTTTTTTTTTTTAATCTTTAAGAATGGAGAATAAGCATATGATCTAGTTAGATCTAAGAGGGCGACTAAACCATTTGCGAGTAAAACAAATGACAAATACCTAGAAGAAGAAAGGGGGGAGTTATGAAGGGTTTATGACCTAGAAGGGAGCGATCATACCTCCGATGAGATCAATCCAGGGGGATGCGATCATACCTCCGATGAGAAGAAGTCTGATCTGTGTGGCCACGGAGGAGAAGAAGTCTGATCCGTGTTCTACCCCTCCGCGTCGTCCTCTCCAATGGAAATCGCAGAGAAGGGGCCGTCGACTACTCCTCTATTAAAAACCCTAATTAATTAATCATCAACAATATCCTGTTCACATCTTTATAATATCTGAAACCTATTTTTTGAAAGCCCTAAGTAGTTACCAAATCGAATAAATCTCAAATAACCATTTTATTCAAGATTTGACGGTATGAAATTTAATTTGTCATAATTTCACCCATGATTTAGGGTTTAGGGTAAAAAAAAATAAAAAAAAACCATTTTTTTTGTTAAAGCGTGGTTTAGGGTTCGAAGATTTACCTTAAAGGCTTTGCACGACCGTGGATGAAGATTCCGACGACTTCCGACGATCTTCCGGTGATCTTCCGACGATCTTCCGACGATCTCCACCAAGAAAGAGTGCCGACGATGAGGTTACGGAGGCCGCAGGTGGGGTTTGGAAGGTCGCGGAGGGAAAAAGAAAGAAGAAAGGTTCAGTTTCTTTACCTTTTGACTAGAGGGCAAAAGGGTCTCTAAAAATTCTAAATGCCTCACGTGAGTTATTTGTCACGTGTCTGAGAGCAAAAAAGTTACGGTTTAGAAAACTGCAGTAGTTTGGGTAATTGGTCAAACCTGATGCTCATTTTGGGAAAAACCTCGTATAAGTACCCATAGATAGGGCTGGCAATTTCGGACTCGACACGACAGATCCGACACAACCCGACACGAAGGTAGCAGATTTAGGTCAGGCCTAAATGGGTTCGGGTCGTAAACGGATCGACATGATAGACCCATTTAATAAACGGGTCGGATCTGGACACGGTAGACCTGGGAAGACCTGTTTAAAATTCAATGGGTCAGGTTGGGTCTACCCGTAATCCGATACTGTAATATGATGTACCAGCGGGTCTATCGGGTCGGGTCAAGTCGGACTGGGTCGGATCGAGTCAACTGAATAGACACGTGTGGTAAATGGGTCTAACAGGCCTTATCGGGTCTACCCGTTTATAAACCGATCGGATACGGGTTTAGGATCTAGACACGATTAGTTAAACGGGTCGGGTCCGGGTCTAGGGGTTTTGGACACGACCCGAAACTAGACACGACACGAACCCGACACGACATGACCCCTACCCAAAGAGCTATACGGGTGGTGAATAGGAACCGTTGTTTTTCAGCGCCCCCCCCCCCAGTCAGATGATGATCGATACGGACCAAAATATTTGTCTCTAAGATATGAAATATATGACTTGGCTAGGGGTGCAAGTTGGAACAGAAATTTCGATTTCGTCCGAAACTTGTGGGTGCAAAAATTGTACCGAACCGGATCAGAGCCGCATGGGCTTGCACAACGGCCCAAGTAGGTAAGCCCGCCCAGGCTTATGGGCCCACTCTGCAGGGCCCGCAGATCAAGCCCTCTCCCTTATTAGGCCCGAACAACGACCCAATAAGGGCCCAACAAGGAGGCCCAGAACCAGTGCCATGTCATCACTGCCATATCGGGCACATACCTATGCTATAAAAGAACCCCCATAGCATTCAGAAAAAAGGATTGGTCATTCAATCAGAGGAATAGAGGATTCCAGAGCTAGAGCTTTCTTCTCTCTTTCTAGTTTCCTTATAGTTGCTCTGTGCAACCTTCATTGTAAGAAGCTTCTCTCGGCCTGTCGAGAGAACGCTCCCTTCATACATTATAATGCAAACAAGGTGGCACCTCTCACCCAGAGACGTACGTAAGACCGAACTCCAACAACAATTCCATATGTCATCTCTATTTTCCTACTCTCTAATTTCCCAAACTTATAAATTCGTCTAATTCAATCAAGAATTGTGGGACGAGGTCTCTGATCAAGACGGCACGGAAATTTTTCCCACATAACCGATCTAAAAAATTTTGATTTTGACACCATATAATTAAATCCGAATTCCGAAATTTCAATTTTTGAAAATTCCGAAAAAAAATCGGATCGGAATTGGAAGGGTACTAAGTATTCCGAAAATTCTGATTTCCGATCCGAAAATTTCGAAAACATCCCATCCGAAAAATTCAAATAATTTCGATGTTTTGTTCCGACCCGACCCGACCTTGACCCATCCGAAAGAATAGGTGTTGTGAATTGTCGGCCCTTGGGCAAAGCCAACAAAGCCGTTGCTTTGGGCCTCACCCAAGGGCAGGGCACCATATATATATTTCTTTTACTTAAAATGGATCCAACCCAACACCAGCAAGCATCAACCTCCTACCGCATATAAAAATTAAAAACCCTAAATCCCAACCAAATACTAATATACCATTTCCACCCTTTGCCCGACCCGACCCAACCAAGACTCATCCGAAGTAGCATGTGCTGTGCAATTCCGAAAATTCCAAAAATATGCCAAAATTGAAAATTTTGAAAAAAATCCAAAAAACTATTAAAATTGGAGAATTCCGAAAACTTATGAAAAATTCCGAAAATGTAACATTCCGAAAAATTCCGATAATTCCAAAATTTCTGAAACGGAATTGGATTTTGAAATTCCAAAGTTTCGGAATCTGAATCGGAATCGGAATACCATTTAGGATTCCAAAAATTTTTGAAAATTTTCCAAACACCTTTATTCCGATCCGATCCATCCGAAAATCAGCCCTAGACTTGGCATATGCTTAGTGAAGATGTCCGCCACCTAATCATTAAGAGTTGATATGTGCCAAACCTTAAGCAGTTTGCGACAATTTTCCTCTCGAGCAAAATAAAAGCCAACCTCGATATGTTTGGCATGTGCGTGAGACACCGGATTGGTAGCAAGCGCAATAGCTATTATTTGATCTTCAAATGAATAGAAGAATTCATTTGAAGTTCAGAGAACAAAATAAAAGTTAACCTCGATATATTTGTTATATTATTTATGCATCTACAATTGATTCGGTCCTTGTGATGCTCCTCATGCGTCCACTAAATTTTTTTTTTGAGAACCCCTCCACAGAGGAGGGAGGGTTAGGCAGCCCCCAACTAAATCAAGGAAAAATACGATTACAAAAATCTCTACCCTCTACTGAGAACTTCTCCACCCAAGGAACAATCCAAATCTTAAAGGTAGCAATGACGGCTCTCCTAAGCTCTCCCTCCATAGCCGTCTTCTGGTGAAAAATCCTCCTGTTCCATTCAAGCCAAAGGGTCCAAAGAATGCTCATAGCCAGAATATCCCAAGGGCTCCGCAATTCCTTCTTAATCTCTTTGCGTCTTCAGGAGTGCCAAAGAGCCCGTAGATTCCTAGGGTGAGAGCTAACACCCCCGATCTCCTCGAAATGCACCCAGATCCTCTTAGCCGTAGGACATTCTAGCAAACGATATGAAGAGTATTCCTCAACCCTATTACAGAAGGTACAGGAAGAGTCGGAAATTTGAGGATTATGCCTCTTCATAAGGTTTACCTTCGTCAATATCTTGCTCCTCGAAGCTAAGAGAGCAAAAATCTTGACCTTCGACGGGGCTTTGGATCTCCAGATAGATTTAGAAGGCAAAAATCTCACTACCGGAGGCAGGAATTTCTTGTAAAAGGATTTTACCAAAAAGTCCCCAGACGGATGCCACTTCCACCTAGTCCGATCCGCTTGCTGCCTAATGATGACGGCTAAGACGGGTGCCACTTCCACCTAGTGCGTCCACTAAATTTGGAGTGTGCTCTCTCTATTGAGAAGGTGCCCTAATATTGACATTATCTGAGTCTACAAGTGTGGGGGTGACGTATGCTGGTGATCCATGGTTTTGGATCTCCTTAACAAAGTCATAATCTGAGTACTTGTGCAGTCGTGTCACTGAAATGATGCTCAACTTCAAAAATTTAGAAAATCCCCTGGTCCTAAAAACGTTCGAGAAAATCGATGTAAATGCAAGTCCATGTCAATTGTATGGTATTCTCACCTGTAGGTGACCACACTCCCCTACTAAAGCTTTGTATATATATTCATTATATTGACATTGGACTCCTGATACAATTGAGGCTTTTCTCATCAATTAAGGCTATACTGATGAGAACTCACTAGCCTGAAGCAAATCATGAAGCACTCAATATAATAAATAAAGAAGGGTTGAGGGCAGCAAACCAACCCCCTTCAATTTAATGACAGTGCAGCTATAAAATCCCAGCAAAACAAATCAGCACTAGAGTTCAAAAACTGGAATTGCAAGGGCTGTGAATTGAAATCAGCTACATGGGGAGAGCAGCTTCCATGGCCTGTAGCCTGAGGGTCACAGCTCTCTTGTGGGCTTCCAGCCCCTCAACTTCTGCCATCTTCGCGACATGCGGGCCCAGCCTCCTCAGCCCCTCCTCTGTCAGGGTCTGGACAGTGATGTATTTGAGGAAGGAGTCCAACGACACCCCGCTGTACATCCTTGCATACCCGTAAGTAGGAAGAACGTGGTTCGTCCCGCTCGCATAGTCCCCTACACTCTCCGGGCTCCACTGCCCTAAAAATACAGAACCTGCAGGGAAAAGATCCATGATCATCTGTATCGATTCCTACCATTATTATCCAAACCCTTCTGAAGGACTACGATCGGCGTCATGGGGTCGAGTCGCTACTTGGGTTTCCGTATGGAAACCCTTAATGGACGGACCTCGGGTTTAGAGAGAGAACACTTCCAAATATATGAGGTTTGGCTAACAGGATTGATTTTTTACTTGGTTTCAGATGATGATGGTCTTTCATTAGAAAGAGAGCACCTACTTCCGATGATGGTCACAGCTATGCCTAAGATTGGATTGACAATTGATCAGTTACCTGCGTTCTCAATGAGACCCTCCCACCTCTCAGCATCTTTGACGTTGATGATCAAATGCTCCGGGGCGTACAAGTTCGAAAAGGAGATGGCCTGCACGATACGGGAACAGTCAAGCTAGTCCAAATACAGGAAGGCTATACATCCGTAAAATATTAAGTTATAGCAAATTCAAGCAACTACCTCAAACATATCTTGAGCAAGCACGGTGAAACTGTGGCCGAGTGCTTTAGAAGCAAACTCTCCTCTGGGAAGACTTGCACATTGTTTGCTAATCTCATCCTCAATGCCGCCAAGATCCACACCGTCCCCGGCAACGACAAGAACCACCTGACTATCTGGGCCATGTTCTGCCTGAGAAATCAGTGGAACATCCATTACAAATTAGGTGTACAAACCTTGGAACCACAATGTTTGTAAAGACGTACAACATTCTTCTACACATCCACCTAACTAGAGGGAGAGTGAATGCAATAAAATATAAAGTTTTCGGTGGAGTTCATGATCATATAGATGTAGAACAACTAGCAATGAAAACATGAGAAGAATATCGATACTTGAGAAAGTAGATCTGCAGCTATATGGACTGGGTTGGCATGCTTGTCGGCAATGACTAGAACTTCCGATGGGCCTGCAGGCATGTCGATTGAGACCATTGCTTCACTGTTCTGCACTATTCAGACCAAATATAGGAAGGCTAGATGTTAATCTCCATAGCCAATGAATAGACTTGTACAGTAAAGGTTGACCATGAACATGAGATAGTAACAGATCAAATATCTGTCAGCCCTTACGAAAAACCCTTAGGGAGAGGGGTGGTAGTGGTGGGGAGTCTGGGGACACCAATTGCAAGACGAGAATGTTACAAGTTAAAAATAAAACGCAACAGTTCCTTTAAAGAAATATGAGCAAAAAAATAGCGCAAAATGAGAAAAATAACATCCAAGACCCTATATTTGCATCGATGGATGTACAATGAAGATTTTGGAAGAAATGCAGCGTACTTGGAGAATCATCTTCGCAGCTGTAACATATTGATTTCCTGGCCCTAATATCTTCTCAACCTGCAGATTGTCATAAAGAGGCATAGCATCATTATGAACTGAAGAATAACACAACTCACTAGAGGTAAGAAGAAAAGAGCTCAAGAGTAAAAATTGAAGGCAAATTCAAGGATGTGATATCCACGGTAGAAGAATGTAAAACCAGACATATGCCATGTATCAACCCAATTTGACATTTTATGAAATTTTCAAATAAAAGAAAACGATTCAGTGAGACCAGTGACCACCAATCACAGACAAAATGAAAAATAATCTCTCTCTCTCTCTCTCTCTCTCTCTCTATATATATATATATATATATATATATATAGAGAGAGAGAGAGAGAGAGAGGAAACGGGGTATAGACTAGCAACCTATTTCACCGAGAGGTCCCAAAATTTACTGATTTTTGGTGGATGTGCTATCCATGACAAGTTGATCATCCTCGCCAAAATCATCAAATTCTAAAACCTCTTAAGGCGTAACAAATATATTATTCAAATCAACAATTCAAATGGACTATTGATACTTGATAAAGCTTCTAACATTTGACAGCCCTAGAGGTTTTAGAATTTGATGGTTTTGGTGATGATGATCAACTTGCCATAGATATTACACCCACAAAAAATCGGCATATTCTGTAACCTCTAGGTAGGTGAAGGACCCATGAGTAATCTCATGAGTAACCATTACATAAGTGAGACTATCCTAGAAATTCATGCAACATAGTCGAGTGTAAGTGCACATCCATAGATATAAGATTAACAGAACAAGCATCCAACTTGTCTCCAACAAGACCTCAAGACAATGAATGTAATGCAGGTATCCAAATACCCTAGATGGGAGCAGGAATTAAGAAATAAGGGCCATGACCTTTAAAGTGAGTCGAACAAGTACACTAGAAGGCGTAAGATCCATAAAATGATCGACGCCAAGAATCACTGACCACCAGAGTATCTCAGGGTCATAGTCACAAAGTTCAGCGTTTTTTTTTAGAAAAGCGCGATCTAATGGGCAGCCGATTTGTTGGCATCAATCTAAAACCCAAACTCGTTTTTTCCCCCCGACTTTTACCTCTTTTTTTTTTCCAAACTTTTCGATTTTCGCCGAACTTTCCTGAGTTTTACCCTCGCCAACTTATTACTGAACCCGAACTTGGGGACTATGCTCAAGGCCACTCACCTTATTGTGTCCTAGCAACTTAAGCCCAAAATTACATTCATTCAGGCATAAAATTATGTTATTGACGTTATCGTTCAGTCGCGCCATCCTTTTGTTGATTATAAGAAAGTGCTTTGGTACCACGAAAGTCCAAGACCTCACGTTAGGTACATTGGAGAAATTACTACAAGAGATTGCTACTAGAAATTTGGAGGATCTACTTCATTGCCTTGGTGGTGGTCATGCTGCTAATGGGACCAAATCCTTCCTATGATTTAGTTTGCATATCATAACTCTGCGAACAGGACCACATGTCACAACCCTGTTAACACGCTGACAGGCTTACTTCCTAGAAAACCAGTTGATTTGATCCCTTTAACTATCGAGGCCCATCCTAGTGCTAATATTGATGCTTTCAATAAGCATATTTGCGGCATACATGATGATGTTCAATGGTAGGTTGTAGTAAGTAACGAGAGTTTATAAAGCACGTGCTGATCTGAGGAGGAAGTTTGCAGAATTTAACGAGAAAGAAATGGTTATGGTGATCAGGCCGGAGCGATGACCTAGGGGTACCTAAAAGAAGCTTCATTCAAGAAGTGTTGATCCATAAAAAGTTCTTAAGAAAATAAGTTCCAATGCCTATGTATTTGACTTATAGACATGGACATAAGTAAAGTTTCAACATCGAGAATCTCAGTTACTCTATATTCCAGCCATGTTGAGGATAAATTTCATGATGACCCTATAACTCGTCTCCCATCAATCCTACATTTGAAGGAAGAAAACGAAATAGCTGTTGATCATTAACCCGTTTCAACCAGAGAAGGTGGTTACCATAAGTACCTTATTAAATGGAAGGGGCGTCAATTGTTAGATTGTGCGTGGATCACCGATGATGAGTTCCAAAGCTTACACTGTGAACTTCGTGAGAGATTTATTGTTTTTTAACTCCCCAGGGAAAACCGGACAGTTGATGAAGACCAGTGGCATCACCCTTCAAAGGTGTATAGTTGACATGAAAATGATGATTCTAAGGCTCAAGCTTTGATTTGGTATTGTATTGGGTGATGTGAGGCCCACTTGGGGCCCATGCATAATTGGGTTCGGCAAGGTTAGCTCATGTATGTGCTTTTGTTTTGGGCTTTTAATTAGTTAGGCCATTTTTTGTTGTTGGGACTTTGGGTTTAGTTCGACCTTGGTTTTGCTTACTCTACAAATTTGTCTCCAAGTTTGGGCCTATTTAAGCATTGTAATGGCATCCTCTTGGAGGATGATGATTGATGATTGGCATTACTTTTGTCATTGCTGGTGTTGACCTTTCCATCAAACCTTAAAGAAGTGTGATGCTTTTTGTCGCTGGGAGTGATTCATAATGCTAGTAGGTAGTATATCGTTATTTTCTCTTCTCTCAATCTATCTACATGCAACCCTTACGTCTCTTTCTTTGTGGTTTAATGAAGCTTGTATATTGGTCAAAAACAATGATTTCCTTAATAAAAATGTAATGAACAGGCAACGTGAACATCACATAGTGACAAAAATAATTTCAAGAATCTCAACCAAAATATATGAAATTAACAGGTAACAGTACCTTTGGACAAGACATAGTCCCCCAAGCCATGGCTGAGATTGCCTGTTAATAAAATAGAATAAGAACTGCAGAGATGAATAAACAAATCACAACAAAATAATTTTATAAATCTTTCCACCTGAGCTCCCCCAGCTTTTAGTATGTGTGTAACACCAGCTTTCTTGGCACAATAAAGAACCTCCTACAAGAAAATAATACTTAATTATTATGTGCAAATAGATAATATTTACAAGGACTTCCGGGACAATTTACCTTGCATATACCACCATCATGACTTGGTGGAGTTGCAAGAACAATAGTTTTACACCCTGCAATCTGTGCAGGCTGGTACAAAGAAGAATAAAGGTCAACTAACTTTGCCTACCTAAATAATGGAATATTGTCATTAGACTAATCTAGTTGAAGAGACTATCATACCACTGAAAGCATCAGAGCCGTTGAAGGTAAGACTGCGGTCCCTCCTGGAACGTATAACCCTACAGAGGAAATGCACCTTGCTATTCTTTTGCATCTAACACCCTGTCCAGATTTATCGCATGTAAAATTCAATAAAACCCAGAGAAAAAGGTGGCTAGAAGATTAATATGTAACCAAATGCTTACTCTCATGTTCTCAATACTCTTCTCAGGAATCCTTTGAGCAAGATGAAATGAATATATATTCTCATATGCCACATCAAATGCTTCCCTCACAGCTGGATCAAGCTGCAATTTATAAGCAAAGTGTAGTGTTACGTGCTAATGCATGCAGGCAAACCCCAAAATTCCTAAGCAATGCCAACACACACACACACACACACACACACACACACACACACACACACATATATATATATATAGAGAGAGAGAGAGAGCGAGGATTTCCTGGACTAGTGGACAAGCAAATTTTCTGGTCCACTGGCCTATTTGATGACCCTACAAGTTTCAAAATTTGCTGAAACTTGGTGGGTGTGTTGTGTAGGGTGAGGTGATCATCCTCACCAAAAAACAGAAAATTCTAAAACTTCTAGGGTCATCAAATGCTAGAAGCTTTATCGATCGCCCATTGTAACCCTTAATTTTGCTCTGTACATTTGATGACCCTAGAATTTTTAGAGATTGTTGGTTTTTGGTGAGGATGATCACCTCACCTTAGACAACACACCCACCAAGTTTTAGCAAATTCTGAAACTTGTAGGGTCATCAAATAGGCTAGTGGACCAGCAAATTTCAAAATTTAGTGAGGATGATCACCTTCCTATAGATAGCACGTCCACAAAAAATTAGAACATTCTAAAATTTCTAGACGCAGCAAATATGAAGAGATTTATCGATTGTCCACTTTAACCGTTAATTTGAAGATCATTTAACACACCTAAATGTCTAAATTTTTTAGAGACGTGTTATATCAGCTACTTTAATATTTGTCCATAGTTGCAGCTGAATTGACAGAACGGGCAAAGTGTTCAGGTTAGGACTTGAGCTGAAATCAAAACCAAGTTTTCAAGACGGAGTATGAAGAACAAAAGCTCCAGGGCCTTCTTAAGGAACATAACTATAAGTTCTGTTTGAGCCTGCCCTTCTATAGGCCTACACCAGCCAAAGAAATGAGACGAAAAGATTAACATGAGAAACCGATGAACAACCATAGCAAAGCTTTGATATTTGACAGAACACGTAGTGTCATTTCACCGCGATGATATAAATTTAAATAATTAAAATGGAAAAACAAACTAAGAGTCATTAAGGCTGTATGCAGAGGGTATAAGATTATCAAAATAAAATTAAACTAGCAGCCAAAATTTCAACAACAAGTGTTTGAAGTTAACAGGCTAATAGAAGCTATACTGCAACCATAGTTAACTATGAAACAGATCATGTTCGAAGTAATGCCTATGATGTTTCACCCAGCCTTACCTGAGGATCTGCAAAATCAGAAACAGGTTCAACTACTTTGTCCAATACAACTTTGTCGAACCTGGTGGTATAACTACAAAAACAACAGAAGAAAAAAAAACATAATTATTGTGTTTCCAATTAACCAAAGACTCCACGGTCAACAAAGATAAAAGTGAAACATTTAAATTATTTAATATGAGAGCATGTTGAAGAAGCACCAACTCTACAACTGCAGCATCGCCTCTTCTCTGCACATCATCCACGATTGGTTTTACCTAATACCAGAAATATGCCACATGATTGCATCATCTTATATTAATTAACCCTTTGTTTCTTGGAAAAATATGACATGCGATGGGAAAGAAATTTGCTCACCACACTAAAAATGGAAGAGAAGTCAATACGAGGACGAGCCTTAAGGCCATCAACCTCAGCTTGACTAAGCTCCGACAGCCTATACGATTTCATTGAGCACCTAGTAGTCTGAACACCAGATCCTGCAAAATCAAACGAAGCACAAACTGGTGATCCTATAAGAAAAAATCTACTTTCGGATGAAAGTGCGTTGTAGCCATGCTTTCCTTAATGGAACTCAAGAGTATGTTGCAAATTAAAAAGGAGTGTGACCCCATCAAGCTAAACAAATCAAGTAACATCAAAGAAGTTTATTAAGGCTGTGTTCTTTTGGGCGGAAATGAAAGTGGAAATGGATCCACCTGCTTACTTCATTTTTGTTTGCATTGTCCTTTCCATTTTAAGTTGGTGGAAACGAATCCAGCTGCGTCCTTCATTTTCTCCCAGCAGGCCCACTTCATTTCCTCTCTAATTCGGATGGAAACCTCATTTCCTCTCTAATTCGGATGGAAATGACTTGATATAACAAATTTTCTTCCACTCTATTACTCACTTAATTTCCTTCCGCTCAAAAGAACAGGGAGTGGAAATGAACAAGTAAAACAACTTTCCTCACTTAATTTTTGGGAAAGAAAATTAATGAAGTCAATGGATATGTAAGTAGAAATCATTTTCGTTTCAATGCACCCTACAAGCCCCTTGAATTGTAGTCATACTTTCTTATGAAACTCAAGAATATGGTGCAAATTAAAAGAGAGTGTGATCCCAATCAAGCGAAACGAATAAAATAACATCGAAGAAGTTCATTAATAGCCCCTAGTCAGCAACTTCGCCTGCTACTAAGACCTAAAATCAACGAACAGAAGCATAACATACCTGTGAGCAAACAATTCATGCGATATCTTGAACACTTAGTGGTACGAAATAATCTGGAAAAGCGAGTACTCTGTGTGTTAATAGCTCGATTAGTCCTTGTAAAAAACACAGATGCAGTGTCCATCCACTACCACCTATCCTGCATATCAGCCAAAATATAATCATGGAAGAAACATCCTACTAAGTAAGCAAATACCCACATTTCATTCCCAACCTGCCCAGTCGGTTCAGTAAAATTACATGACATGATTATATGTCCTTTTCATAACTGATGGCCAAGAAATCAGTTGGATTTGGATTTGGATTTGGGCCAGTGTGGAAAATTATTGTTTGGTTACAAAACATATCATTTTGACCACAGTAGGCGATTGCATTCGAACACAGCAGGGGTGGTCCCGGCCTCGACATGACTGGGCCAAGTGTGGTGGTTCTCCATGGCGCCCGGGGACTCCGGGCTACTGCCCGGCTGATCAGTCGCCGGCCAAGGGCCGACGGCAGCAGCGCACAAGGAGGAGAGACGGGGGCTGGGGCTGCCTCAATCAGAGGGTCGGGGTGCCTCAGACACGGCTGGGGTGGCAGGAGTGGTCGATTTCCTCCCTATTGCTCGGCCGCCGGTCTCAATGCCGCCGGTGACGCCGGATTGGGGAAGGAAGTAAGGGGAGGGCAAGGGGGCAGGAAAGGAGGAAGGGAATGAGGCCTACCTGCGGCTGGGGATCCTCTTTGCCCCGCTGATCCTCCTCGTTGGCCGCACAGAAAGCAGGGGAAGACAGGAGGAAGAGGGAAAAGAGGGGGAGAGATGAAGGGTTTTTTTTTTTTTTTTCAATTAGGCTGCTGGATATGGCTTTCTTTTTAGGGTAAATTACAATTTGCCCCCGTGAAGTTTAGCTCAAGCACTTAACCCTCTAAAGTTTAGAAAACTAAATTTTGCCCCCTTCAATTCAGTTTTGATCCGATAAAAAAAGGGATACTGTGCCAACATTTCAATATTTAGGAAGCGATTTGGAGCAAAATAAACTATAGGGGGGTCAAGTGTTTTTTAGCTAAACTTCATGGGGGTAAAGTGTAATTTACCCAGGGGTTAGTTGAAGTTTAAGAAAGGGAAGATATGGTGTTAGATTTCAGAGGATGGGCAGACCTTTGTGTGATTTGAGCCATTCAAAAACTGAACACTGAATTGGAGGGTCGGCTCAGATTAAATTGAAATCAAATAAACATCTATTATTTTTAGGGTTATTTTGACTTACCCCTAAAATTAATGCCCAACAAAAATTACCCCCTCCGCCCCAACTTTGCTCAAAATAAAGGTTGATGTTACGAATGTGGCGGCTCATATGTGGCTGCCCACTTCAGTGGGACACATCTAATCCTAATCCTAAGTCCCTCTATATATAGCGGTTAATGAAAAAGATTCTTACGTTTTTCGTGAGCAAGGCCGTCGTCATCCCTTCTCTTTTCTTCTAACACGTTATCGGCATGAGGACTCCGAGCTCCGACCGATCGCACGAGAGTGAGACATGACGAGCATCACGACGATGAACGAAACGACAAGCAACCTCGCGGCACACAAGGTATGTATGTTTTTGGCCGTCTATATACTTCTGACCACACCACCACCGGCGCCGTCATGGGTCGGATGGTGCACGCGTCCGATTGGCGACGCCCGGCTACATGCGGCAGCATGCGCAAGCGAGGTCCGGCGGGCTGCGCTCGTGAGCAACGAGCTAAACGCACAGCCAGCAGCACTTGTGTGCACCGACGGGCTGCACATGTGCGCAAGCGAGGTCTAGTGGGCTGCACGAGCAGCGGCAGCGGGCTACACGAGCCGGCGGTGATTAGGGTTCTCCGAAAAACCTTAGGGTTTCTCCGGTTTTTCCGGAGAAGATAAACAATATATATCTTTGATTATTGTAAACTCGATTGTTACAGACCCGACCTGACTGTCTAATGACAGACACAACCCAAATGTCTAATGACAGACCCGACCCGTTCAATTTTATATGTATTAGCATATATTTAATTGTCTGTTTTTAATCTGGACCATCGATTTAGTTGTGTGCTTGCAAGCCCGATCTGGGGCCAATCTATGTGATCCATATATAGATCTTAGCCTTTTGGACCACTGCGGACGCATCGTACGGTCCGATTTTACAAATTCTAACTATTTTATATCATATTACTTGTTTATGAACATTTGTCGACTAGTTATAATGATTACTCTTTAAACTCATCCATAGCATGTGTGCATGCTCGGTCCTTTTCAGCCGAGACAGTATAATGTGGCTATGGACACATCTTAACTAGCTTAACATTTCACTATATAAAGGACCAGTAGTTCCATAACAATTAAGATTTCAGTGTTCCTAGAATCCGGTAGTTCCTAATCCATCTATTTACTAGGCTTCAATTATGTCTTCCCTCGTGTCTCTAAATGTCTAACCTTACAAAGTTCGAGTTCGCTGCACTTGATGTTTGTGGTAACAATTCTTTAGCATTGAGGCTAGACGCTAAGCTCCACTTATAATCGATTAAGCTAAGCAAGGCAATTGTAAAGTCTACGGGCACATAAAGTCTTAGTCCTGAAGACAAGGCTAAAGCGATAATCTTTCTGCGTCGTCACCTATATGTGAACCTGAAGAACGAGTACCTAACTATAGAATATCCCTTAGTTCTATGGGAATCCCTACGGGATAAATATGATCACCAAAGGGTCATCATCCTCTCAATAGCGAGGAATGAATTGATAAACATACACTACCAAGATTTTAGATCAGTAGCAGCGTATAATTTTGCAATGTTCAACATTGCATCCCGACTTGAATTGTGTGGAGAGCCAATCACCTAGGGACAGTTAATCGATAAGACTCAATCCATCTTCTTCCAACAAACGTCCTAATACAACAACAGTACCGGGAATATAATTTTCAGAAGATATCAGATCTAATTTCAGTACTTCTAGTTGCAGAAGAGAATAATAAAATCCTCATATAAAATCACAACTCCAGACCTACTAGAGCACTGACATTCCCTGAATGCGCATGCCAGTGAAGGATACCGCAGTGGCAGAGGCAGAGGAAATTTTGGAAGAGGTAATCGCTATAATTACTCTAGCAGAGGTGCAGGGATGGTAGAGGTAACAACCCCATCAGAGAAGGCTATTGAGGTAGAGGCAGGCGTGGCCACCCCAGCAGAGGTGGACTCAACCCATGTCAAAATATAAATTTTAAGAATTAGAAAAACAAGATCTAGAATACAGACCAAAGTGAAAAGAGGAGCTTCCTTCTTCAAATAAATGGTCCACAGACACTTGCTTCAAGTATGGGCTTGAAGGCCATTGGTCTCGCACCTATCATGCATCCAAGAAAGAGGTGGCAAACTTTCAAGAAACGCAGAAAGCAGAGATAACGCACTATTTGACTTTGACAGTAATGACCTCCTTGGTAAGGAGCTCAGTAAGATGCAAGGCAAAACCAAACTAACAACTTTTGATTTCTATGAGGATAACAAGGGGGAGGTAGGAAACTTTGAGTGATAGATTGTCATCGTTCAAAATAGTTATTTGCTTTCTAGTAGTTGATATTTCGTTTATTTGGTAGACTGTCATCGTTCAGAACAGTCGTTTACTCTTTGGTAGTTGATATTTTGTTTATTTGGTAGACTGTCATCATTCAAAATAGTCGTTTGTTTTCTAGTAATTGATATTTCGTTTGTTTGGTATAATGTCTTTAGATCTTTCTTATTAATATAAATATTTTTCATTTTCTATATATCTAAAGTTGCCAGAATCTTATATTAGATAATATTTAATTCTCTATTAGGAAATGGAATCCAATGGAGATATGGATAGAGATAACATTTGCCTGATAGACAATGCTACTACTTATACGATACTTAGGGACCAGAAGTACTTCTCAAGTATCAACTTTTGTTCAAATAAAATATCCACCATAGCTGGTCCCGATAAAATAATAGAAGGCTCTGGTATAACACATATAGTGTTATCCAATGAAAAACATATTTTTAAACAAATTGTCTTATACTCTAGTAACTCTAAAAGGAACCTACTCAGTTTCAGAGTTATAAGAACAAATGGGTATCACGTAGAAACTCTAAGCGAGGAAAACCAAGAATTTTTTTATGTAACCTCTAATGTTGGAAACCAGAAGTTTACTCCATAAAAATTCTTCAGTCTACCATAAAAATTCTTTAGTCTACCAGAAGTTCAATCTAAGACAAATAGTAAGCCAGAAGCTCCATGATCCTATGATTTTTAATATCTGTCATGATCACCTAGGACATCCTAGGACAACCATGATGAAAAAAGATCATAGAAAAATCTTATGGTCATCCCTTAGAACATTATCACATACCTAGTTAGTTAATTTATATCCTTTGCTTCCAGGGTAAGCTTCTTACTAGACCATCATTCCTGAAGATTGAGTTTGAATCACTTTATTTTCTTCATAGAATCCAGGGAGATATATATGGGATCAATTCACCCTTCTAGTGGACCTTTCAGGTACTTTATGGTCTTAATAGATGCCTCAACTAGATGGTCTCATGTTTACCTTTTATCGACTAAAAACCTGGCTTTCGTCAAATTACTAGCATAAATAATAAAGTTGATAGCATATTTTTCTGACCATATAATCAAATCTATTCAGTTGGATAATGCAGTAGAATTTATCTCTCAAAGTTTTGATGATTTTTGTCTATTATTAAGAATAGAGGTTGAACATCATGTACCTTATTTTCATATCTAGAATGGTTTAGCATAATCCATGATCAAACGACTTTAAATGATAGCTAAACCCTTTCTAATGCATTCCAAATTACCCATTAGTGTTTGGGGTCATGCAATCTTTCATATTGCATCTTTAATCAAAATTAGACCAACTTTATACCATAAGTTCTTGCATACACAATTAGTATTTGAGAATCAACCAAATATATCTCATCTTCGAAAATTTGGATGTGCACTATACTATTCCCCCACTAAAAAAAACTAAAATGGGTCCCTAACGTAGATTATGAATTTATATAGCTTTTGAATCTCTTTCAATCCTTAAATATTTAGAACTCTTAACATGTGGTATTTTTATTGCAAGGTTTGCGGATTGTCACTTCGATGAGACAATATTCCCATCGTTTGGGGAAGATAACAAAGAGAATGAACATCATGTCCAAGAGGAACGACGTGAATTATCGGGAAATACTTTCACTCTGTCTCATCTAGATCCCAGAACTCTCCATTATGAGCACGAAGTTAGAAGAATAATACACTTACAATCTATTACAAATGAGTTACCAGATGTATTCAATAATGCTGCAAAAGCAATTAAATCACGCATACTAAGTATGAATGTACATGCTAGAATCGATGTCCCAAGTACGAATAAGGCAGCAAATGAGTCTGATCCATCTCAGAAGTGTGGCAAACCGATATGTTTCAAATATTTAACTCCCCAGAAAGAGAAGATTAAATAGCATCTCATACTCTACAGCTCCTAAAGAAGTTACTCCTGATGTAGCATCTCCACTAGAGAAGATTCATGATAGTCTGAATGAAGTCATGAATCAAAGATCTAATTTTTCTAAATTAAAGCATATTGCTCCGCCCGAGGTTATGCCCCGGATTCTAGAAGTGCTAGGAAAGAGATACCGGTACCCAACAATAATGAGATATCTGTGTTCTACACATATTCAGGAGAAATATGGAATAGAAAAGAAATAGTCATCGATGATATATTTTCATATGCTATGGTAAATGAGCTAATAAAGGGTGATAATAATGACAATAAATCACGCACAATCCTAGAATGTCGCTAAAAAAAAGATTGGCCAAAATAGAATGATGCGATTCAAGTGGAACTGGATTTTCTCGCAAAGCATGGAGTGTTTGAACATATAGTACAAACCCCAAAAGGAATAAGCCCTTTAGGTTTCAAATGAGTGTTTGTTAGAAAAAAAAAACGAGATCCAAATATATAAAACACACTTAGTTGCTCAAAGGATTCTCGATGAGACCTGAAATAGATTATGAATAGACCTATTTCCCAGTTATGGGTGCCATCACATTCAGATATCTTATAAGTTTAGCTGTCTCTGAAAGATTAAGCATTAGACTCATGGATGTGATGACAACCCACCTATATGGTAACATAGACAGTGAAATATATATGAAGATCCCTGAAGGATTGACTTACCAAACTCCAAATATAGAAATACATATTCAATTAGATTAAAATAAATATTGTACAGTTTGAAACAATCCGAAAGAATATGGTACAATCGGCTCAGTAAATATCTGCCTAGAGAATATTATAAAACTGATCATATTTGTCCATGTGTATTTATTAAGAAATCCCAGAATAGATTTACAATAGCAGCAGTATATATAGATAATATAAATCTAATAGGATCTCCCGAAGAGATTGAGAAGATACTGGGTATCTTAAGAATGAGTTTTAAATGAAAGACTTGAGTGAGATAAAAATTTTCCTCAGACTGCATATTGAACACAACAAGGATGAAATCTTAGTCCATTAGGTAAAATACACTAAAAAGCTCATGAAGAAGTTTAATATAGATAAGTGTCATTCACTTAGTACACCTATGGTTGAAGGTCTTTAAATGTTAACAAAGACCTATACAGACCTATAGAGGAAAATAAAAGACGTATTGGGTCCTGAAGTACCTTATTTAAGTGTAATAGATGTAATTCTTTATTTATCTCAATGCACTAGGCCTGATATTCAATTTTCTGTTAATCTGTTTGCTAGATATAGCTTTGTACCTACATGTAAATATTGGAATGGTATAAAGTATATATTTAGATACCTTAGAGGAATAGTTGACATTGACTTATACTATTCATGTAAAAGGACTAGCCTGATCGGATATGCTGACTCTAGCTACTTATCTGATCCCCATAGGAGGAGATCACAAACATGTTATGTGTCTCTTAATAGCAATGCAGCTATTTCATGGAGATCCACAGAACAAACACTAGTGACAACTTTATCCAATCATTAATTAAAGGATATAGGCACTTCATTAAGCAATTAAAGAATGCATATACAACAATCGATAATTCAACATATCAAAGAAAGATGTCAACTCCTATCAGTTAATCTAGATTCTTTTATGATAGGATGATATCTACCCAAGTATGGCACGTTGGCCATTACCAATAATATGATTGTGGTAATATTTATGTAGTTAATATGAACCTAAAAGCTCTCCCATGTAATATTAACAATAAGTTGTGTTTATCATACTTAAAATCAATCTATATGCCTATTAGTCAGTCCCTTGCTTAATCTAAGTTTTTACAAATGAGTAACAATATTCTGGATAACAATCTTGAAGCACACCACTCAACTCTAGACTCCAGTGGGTAAGTTGGTTCATAAAAACATTATGTATCTTAGAAAATGTGTTCTAATTCATTTTGCAACCTCTAGGTTAGACTCTACTAGTGGACCTTGACGGATATCTTTTGTAAGTACCTAGCTCCATCTACCACTCAACAGCGACGGACCCACCAACCAGGACCGACCCATGCACGATGCTACATTTGCTTATGGCCTAATTGGAGTTTGCCACATCATTCATTAGATACAGAGCTACACAGAAAGCGAAAAAAAGGCAAATTACTCCCTGTAGTTTATTTTGTTCCAAATCACTCCCTAAAGTTCGAAATGTTAGCACATTATCCCCTGATGTCAATTACTTCTTTCCTCATTTGGTAATTTTTATCTGATCAAAAATGAATTGAAGGGGCGCAAAATGTATTATTTTACTATAGGGGGGTTAAGTATTTTTGTGCTAAACTCCAGGGGGGCAAAGTGTAATTTATCCAAAAATAGTTGGTATATGGGGATTTTGCTAAAAATTTGCTATGTGGGGATTTATATATATATATATATATATATATATATATATATATATATATATATATATATATATATATATATATATATATATATATATATAAAAGCCTGCACCCGAGGTGTAGCAAGAACACTGCACCTCAAACATTGTTTACCTACCTAGAAGTTTTGGAATTTGATGAAAATTGGTGAGGGTGTTTTATAGGGTAAGATGATCATCCTCACCAAATTCATCAAATTCCAAAACTTCTAGGTAGGTAAACAATGCTTGAGGTGCAGCGTTCTTGCTGCACCTCGGGTGCAGGCTCCCCGTCCTCTATATTTGTCCAAAAATATTTGGTATATGGGGATTTTGATATATATATATATATATATATATATATATATATATATATATATATATATATATATATATATATATATATAGAGAGAGAGAGAGAGAGAGAGAGAGGAGTGTTACATTGCGCTGCACGCTGCCGCGAGGGAAAATGCGCTGCGATTCCCCTGGCCGTCCGATCACGCGGATCGGCTGCGATCCGCAGCTTAAATCCCCTCCCGTCCCCCGTCCGTCTGATCATCTCCACGGACCGTCTGATCCCGTGCACGCACAGCCGCCGGTGTTCGATTCGATTGGTTGTTCGATTCCCATCCGTTGGATCGATGGGAATCGAACGGACCAAACAAAATTCGCTGTTACTGTAGCGGCTACAGTAACAGCGAAAAACGTTTTTGGCCGTTAGATTCCCATTGATCCAACGACCGGGAATCAAAAAAACACACAATTGGTTCGGATGATTCCCATCCGTTGGATCGATGGGAATCAAACGGACGAAAACATTTTCGCTGTTCCTGTAGCCGCTACAGTAACAGCGAATTTTGTTTGGTCCGTTCGATTCCCATCGATCCAACGGATGGGAATCGAACAACCAATCAAATCGAACACCGGTGGCTGTGCATGCACGGGATCAGGCGGTCCGTGGAGATGATCAGACGGACGGGGGACGGGAGGGGATTTAAGCCGCGGATCGCAGCCGATCCGCGTGATCGGACGGCCAAGGGAATCACATCAGACGGACGGGGGACGGGAGGGGATTTAAGCCGCGGATCGCAGCCGATCCGCGTGATCGGACGGCCAGGGGAATCGCAGCGCATTTTCCCTCGCGGCAGCGTGCAGCGCAATGTAACACTCCTCTATATATATATATATATATATATATATATATATATATATATATATATATATATATATATATATATATATATATATATATATATATATATAATATATGGGAGCGTGATTTTGTATGTCCATGCATTGAAAGCTTCACTGTATGCTCCTCTCTTAACATACATAAAGGTTTCCAAATTTTATAATTTTTTGTGGAGATTATATCTATGTTGAGATGATCATCCTAAAAAAAAAATCAGCAAATTCTTAAATCTCTAAGCATTTCAAATAAACTTATCAAATTAACCGTTGAAATGGACTAACGATACAACTTCTATCATTTTAATACAGCTAAAGGTTTCATAATTTGTTGATTTTTGGAGAGGGTGATCATCTTGCTATAGATAACATATCCACAAAAAAAAAACAAATTATGAAGCATCTAGGTCCATCAAATATGTTAGAATCTTTATCAGCCGTCCATTTCAACCGTTAATTTGATGAACTTATTTGAAATGCTTAGAGGTTTCAAAACTTGCTGATTTTTTGTGAGGATGATCATCTCAACATAGATATCATCTCCACAAAAAATTAAAAATTTGGAAACCTCTATGTATGTTAATAGAGGATCATACATTGAAGCCTTCAATACATGGGCATACAAAATCATGCTCCCACATATATATATATATATATATATATATATATATATATATGGGCATGCTATGCTGCGGCATACGGTGCGTGCGACACTGCACCGCAGCCATCTGATGCACGCGCTGCGTGCATCACATGCACGTAGCAGTGCATCAGACGGCTGCGGTACAGTGCCGCACTTACCGCATGCCGCATTATAGCATTTCTCTCTCTCTCTCTCTCTTTATATATATATATATATATATATATATATATATATATATATATATATATATATATATATATATATATATATATATATATATATATATATATATATATATATATATATATATATATAGGGGGATGCTTAGGTGCGGTCCGCAGCCATCCGATGCACCCGTCGCGTGCATCGAATGCACGGAGTGGTGCATCGGATGACTGCAGACCACGGACTGCACAGACCGTAGACTGCACCTAAGCATCCCCCTATATATATATATATATATATATATATATATATATATATATATATATATATATATATATATATATATATATATATATATATATATATATAGGCTGATGTTACAGTGATGTATCAATGGGCTGATGTATCTAGAGGGTCATCCGATCCTGACCCTTTGATGTATCTGAAATCGATCCCTGGGGTGTGAAATAAGAAAAGCCAAGGGTTTTAGGGTTTGGTCAACTGTCTACTTCAATTAGGGTTTCTCACAGGGCTTCTACTCTCTCAATAAATATTTTAAAACTAGATTTTTGTGAAAATATTTTTTTTTTTAAAAGAAAGTATAGGTAATACAATTTTATCGACATGAAGATGATCACGCTCGACCCTCAACCGGGCTATCCTCTCAGCATGTGCGGCCTGCCGGTGCCCCACATGCTGACAGGAGTCCCTCTTAAGGGAGCACGAGGCTCAAGCCTCTGACAGCGAGCCGAGTAGCCTCATCCGCTCTCTAGCACTCGAGAACTGGTTCACATATCCTATCTAATGGGCTAGTCAATTAGTTTATTTTACAACTTATATTTTTATAGTGAGCTACCCTAGGCTTGGGTCCTTGAGGAGAGGCCTACCCAATAGGACATCAGTTGTATCATTGCCAGACATAAAACATACACTAAGCTAATAACTCTTATCAAATCTAGTTCGATTACATTGCTAGAATAAGACGCTACCGCGGCCCTAACTCCACCTCGAGCCTCCCACTACTACTCTTGAACCTCCGTACCTGCAGAATAGTCTACTCGTGGGAAAGAATAGCCCCCAATGAAAAATTGGAAGATTAGCCAAATTAATGGCTAGTGACATCCTAGTAGCCTTTAATAATATGAGACAACCGATCTGATTAATTTATTTTTAGCAGTCCTAGTACGGATTATTAATATTTACAGAGGGATAACCTAATCTTACCAGCAGTCTATGTTCTCATGCAATGCCTACTGTCACTAGATTGTCTAACAATAAGTCCATTCAATATTTTATGGTATTAAAGAACAAAATAAACTACCATCTAAATATCACTAGATTGTCATATTATACAATTTCATAACCTAACATTAAGATTCCTTAGTGATTAATTAGCAATTATAAAACATCTATCCTAATATGAACCCCGGATATTTTGTTCATCCTGCCCCCGGTTAGGCATTACTATAGGGCCTTTTATTTCGATATAGAGGGCCAACTCTCATGTCGTGCGCCCACCAACACCGTGCACAAAATCACCCAGATGATCATAAAGGGTTTCCCGTCTTTCACGGTGGAGCTCTACTGCCCAACTTGCTTTCCTTGGGGGCTTCAACTACCCTGGGACAGGATTGCTAGGTTAATCCCTCTTCGAGGGCACCACCTATTGGCTTTACCACAACCCCTGCCCGTGACCCCTAACCTACTGATCTTTGGCTGTGCGCGTAGGGTGGTTCACGGCCCTTGCGCGCACGGGGTCAAAATCTTTCCACAAGATAGATTATCATATTTTATAAGTTTAACAAAGTGTCCAAAAACTCAACACAGTGAATGATTACTTTTATACATATACCGATATAGATAAAAAGGTATGTGCGTTAATTAATGATTTACAACGTTTTAACCCTGGTCCCGCACTGCTCTTGCAACCCATAACAGCACTACAGCTAAAGATCACATCGCTCTTAAAGCGATTCGGCCTACACTCCCCCAAAACCAATGTATTAGGGTTGTCACTCCTTTTAGTAGGGTGGATCCCGATAATCATTATTTAATCAAATTATATTTTAATTTAAGGAAATACCTAATTACGATGTCCATGCAATAATTATGATTATTTTATTAATATTTTAAATTATGATTATTTTAATAATATTTTAAAGCATGCGTCGCCGGACTCGAGCCTTCGCATGCAAGGAAGGGTCCACGTGACCACATACGGCGATGCCCGGTGGGACCCACATGCAGTATCGAGGACACCTATCCTAGTTTTCATTTTCCACTATCAAAGACCACGGGAAGGGGAATAGATGTCACATGGTCGTAGATCGCGTACAAACCCCCGTTAATTGTTCCTGATCCATCTTTGCTCCGCCTAAAGCTCGATCGCCACAATCACAACTGGTAATTTGCATACATTTATACGTTACTAATAAGACTATTACAAGGTGTGTAACGCTGCTAAATAGAATAGGGTTAGGCCTGAGTTGGCCGAGTCGAGAATTTTAGGCGTCATCGGACGCCGGTCTATCGGCATGCAAAACGATGCTAAAGTCTTGGTTAGTCAACATTGCCGATGCGAAGGGTCGCACTAAGGTCCAATTATAATAATCCAACTAAATGGTCGTACCCGCATCGGTTGTTGCCACTAGCATGCTATCATGCTCCGAGGGACCTTCCGCATCACACCAAGGTGCGCAACAGTAGGGCCAGTTATAGAAAAGATTGGGGGTCGATTCGTCATCCGCCCGAGATGACTTCGGGCTAGATGCGGAACTAGATGGTTCGTGCTCTTAAATGAGGGACTCACACGGGAATCGCACCGGTGGCCCACCTAGTGTATTGTTGCCACCAAGGGGGGTCGGTCTCGTGCGCAAATGACTATACAAGACGATCTGACCTGCATCGGTATTATCAATTATGAGGCATGCGCGACCCGATGAGATCAGGCCCGCTAATCTCGAGTGTGAGCTCTTAAGGGTCTAGATCTACATACACAATTATAACCTACAAGTCTTTCGAGCCTTGACTTGGGTTGGCGATAACCATCACACACTGCCCGGTCAGATCTCGAGATTGGTTGATTTAATGATTTTGGTGCCGGTCCATTAGCATGCAAAAGGACACATTTTATGGCACTCATCTCACATAGTCAGCATAACCAACGCTAAGGTCCCGCTATGGTCCAACTAACCCATCTAGGCGACCGATACCACGTGCTACTATAAGCATGTTTTCTTGATCTGAAGGGTCTTTTGGTACCACGATCAAAGTGTTGACAAGTCGGGTCGGCCCAAACAAGGGCAAGTCGGCTACGATCAAGCACCAGAAGCGTCGAGGGACGCGACACATCGCAAGAGTGGATCGAGCACCGAGGTTAGTCATGACTATTTACTTACGGGTTGTCAGCCCGAGTTTGAAAGACAGGATGAGGTTCCCCAATAGTGGAGCGGCACTTGGCCCATAACTGTTCGATCGTCGGTCCTCAGGCCGACGACATCAACATGCGAAAAGACATTGTAGCGCTAAATCGCAGTCAAAGATCGGGTTGGGCCTAGCCGGCTATCTAGCCGGAGGTAGCCATGGTAGCAACAAAATGGAGACCACCGGGGTTGGGGTCGATAGGGTCCACAGAAACAAAAGGAGAAAAAAAAAACTTCCTGCACCGGTCGGCTTCGCCGGCTGCATAGCCACCCGGCCAGTGGCCATGGCCGCATAGGTCTCAACATGAGAGGGACAGGTCTGGTCGGCAACACAAAGAAAAAGAACACGGGGAGGAGGGGAGGCTGACAGTTCAGTCGGGGAAGAGTCGGCGGCGGCTCTGGCTGCAGCTTCTTCGGCCGGCAGCTCCTTCTCTGGCACCGGCTGCTGCTCCTCTACGGCCGCACACGCAGCACACCACAAGGAGCGATAAAAAGGGATCAAAGGAGAAGGAGAAATCCGAAGGAGGTGGGGAATCAGGCTGGTTGCTTAGGGGGGAGGGGCCGTCGGCTGTAGCTGGCATGCTCCTCCTCCTTGCTCATTTTCGGCGCCGACCACCTCTGCTCCGGCTGCGGCGCTCCAAACATCACAAAGGAGAGAGAGAGGGGCAGATCTGGAGAGAAAGAAAGAGATCGGATTGAGGAGGGGGATTGAGGTCGGGTTAGGGTTTTAAAGGAGGGGAGGGTGGCGGCCGACTGGGCGGGATCCGAGGCGGGTTTTGGGGGATCAGGGTGAGGGGAGCGCAGGGAAGGAGAGGGGAGGTGAGGGGAGAGCAGGGGAGGTGAGGGATGACGGGATCGGTTCGGTGAGGGAGGGGCGACGGATGGGGGTGGGATCGGGTTCGGGAGGGGGTCGGGTGTGAGGGAGAGAGAGATCCGAGAGAGAGAGAGAGAGAGAGAGAGAGAGAGAGAGAGAGAGAGAGAGAGGCGGAATGGGTTGGGGCTGGGTTCGGGTTCTGGTTTGGGTTTGGGGTGGGTATGGGTTTTGGGTTTTAGAGAAAAAGAAAGAGAGATGTAGAGAGAGAGAGAGAGAGAGGGGTTGGAATAATAGGGGTGGTTGAAAAAGGATGGTTGAATGGGGTTTTGGGTGGTTGAGGAGAAAGAGAGGGAACGGTTGGGTTGGGTTGGGTTTGGGATTAAGAGAGAGAGAGAGTTGGCTGTTGGGTTTTAGTTTTAGGTTTTAATTTTTTTTTTTTTACTGGTCCAGCTTGATTCATGCTCGGCTCGTGTCAAGCCTGACTCGCCCCGATTCGCACTCG